>JARHVA010007884.1:232500-591467 GCA_037957365.1 Torreya grandis
ATATCATGATCATGAACAAGATCAACAACATCAAACTAGTTACTCACCATTCTGAGTTTTTAAACATAATTCATACTTTGCCCATCCTACAGATTCATTATATACAAAATTTTTGCACCACACAACATTATTTTCTCAACAAATTTTAGTTTCAGTCTCCATTATATATCATCCTCAAATGGGATGAGAGGTTTCCACCTCGAAAACTGACTACTCCCACTATATTATTTCTACATATAATATGGACTCTTAAAACATAACTATTAACTGCTTCTTGATCAATAACTTGTAGTAACTCCTAGATCCTTATAGGGTGGTGGACTGCCACCTCACACTTAACTTGAAATATATAGTCATATCCACTTTAGAAAATTTATTTAGACCATACATTTATATTACAACATTATTAATTCATTACATATCTTCATTACTTAGACCACCTAGAACACCTTGATATTTACAAAATTTTTTTATCAGGAAAATTGATTTTGAATTCAAATTCAAATTTTCACACACAAACATGACTCTAAGACACATTATAGACCATATTTTAGCATTCCTAATATTCCCCTACATCATAATTCTGAGGGGTGAATTATTTTTGACACCCGTAATCCTTTTCATTCAAATTCTCATATGAGTTTGTGCACTCTTGACTGCCACACTTGTACCTTATCTTGCCTCTTGATATCTTCATCCATGCTATACCTAAAAAATACAACTCATTAAAGAAAACATGTTCTTTTTCATTCCCTCGAGGCATTATCTAACTCTCCTCTTTGCTTGCTTGTTGTTCTTACTTCCAAATACCTTCATGTGCTTTGTATGCTTCACTCTTCTTCTTTGCATCATCCATCAATGCATCTTGTTCCTCTCATTTTATGACTTCTCCTTCATCTTCCACCTGTAATTAAATCTCAAAAGTTACAACTTAATATAGATTGCCTTCATGTGCTTGACTTCTTCTTTCCTCCATTAATGCCCTTATCCTAAACACCACTACTACATTCCATAATTCTATGTTCTCTTTTGTAACCTCCTTAGCCATTTATCTATATATTTGATGAGGATCAAATCCATATTATATCCTCAAAGATTAATACAAAATTGATTATACCTCATACCTTTCCTTATGATACCATCCCATTTCTCCTTTAGCTTCACTTACATCCTATTGAGTGAGGATCTCTTCATTCTTCATGTTATCTTGCTTCCAAAATGGCTGACCTACTTATGATTATTCCATTAACATGAATCTACCTTGAGTTTCTTATTTATCTTGACTTCTTTTGATCACCACTTGGTCATATGCTTCCTCTTTTTTTTCCTTGAACCTATGAATTAGATCAACTATTTCATTATTCTCTTCATATCTCAAACATACATTCACATATACCAATACATCATTAGATTTCAAAACATGAGGCTTGATTTCCTCCTTTTCCTTTATCTTTTTCCTTCTCTTCTCCACTAATTGCTTGATTGGCCACTTGGGTGGCTTCTTTCTAATGACCCATCCAATATGTGGGTTCATAATCTCTTTTAATTTCTCTATCTTGGGTAACATCTCATCCATTTTTAACTTCATATCTACCATCTTTTTCTCCATATCAATATTCTTCTTGGTGTCTTCATGCACCACCTTATCTTTATGGTGGCTCTTCTCAACCTTGCACTTTTTTCTCTTTTATTTTTCTCTCCTCATCTCAAATAATATGCTTATCAATTATTTGGCCTCATCTAGACCTATTATCCTTTCTAAAAATCCTTCTCTTACTTGTCAAATCATGACCTAACTTGGGTCTCTCCTGTCTTAGCTATAGGACTCTCTCAAGCTCACCTACGGGATTCCTTCTTGACTTTATCAATATCTCTTATGTTTCTATTCAAACCTTCTTAGTTTAATGGCTATGTCACCTATCTTTTGAATTTGTTTTTAACTATTTATTCCTCTCATAGACTTGTAGTCTCTTTACTTTATACATATGAAATATTCATTAGTTTCACAATAACATCTTCTCAAAACAACACTCAACATGTAATCAACACTATGTATTCACAAACTAACATATTAAAAATCATAAATCATACCTTACCTCAGAATACTCCTACTTTGATACCAAATGATACAAAGATATTGAGAAGTCTTCATTATCATCTTAATCTGGTTCTTAATCCAACATTTCATATTCAATGCTTCAAAATCCCTCAAGGTTCCTTCTTATTTAAATATTTACTTTATTATTGAGCTTAGTAACCTTATTTTAAATATACTTGTCCCTTAAACTCTTTAGACACATTTATTATATTTAAATACAACTATTATATCACTAAACATTTAACCCTAGCTCAATTCATAAGAGTGATCTCACTTTTCCATGCATGTCTCTCACTATAGCTTTTGGTCTAAAGGACAAATATTTGATTTATGATCCAATAAATAAATACTTTACCATGGATAATCTTATAATGTCATTTCACATATATTATAATCCCATTTAAACATTCAAACTTACTTTAACAATCATTCCCACCTTCCAAACACTCTTGGCATTATAAGCCCTGTAACCCTTTTTGAAACAATATTCCTCTCTTAGATCAATCTAGTATCTATCCTCAATATTTAATCCCACTTTAAGACTTAATTTATCCCATATTAACTATGAATAAATTTATATCCCAATCCTTTTCCTATCTAGCATTTCTTTTGGAAAATATCCTTATTTTAGGCCAAATTAGGCCTAGGTCAACACTATTAATGTCAAATTCATACCATTTGAACTATTTTAAACTAAAAACCACTTGTATTAGTTATATCACATTAAATATTTAAGACTACAAATTTTCAATCTTTTTGGATGGTTAAATCTCTCTTTACATGTCAAACCCTAATCCTAGGGTTTCTAGCTCACTGTATAGGCCGAGAGGCTTAGATATTATATAACTTAAATTATATTGAATTTAAAAATAAAAAATAACCTAATAAATGTATATTTTAATTACATACTCCCTATACAATATATTTAAGTCTCTTTCTCTTTCATTTCATACTTAAAATGTTGAAAACTCAATCGACCTGTATGCTAATATGGACTGTGTCAAGGTTTGTTAAGACCATTTATTCCCAAAGGAAATGTATATTAAAAATGGATTTAAAAAATTTGTATTAAACCTTAAAAATGCATCTCATTATAAATTTATAAATACACCCTATCTCAAGAACTAACATTCTCATCAAACACTGACTATGTCAAACAATATACACTATACAAATAGGGTAAACTATGTATATAGGGTTTCTCTATTATTTCAAATTAAAATGAATATTTAACCTAAAATAAGTTTTAATAAATTTAATATATCAATTTAAAACCCATTCTCATCACGTTTTGAATCAAACATAAGATTCATTACTAACTTGATAATGTACATAATTCAAAGTCTTATGGACTATAGGTTTTAATGTGTGATGTCAATGACAAACCTAGGCTAACAAATTTTGATAAAATTTATAATAAAAAATATAATATTCACTCTTAAAATTAATTCCATTGTAATCCCTCACATAATTTCAAATTAAGACAATATTGAATATACATAGACTATTGTTTAAACATGACTGTATGTATGCATTCTCAGTCTACAAACCTGACTATCTCCACATAAGTGACTAATTCCAATACAATTTTGGATTCACTATAAAAAATATAGTACATAGTGTGATAATGAACAAGATAAAAAACATTAAACTAATTACTCACCATTATGAGTTTTCAAACATAATTTATACTTTGTCAATCCTACAGATTCATTACATATAGAATTGTCGCACCAGACAACATTCTTTTCTCAAATAAAATTATTTCCAATATCCATTATCTATCATCCTTAAATGGGATGAGAGGTTTTCAAATATAAAACTTACTTCTCCAACTATAATATTTATACATATAATATGGGCTCCTAAAACATAACTAGTAATTGCTTCTTGATCAAGAACTTCTAGCAACTCCTAGACCCTCATAGGGTGGTAGACTACCACCTCAAACTTAAATTAACATATATATTAATATCTAATTTAGGAAATTTATTGAGACCATAAAGGTCTATTAAAAAATTATTCATCCATTACATATATTTATTACTCACTTAGACCACCTAGAACACCTTGAAATTTGAAAATTCCTTTTGGTGAGAAAACTAATTTTGAATTCAAATTCAAATTTACACACAAAAACTTGACTCTAAGACATATTATATACCATATTTGAGCATTAATAATATTAAACTACATCAATAAGTCATGGATAACAACTAAATGCACTATATTACATCACTCTTTCATGAAATTACACTCAAATCCAATTTTTCATTACTGCAACTCAGAATTGTTAAGACTGTCAAAATCATAGTCATGAAACACTACTCTTATCAAGCCTATATAGGGACTTTTAAAGAATTACAGTGAATGAAACTAATTCTATTAAATCTATAGACCATCTTAGAATACAAAATCAATATGGTTTAATGTCAAATATTGGTCTTGTAGACAAATCTTTTGACCTCTCTCCTCATAGTCACACTAGAACCAGATAAGACATTTTGGCTTCAACTTTTAAATATCTATATTTGACTTCAAAACCCTCTACCAAGAATAAATAGGACATATAATTACCAAAAAACATATTTATTCACTTTAATCCATTACTCTTTCATGTAAACACATCAAGAATGAACTTTCTTATCACTACTTGGGTTTTGTACATTTTGCTCTGTTAGGCCTGTTAACAACTAGCCCACTTAAATGATCAAATTTTCAATCTTAAAGAATAAAACCTAACCATAAAACTTTATGTAAATAAACCATGATTATATAACTTCTTTCATCCATTTAGTAAGTTTATCCAATGCAATTTTTGACTTCTACAATAACTTCTTCAAAAATAAGCTTGAAACTCAAAATTTTCTCTCTCATCTCTCTAACCACCACCACATAGAGGTACCTATGAGAGTAAAATACAAGATCCAATAGCTTATTTGATTATTCCAATCCATCCTGATTAATATATTCAACATTTGGTCCTTATTAGGGTTCTAAGAGGGTTTAAACCTATTTCCATTCTTAATGATCATTCATAAAGCATAATCCCTCAATCCATAAACTAATGCCTTTAATTTTGAGATATAACCCTTCCCATTATACCATGAATATATTAGGTTCCCATTTATAGTTTTTATGATATAACAAAAATAAAAAAAATCCTTTTCATGTTGAGAACCCTACATTTTGTGCACTCGAGAGACCTAAATTCCCTATTTCATACATTTTCTTGCAAACCTTGACCTCAAAATACATGAAAAAACTTGAAAAAACATGCCCCATATCTGATAATGCTTACATGAGCTCAAACACCTTGAAATATGATCATGACTACTCATTAGGCCACACTCTCTCTCTTTGATCTTTAAACCTTGACCTAAAAACCACATTAAGCCTTAAACTGACCTTCAAACCTCTTTATAAGATCCAAATATTTCATTCACATGATTTCATAACATCTCACATGCTCAAAAAATGTCAAACATCCTTATACAACCTTATCTCACCATGAAACCAAGCTTATGCCTTTACACAACATTTCTTCATACCATAACTTAGCTTCATAAGACACCTTGTCCTCAAAAACACTTGATGTAAATATTCTATAACCTTTACAAGCCTAAAACATCCATATCACTATTCCACCATGCCTATTCATGCAAAAGACTAGGCATCCTATGCACATACCTTCTCAAGACACTACTAGGCTCAATCACATGAAAATTTTGACAACAAGGACCTTCCATGTTGACCTTTACATCACTCATGTAGACATAAGAATATATAACTATCATATCTTACACTCTCAGAATAAATACAATGCTAATCAATATTATCTCTCATAACTACACTATTCAATGACCTCATGAAGACATATGACCTCATGACCATGCCAACTGATATTTAACAATTTAGCTTATTTAAAACATAACACTCACTAGAGAACCACTAAGATAAAAATGATAGAAATAATGATAGTAAAATGAAATCAACCTCCATAAGCACCTTTGACATCAATTTTCGTAATATCACCTATATAACAATAAATACAATCAATGACAACAATAATGATATCAACCTTCTTAATTACCTTTGTAATCAATGACAACATTTGTGCCAAAAGTCAACAATCAATGAAAATTCTCAATAATCTATCCCTATAAACTAGAGATTCATTCCATCGAAAGGTCACCTACAACCTAGGATTATCTCCATGTAATCCTAAATTTGGAAGGCTTGAACTACCCTCCAAGGGTGTAAATTTGGGATATAATAGTTCTAGCATGCCTTGTGGGACAAAGGTATAAAGTGGTTAAAGGATTATTGGTCTTATCCTTCTACATATCCTCCTTTAGAGGCATTTTCAAACCTCAATGGTAACTCTAAGCTCAACTAACTAGTTCTAATAGCCTAGGTACTTATTCAAAGTAATTTGTGATTTCAATTAACTATCTTGTGAGGTTGTTATGGATAATTTTGAAGTAGATCTCAATTTCATGAAAGTTGATGAGGCATCTCAAGCCTATGGTACTCCCTATCATCCCTATGATGAGCCTTATCAATTTTATAATGAAACATATTAGCCTCACCATGATCCTCATTAGCCTTATCATGAGCCATATCATTCTTATGATCAACCTTTTTAAGACCATGTTATCCTCAGTCAACATAACCACATTTCAAATTAGTTTATCTCAAGTTTCAATCAAACTCTCTCGGGATATGAGAGGTATATGATAGGCTTAACACATAAAAGGAGTATGGTTAAAATGGACCTAATCATCTCATTAAAAATGTGAGAGACTCATTACAAATAATGAAGATAGAATGGACACCTATTGAGAGAGAAAATTGGCAAAGACTCTCAAGTGATATGATGGATATAAGTTGCTTGATTCAAGGTATCAAGGATAAGCTAAGAATTCAAAAAGGACAACAGATTCAATACTATCATCCCCATGTGTCTTCACATATACTACCTCAGCCCTCTTATGTGCCACCCATTATTCCCCAAAAGAACATTTCAAGTAAGCTTAAAATTGTTACAAGTCCTTCACATACCCTTCAAACTTTACCTTCTTGGAAATCAATCCAAAAGAACATTCAAAAAGAAGGAAGAGGTTGTTGTTAAAAAGCCTATTATTGAGAACCAAGACAAAGTATAATTAGAGAGCTTGATTTCCACTTGAAGGGATCTAATGAAGTTATTTTGGCACAAAATATTACTCATCTTAACCAATAATCCCATAAGAAATATTTCAATATTCCAATTTGAAATCAAGTGGTGAAATCATGGAGTAAGCAAAGTGAAACAAACATAGATTGGGGAGTTTAGATCAATGAAGAATATTAACCTATGAAATCCCTTCACATCCATTATAAATATCCATATTGTATCCCATATCAGCCTTCTTATGCTCTTTACCCTCATGAATTCATTGACCATCCTCAATAAGATCCATTCCAAGAGAATATAGACAAGAAAATTGAAGAGTTGGAATTGAAAATCATAGAGCTTGAATCAAGTTTAGATTTAGAAATTGAACCTCAAGAAGGTATTCAAAAGGATAATGAAGTGGTTGTAGAGAAAAAATGAGGCACCCTTAACACAGCTAAATTTATTCTCTCTTCAACAATTCTTTCAAGAATCTTTCATTCCCAAGACTTCAAGTTGTAAGAGTGATATGATGGTCCCCAAGCATATTCATAAGAAATATACCATGCTTCATACTCCCTTTAAGACTCATGAACATATCCATTACCCTCCCACTATCTCCCTAATTAAAGAGTAACCTATCCTATGGGATGTAAATTGAGAACATCAAGCTGTAGTTGTAGATGGTGAAGATAATTCAAGTGTGTATAAGGAAGAAATATTATTTGGTACTCCACTTTGGAATGAGTAATAATGTGATATTAAAGGAGTATAAGATGATCAAGTTGTTACAATAGAAGAAGCTTCTAAGGATGCAGTTTAGGTTGTACCTCTTAAAGAGGGATGTCAAGAGAAGGATGAAGACTTGTGGCAATAGTACCTACAGATTTGAAATGAATTTGAGTCTCTTTAAGGGCCTATACCTCCTATTGGATACTTTGAGGATGTTTTTAAACCTACTCTTTTGCTTTAGAAATAATGTGAGGATCCCCAAGAAACCATTCAAAATCAAATACATCATTTCATGAACTACATAGAATCTAAAGGTGATGTTTCTTATATATGCCAATAAATGGTCATGTTTGAGGTAGGTTAAAACATCAAGAAGCAAAATGAGAAGGATCTTGAGCCACATGATGAGTTCATCTTCATAGGTGATTGGTTTTCTATTATTACTTCAATTAAAATCATTCCAAGAGGATTAGAAATCACTATGAGGATGAAGCCAACATGAATAAGGTTTAAGACGTAGCTTGTCTCATGCCATTTTATACCTCATGGAGAAAAATATATCAAAAAATTCCCCTTTGATCTATGAGGAAGAAGATGTTCATGCCAATTTTATATATTAGTTGTTTTGTGTTCCTTAAGTGCTTAGATAACACATGTGTGTGTCTTATTTACTTTGATTTGTATGTTTTTCTTATCTTATGTGTGTTTGGAGGTCAAGTCAATTGTCTTTCCTTGGTCAAGTTCTAATCAGGTTTGTGTTTGAGTGTAAATGACTCCATTTCGCAATGGAAGGACAAGGCTACTGGTCTAATAATCATTGCAAGAATGCTACCCCCATGAATTGCCAATTTGTTGACCAATTTTAACCACCAAGGTCAAAATTTCCACCCATATAGTTTAAAACTTGATTATCATGCTTCCATACCTTGTTATTAGTCATTTCCATGCATTAATAGTCTTTAATTGGTCTTCATAAAGTTTTATTAGCAATGATTAAGGTTAATTTGCAACATTTAAGGTAATGGCTTGTTTTAGTCTTGTGATAATCTAGTCATGTTATGGTGTAAAGGATATTGGTAAAAAGTTGTCATAGTGTATTAGGTGTCTCTAAAAGTCATATCATGCCTTTATCACCTTTTATCAACATGCCACTCTTATTTGGAAAGATTAAGGTTATTTTGTAAACTTTAAGGTAAAGTTTTATGAAGAAAGAGTACATATAACTTATTTCAACATATTTAAAAGTTGACAAAGGAGAGATATCTCTAAATAAAAATTGTACAATATTTTGAAGAAGTTATCTAACTACCATGTATGTCAGGGTTGTTAGACTAAGTCAATTTTTCTTACTATTCACTCTAAAAAGGCTATTATAACCACTTGTATGGACTTGGGAGACTCACTTCTAGGTGAAAACGTTAAAGAGGTGTTTCTTAAGCTTCAATAGGTAAACATATTCTTGGATTATAGTTAAGGGTATAGAGAGTCCAAATAGTACTTCCTTCTCTCTATCACTCCATTGGTAAGCTAATAAAGGTCAACATCACATGCTCATTACAGATAGAGGAGAGAGAGTCATGACTTGAGAATTTTTCCATAGGAGGGGGTCCTAATGAGATTAAAATCCATGGTAATAATCATCAGATTAGTGGTCCCTTCTTTATGATTTTTTTTTTAATAAGGTAGGTTGGTCTAAAAAGGCCTATAAACCCTATAAGATCAATTTATCTCCTTGAAATGATAGTTTTAGAATAGTTAGATGCATGGTAGAAATTAGAGAGGATACATAGGGTCTATGTAGACATATCACATGATTTTATAAGTCCCACTTGGCATGCGGGAGTTCAATTTGGCAAAAAAACTCTTATCAAGCATAGTTTTTAAGATGCTTGTCTTTGTTTCTTGATTGTTATAGGATCTTCAATAGTTTAAAAAATAAAATGAAGGTCTCTCACCATGGTTTCATAATTATCAATGCAATTTTAGGTGAATTAAGGTCTTCATTGTCTACTATAACATCCACTTTCCAAGTAATACATAATGATCTTGGTTTTTGACTATGTCATGGGTTTGCTTGCATAAACTATAGTTGAAGAAGTCTTGTATTACATTTTTAGAGGTTTATCAAGGTCCTAAGCTCATATTAAAAGTGATAAAGTAATGGATAAATGATCTCAGGTTCTAAGAGATCAATCTTGCATCATGTCAAAGCCTAAAGCATAAAATGTAGACCTACAGGTTTGTAAATTTGTAGGTCTATATTTCATGAGATATGTATTGAAATTTACTTTAGAAAGTGGTTTTAAAGGTCTAAATAATGAGGTAAATATAGTGTTTTCATACTTGGTGAAGTTTAAGGTTAGTGGATAAAGTGTGGTCTTAAGACTCGAGGTCAAGTCACCCAATCACCATTTACAAGCAGATGGTAGGCTTGGATAGTTTGAATCCTTGAAATATCATGAAGACATATAAAGGTATACATGTTAAGTCTGAAGAAAGAAAGATACCTATTCAATTAGAGTCTAAACCTCATAACACTCTCATGTGATGACCAAATTCATGGAGGAAGTAAAGATCCCAAACATAATTATAGGTAGGACATGAGAAGAAATATATGTTTGTGAGGTTGTGAAGTGTTGAAGGTTTTAAAGTTTCAAAGGAAGATAACGAGGATCTCAATATTGTAATTGTTGACCAAGTTTGAATTTTAGGTCAAAATTATACCCCTATAGGTAAAACCTGTTTTATTAGATGATCAAGGGGTCTAAATATATTTTCAGGGGAGAATTTTATGTCATTTAATGTTATTCAATGCAATTTTAGCCTTGGTCTTAGTTATATTAGTCAATTTATCAATTTGGAGTCATTTTATGTGTTTTTAAGGGTCATAAATGCAAATGGAAAATTTCACAAGGTGAAAAAATGTAATATTTTCCTTTAGAACGTCAAAGAGGTCAGATTCCATGTCATTTATGTTATAAACATCAGAATATGGCACGTTTAGTAACTCAAATTATAAAAATAACTAAAAAAGAGAACAAATGGCACTTATACAACCTTATTGGGAAGTGTTCCACATGAAAAAATATCTTTAGAGGAATCTTAATCTTCCCCACACTCATATCCACACTTAAATTGATCTAGAAGTTCCATGTTATAGAAAAAACCATTCTGCTCATTTTTGGGTTTCTTAGACACACTAAAGTGACCTTCAAGTTTTCACTTGGTATGGATAGCATAGGTAGTTTCAAGGAAAATTATTTTGGGAGGTTATTTTAAACTCCAATACCTTATTTTTAATGTAATTAAATTTATAAATTATTAGTTTTTCTTTATAAACCATTGATAACTAGTTGACTATGCTATTTTACTAGTTATTTCATGCAACCTATAGGTTTGATCCATTTAAAACAAATACATATGAACCAATTGGTGATGTTGGATAAAAATTATGTTTAATTTCTTATAATATCATTTCCATTATTGGTTTCAAGTTTCATAATTTTTGGATGAGTAATTTAGTTCATGTTGGAAGAGGGTGTCACTAGGTGCAGTTCTAGCTGAAGTGCTTCAAGTTTGTTAAGTGTGTTATTTTTTATATGCCTTATTAAACTAGGAAAGAGTTTTCCATAATACTATAGGTAATATTACCACCTCATTTCATTTTTGGGTTTCACCATGTTACCTATTGGTTTACTCCCAAGCTTGTTCCCCTCTATTGCCAACTCTTTGCACATTTTCAGCTGCAGTCTCATGCATAGCTTGTCCCTCCTGTTATGAAGTGGTAATAGAGGTGTATTAGCATATAAAATAATTTATGAGTCAAATGAGGTTATTTTTTATGATTAAATAGGTGTAGGTTTGACCATATGCTCATATGTCATGCTAAATAGTCATGTGATGCCCTTGCTTGCTATATGTCATGTGCATACAAGTGATTTTCATGTTATAATTAGTGTTTTGAAGATGGTTCCAAGGAAAAAAGGGTGGAAATCACATGTTTAAATATTTAAAATGTTATGTGGGTAGTCTTGAAGCTAATTCATCATGTTTTTGCCACATTTCATTTCTCTACCTGCATAATTTGCTTAATGCATACTCATAAGACCATTTGTTGCCATCATACTAAAGTCTGAGGATGTTGATTTGTTACAAAGCTCCTTGGTTTTGCCTAAGGTGAATTTGGAGGTTTTTAAAATCCATATGAGTTTCTTTTATACTCATGTTTCTAGTGTTTCATGCCTAATCCACTATTTGAACATCAAAATACCTACCTATAGGTGGTTGAGCATGGGGTTGGGGTGTTGTACAGAAGAGCTAAAATAATGTAACATCTCTTTGAGGTTTTAAGATATAAATAAAATTCATAATAGACCTATGTAAATATCTTAGAAGGAAAATGATAAATGGAACCAATTTCAGGGTCAAGGATTGAGTTTAGGGATGAAATCCCTAAAAGAGCAAAACAGAGTTCCAAAGGGTTTCTGTGGACCTTCTATATCATGTTTGCAAGGTGTTTTAAGACATATATATGGGTGAACCTTGTATACCTATCATATCAAAAGGACCATTCTAAATTTTATAAGGAAAATACTAGTGGAAGATGGTTTTATAGATATTCAAACATGCCTTAGGACACATTGAGACCCTTTAATGACATCTATAGGCCTATAGATGCAAATGACATTTTGGTCACTCTAAGAAGCAACACCAAGAAAATGGTTATGGTAAATGGTTATAAATTGGTACTTTTAGGTATAATGAAATCAAAGACACCAAGAGATTACTAAGGCAAAGCATTATATACCCCATGACCATTTATAGGCACCCCTTCAAGAATGGAACTAGTAACCTATAGGGGTTAAATAGGTAGGGTGAAGAAATAATGGTCTATGAATGGTTTGGATGGTTTTTTATCCAATCCAAGGTGACTTTGAGGCAAGGATAGTGCTATATTTTTCAAAATTAATCAAGGAAGGCCTCTTCCTCATCAAATCATCCCAACCAACACCTATGATGACATATAAGTAGGGGTAAAAGGGATATCTCAGTCAACAGGGGTAGTGGGGAACCTAGTTTTGAGAAATTATGAAAAATTGGAGTGAAAATGAGTTGGAAATAATTAATCATAATTTTAATATCATCACTATAACCTTAGGCACCATTAATAAGTATAAAAGAGCTCAAGACTACCTATAGGGGTCCAAAAGGAGTGTCACTGTCAAGTCAATAACCTTATATTTTAATGCTAAAATGATATCCTAAGGCTTTAAAAGGTGATTTATAGTTAAAAAACCTAAAAAATTACCATAAAAATTCAAGGAGAGTCTCAAAATCATCATGAATAGGGCTTATGTAATAAGAGAGACCTATAGGAAAACCTAAAGGTAGGGGTCACAATTAACATCTCAGTTAGGGTACTTAGTTTGAATGAGGAATGCATTTGAAAACCCAAAGGATGATTTTGGATGGTATCTCAAGAAGGTGAACACATAAATGGAAAAAATTGTGAGATAATTAGTAACAAGATAAAATCTACAAGACATCTACAAGGTTTTATGACCCTTGTTCTTAGTTCTCTAATAAGGTATAACCTAGAAGGCCAAGTGGAAACATAAAGTGGTCCAAGGAAGAGGTGAAGGTTTCAATCAGGGTATAATGGTTCATGAAAGGTATTTAAGTGTTTATAAAATAAAAAATTCCTAACAAAATGATCATATTCATTCCATACTTGGCTAAAGGGGCAACATTCCATATAATGAGCTTGGAAGCCTTTTGCCCAAAAGGCAAGTATGAGAATTCAAGGGGAAATGGGTTGTTTAAGTGAGGTAAAAGATAAATAATCATGATTTTGACATGGGAAATTTTTTAAAGCCACTTAGAGGTATTGGTTTGGCTTACAAAGGTCACTGTTAAGAGAGTTTGAGAAAAATGCAGGAAAATAAGGTTTTTGAGACCTTTTTTAGGAATCTGGAGATGGTTAGCAATCTAAAACATGGAATCAGACCAAAAAATCTAGTAAAAATAGTCATTGGGGCATGAATATCTCCAAAAACACGAAATTTTCATAATATATGACAGCTATACCTCTCTATTTTATCTTAGAGGTCAGCTAGTCTAAGAAAATCAGACTTTGGCAAGATGAGCTTTTGAGGTCAAAATGAGCAAAGGACTCAAAAAGGAGATTTTAAAACTTCATGATAACATATGATGATGTTTATTCAAGGAAAATAATGGATAATAAGTAATAAATAAAGCTCATACTCCTCAAAGTATCCATTTTCCCTTCATACATAATCTAACTAGATAAGGTTTTTACTAGGTCTAATTGGTGACTGAGAGAAGTTGATAAAGTAAAGTGATTAAAAGGGTATGTATTGGTATTAAGATATCAAATGGGATTTAAAAATTCCTAATAAACATATACAACCATGAGGTACTAGTCCTAACATCCAAATCCATCAAGGTGCCTAATAAACCTATTGCGTTTTGAGAAGGCCTAATGCTAAATGTAGTCCATCTTCACTTATGACTCTTGGTAGACTATATAAATGATTTAGGTATGATTTTTAGGTCAAAATAAAGGTGTGATATCTATTGTAATGCATATAAGTTATTAATAGATCCATATTGAAGCTCAAAACCACTCACCCTTATGTAAAATTGGAAAAGCAAGCTCGATAGCACAAATTTTGGAGCTCACATATCCTTAGAGGGTTTGTATGGGAGAAAAAGGAGTTAAAATTAGTTAGATAAGGTCCTTAAAAACTAAATTTTTTAATTGTTTTGTAACTTGAATGTGTAATTTTTATGAACAACGGTTAAGAGCAAAAAACTATCTAAAACCCTTGAATAAACCTAATGGGGAAAATGAGATTATAAATCTGATATAAATACATATTTTTGCAAGGAAATATATTGGAACATGGATAATACTACCTAAATATTCTCCCACGCTGCTCCCCCCCCTGTAATGAAAATGAGTTGTATGAAATTATATAGACAACATGTAAAACAAGGTCTTTCTCACCATTTTTGGTGTTTTATAGGCTACATGAGGAGATGGAAAGTGAAATCAAGTTTGGATGGAATATTTGGACTTATAATAACTCATTGTATCCATTTTATTCCATTAAAATACTTATAAGTGTTAAAACAATTGCCTTCCTTTAGCCAGTCAAATTGGCATAGTGAGCACAAGGGTGAGAAGGGTGAAAACTCCAAGTGTGAGCCTTTTTAAGGTGTAACTAAGAAATAAAAGGCCATGTATAACATTTGAAAGTGTCATTCAATCCCTACCATGGATTTTAATTATAAATTTAATTCAATTTGGAGGCCAAGTGTGAAGGGTGATAGAAAAGAGGAGTTTTTAGACTACAGGTAGTGATGGCTTCCTTCCAAGAGTTTCTAGATGATTATGATTTAAAAAAATGCATGGAATTGCATGCCTAAAGGCCTTTCCTCTTATACCAATAATTATACCTATCCCTAGTCAGTTGTGGCACATTCAAATAGGCCCAAATGATAAAGGTAGTTTTCTAAGTCAAGATTGATAGTTTTATGCCATTTTCCATAAATTTCATGACTTGTATGGATAGTTGTACCTCTTGAAATTGCATGGTTCATCCCATATATATTTATCATTAAATTTTAACCCCTTTTCTTAGATTTTCAAGTGTCTAAGTGACCTTTAGACTTCCCTTGCCTTGCTTCTCTCTTAATATCCATATATATTGACTCTTTTGCCTTTTTTTAGAAACCTCCATTGGTTAATGGTGAAAACCTAGCCAGATTTGTACTTGAATGACTCTTTAAGAAATAAAAAGTGTTTTTTCCTACTCACATGTTATTCAATGGAGTGTTAGTGCAATCTTTTTGGTCTTGTCTAGTAGAAGAATATCTTTTGTATCATGTTATCCTTGATTATTCACCAAGTGTGCAAAAGACTGATTGTTACAAGTCTTTGTTAGTGTTCTTTACAAGTGTATAAGTGTATTATAAGTGGTATATGACTATATTATATCAAGGAATCTTTCATTTATCTCTAAGTATCAAATACCTAAAAATTCTATTGGTTCATGGGATGAACTAGGAGATCTATAACTAAGAGGTTTGGAGAGAAGAGTGATCATCTGTCTCTAGCTAAGAAATTGACCACTATCAAGAGGGAACCATAATATTTTATGCAATATTTTAACACTATATTTAAAAAAACATGGGGTAAGATCCCAACTCTTATGAGACCTACTCCAAACTATGCCTTTTTGTACTATCTAAAAGCATTGAATAGTGATGTAGCCATGATGATCTAATCCACGGGTGGGAATACACTCCTTGATACCTATGAGATATCCATAAATGTTTAGAATTGTCTTGTTCAATCAGGGAAGATTGATCATATGCCATAAATGTCATTATTCCCTAATTTTCAGCCTCCTAGTCAAGTTGCATTACTTACCTTGGTTCCTTTCCTAGTCAAGAAAGATCTACCATTGCTCCCAAAAATGAAATTCATGAAATCAAGAGTTTGATCCAAACTGTCACTAATTAATTGGTTATTATTAAAATCCAACAAGCTTAAAGTTATAGGCCATACCAGTCCTATAATTAGTTTGGACAAACCAATAGGCCTCCTTTCCAAGGTAATGCTCAAGGACAAGGTCAAATCACCCAAGCTAAACCCTACCAAAGTTAAAATTTTAATGCTACCTCATCTTCCAAGGATCTTGTTCCCACTCAAAATAACCTTGTTAAAAAACAACCAGGTTATTCCTTTTTTGACCAAAGTCAAGACCAAATTACTTATGCCAATGAGATGCATAATCAAGCCATGACTATGAAAGTCAATCAAACATATCAAGTTTTAAATTTTGAAGATGCCAATGAAAGGTGGAATGAAATTTGGAATGGAAAATGGATAGAAATAATTTTATTCTACTCTCATAAATCATTTGGAGGGAGAGTTTTGTGCCATCAATCATTTAGGGAATCCAAGAAATGTGAATGCTAGTGTATCTTCTAACACTAGGGATAAGAAGAGGGATTTTGAAGAGACACAAGGGGCTAATAAAGGACATATTTTTATTCTCACAACATCTCCAATGCTGGGTGGGTATAATACAACTCCTAACATGCAAGAGAATTATAAGTTTTAAAAAGTAAGACCTGCTCTTACACATCCACCTCCACAAGCTACACCACAAAGTACTAGTGCTTCCAAAGACCCTTCTAAGGTGAGAAATCCTTCTATCAATGTTAAGTATTATTCTCTTAGTGCATTTTTGTGGAGGTTTACCCCTTGAAATGGCTTTGCTATATTATCCAGTATTATAATCTATTGTCAATTGTTGTTGTGTGATCTCTCATATTTATGGATTTGACTAAATTGTCATGTGAACTATGAGGCTTATAGGCCCCATCTAGTAGAAAAAATTGTAATTGACATAGATGTTTGATGCAGAGTGCTTTGGGGAATCACTAACATTGATCTAGGTGGTAATGGTGTAGAGAGAGCCTATCTAGAATCCTCAACATGTATATAATGTAGGGTTATCTCTAATAAAGGTTTCCATGGGAGAATGTGTATACATGGTAATGTTATAAAATTAGACCTTACCTACACTAGTGACTCAACTTATATCTGAGGTGTGTTAATGGAATTTAAGTTTGGTGTTATTAATGGTGATTGTTGTGTAAATAATTATGGATTAGGTAAAGGATATTCATATGGAAGACCCTCAATTGTAACAACCTAATTAACATGTATATACTTAAGATATTTATGTACAATGGAGGCAATGGCTTGAAGCTTATATATCCAAGACCTACAAGATAAACAAATATGAGAGATCACACAACAACAATTGACAATAGATTATAATACTGGATAATATAGCAAAGCCATTTCAAGGGGTAAACCTCCACAAAAATGCACTAAGAGAATAATACTTAACATGATGATCAAAGACTAACCACTATTTCTTATATATAGTCTACTTAGCCATGGTTATTCCATAGGCTGACCTAACTAAGAACATAGAGAAATGTAACAAAAATATAAAAGAGGTATGTAAGCCATAAGTTAGCCACACATATCCCAAGACATTCCAAAGGTTAAGGGAATATAATTCACTATGATATTCACTAAATATACCTAGGTAAAAGGAAATGCTTTAAAAATAATTGCAAGGACTTGGTAAGAAATTTGGATTAGCGAGGAATGAGAACATTGTCTTGGTGAATGGGACTTAGGCTATTGATGGAAAAGTAAAGAAAATTGATAAAAATCATCCTTTATACCTATATATATAATCATCATTGATTTATTAGTTCATAATTTCATCATAGATTATGGGGCTAGCACTTCAGCTATGCCCAAGTGTATAACAGATAAACTAGGACTCAAATATGAGCCAATGTCTAAAGGGGTTTTAAAATTGGATGGATCATCGATAAAGACCTTGGGAGTGGTCAAGGATTGGAATATAATTTTACATGCTTATCCCACATTTTCTATTGCTCATGATGTGGTTGTGGCAGATTTACCTCCATACTTTGCCCTCTGCTTGTCAAGAGAGTTTACAGCTAAGATAGGTGGATACTTGGCAACAACATGGTTCTATATGGTTTTTAGGACAAATTATGGTACTAAGGTGAATATTTAATCAAATATTATCCATCACAAACACTTGGAACCTTACATGAATAAAGTGTCAAATGTCAATTATGTCATTATTGATGAGGAGGAACTTCACATAGATCAATCTCCAACATCTTCTCTTGAAGGAGTTTCTAATTTATACTTAGATGAATGGGGAGATGAACATTATGAGCATGATCCTTAAAAATTCATGGAGGAATCTAGTCTTGGAGTCTATTGTATGCATGAGGAGGACTCTTTCATGCCAAATTTGATGAATCCAAGTGAAAATAAGGATGGTTTATGGTAGATTTTCTTTGATGGATCAATAAGCAAGATTGGGGTAGGTGGTAGAGCTATGTTGGTTTCTCCTTCTAAGGAAAGGTAATATTACACTTTTAGATTTCAATTCTATTTTAATTGTAATGTGGTAGATTATGAGACCCTCATTCATGTCCTTGAGTGGGAGAGGAAAAGAGGTGTGAAGGAGTTACAAGTGTGTGGTGATAGCGAGTTGATTATGAATCAAGTAACAGGTCAAAATGTGACTAAGAACTCTTTGATTATGTCCTATAAGTATAGAGTGAAAGATATTGTGGATGATTTCCAATATTTCAAAATCACATATATCCCAAGAGAAGGCAAAAAACATGATCATAGATTGGAAACAATTAGAGCTCAATTTGATGTTCTGAAGGGGATAGGAGAGGATAAGAACCGACCAAATCTCAAGGTGATTATAAGGCATTCCATACCAAACAATGTCACTAATTGGAAAGTTTTTGATAGTGACAAAAAAATAACACTTTTTATATAAGAAGAGGTTGAGTGTTCTTCCAAGAATCAATCCAAACTACAACAACAATATGGAGGGTAGATTGTGCAATTAAAGTCAAAAAAGCTCCCCAAAGGCCTAGTCACACTTGAGAGTATTTTCAATGATAATGTCCAATTGAAGAAAGAAAATGTAAGCATGTATACTAAGAAATAAAACTATGAGAAAGTACAAATCATCAAGGACAAGTTTCTTGCACTTGGGAAGCTATGTACTAAAGAAGAGAAACATGCTTTCATTGAATTATAAAAAGAGTTTTATGATGTATTTTCATGGGAATATAGTGATTTGAAGGGATTTGATCCAAAATTAGCTCAAAATACCATAGATATAGATGATAATTATAAGCCCATCAAGAAAAGAAAAATACCAATCAATTCTAAGATTGAGCCTCTTATGATGAAAGAGATTACTAAGTTGATTGAGTCCAAAATCATCTTTCCTATTAAGCATTCATCTTGGTTGGAAAAATTAGTCCCTGTTAGGAAGAAGAATGGAGAAATAAAGTTGTGTGTTGATTTTATGGACTTGAATGGAGTTTCCTTGAAGGACCATTATCCTCTTCCCTCAATAGAACAAATTTTGTAATTTGTGGCAGGTAGTGAAAGGTTTTCTCTCCTTCATGGGTATTCTGGGTATAATCAAATTTTGGTGAAGGAAAGTGACCAATATAAGATATCCTTTACTAATAAATGGGGTAAATATGATTATAGTAAAATTCCTTTTGAATTGTCTAATGCTAGAGATAATTTTCAATGTGTAATGGATATGGATTTTTAGGGACTAATAAATGACATTGTGTTGGTGTATCTTGATGACATCACAATTTTTTCTAAGGATGCAAAGGATCACTTGAATCACCTTAGGTAGATTTTTGAGAGATGTAGAGAGTTTTGAGTCTCTCTAAAACCAAATAAATGTGTGTTTTTTGTTCATCAAGGAAATTTTTTAAGACACATTGTCTCTAAGGAGGGCTTGTCCATAGATCCTAAAAGGGTGAGTGCAATCTTGGTATTGGATTTGAAAAAACACAAGAAAGGTTTGAAAATTTTCTTAGGGAAAATTAATTTCATAAGGAGGTTCATCCATAATTTTTCTTATTTATTCAAGCCTCTAACCTCTATGTTAAGGAAAATGAAGTGTTCACTTGGAGTGGAAGAAGGAAGGAAAGCTTTAAAGAGATTAAACAAGCCATTGCCCAAGATCCAACTCTTGAAAGTCCTAATTTTTAAAAGTAATTCAACTTGTATACCTTTGGAAATGAGGAGTTAATCTTTTCCATGATTAATCAATCAAATTAAGGAAACTTGGAGTAGCCTGTTGCTTTGTTTAGTCAAGGTTTGGAGGGTTATGAGGTAAGATATACCTATGTTGAGAAGCAAGTACTTTCAGTTATTATAAGTTTAGTAAAATTTTATCTAATAAAAATATTAACATATGGGTACCTCATCCTAGTGTCAAATAATTCCTTTTGAGTAGATATTTTAATGATAAAATGGTTAGTTGGATCACAAAAGTGATGGAGTATGATGTAGAAATCAAGACAACCAAGCTAGTGAAAGGGAAAAGGTTATGCGAGCATCTTGCCTCAGATTTGAAGGAAGAAAAGGGGGTTATTTTTAAACTTCATGATGACCTTATGACAGCTACATATTCATCAATGAGGAGTTATACACAAGATACGATTCATTTTCTCCAAATCGGTGAGTGTCCACAAGGCCTTGATAGAGCTAGAAGAAGGTACTTTAGATTGTAATCCATTCCTTATGTACTTATTAATGGAGTGATATTTATAAAGGAATTATCAAGTGTGTCATTGAGGTGTGTTGAATTAGATTAAGTTGAGAAAATACTGTTTGACTTTCATGATGGACCAGCTGGTGGTCACCTTGCTCAAAGAACGACAACTACTAGAATTATGAGAGATGGATATTTTTGGCTTAGTTTTATCAAGGACACCCATGATTGTGTAAGAAAGTGTCAAAAGTGTGCTCTCTTTTATGGTAAACAAAAGATTACTATCTTTCCCCTTCATCCAATTCAAGTTAATCAACCCTTTATGCAATGGTGTTTGGATTTTATAGGCCTAATCAATCCACCTTCTAGTATTGGTCACAAGTTGGTATTGACTACTAAAAATTATTTTACAAGGTGGATAGAGGATATTTCTCTCAAGGAACAAATGAAAGTTTATTTCTAGACTTATATGAAGTCATAGTGACAAGGTTTAGAGATCCTTTAGCAATAATTTTAGGTAATGCATTAGATTTCATTGGGATGAAGATAAGTGAATGGGCCTTAAAATATGGCATCTATCTTAGTACCTACTCCAAATATTATCTAGAAGGGAATGGACTAGATAAGTCTACCAAAAATAATATAGTTAGGATCATAAAGAGAATAATGGAGGATAATCAAAGGACTTGGCATTCTAAGTTGAAGATAACTCTTTGGGATGATAGGATCACCCCAAAAAGAACCATTGAAAACTCACCATACACACTTGTTTATGGTAGAGAATATAGATTGCATATTTCACTTGAGTTACCAACCTTGGGTCTCACTTATCAGCTACAAATGATGGAAAATGAAAGCATGCAAGTTAGGTTGTATGAGTCGATAGAGCTTGAGGAGACAAGAGATCAAACCAAGAGACACTTTAAAAAAAAGGCCATGCCAAGGAGTTTAAAATAGGGAGACATTTTCCTAAAGTGGTATAAAGATAGGGCTAAGCCTAGAAGACACAGAAAGTTTGATGCTTTATGGAGTGGACCTTATGTTATCACCCAATGCAAGTAACACAATGCCTTTCAAATCTCAAATTTGGATAGAGAGGAGCTTCATATCCCAATCGATGGGATATATCTCAATCATTTCTACTAAGGTTATCCTCCCTCCTTGTACATAGTTTGTGTTTCCCTTTATTTTCCCTAAGTGCTTGTGCACATGTGTGTGTTAGTTTGGTGTCTTGCTTTGTCTTATGTTGGTTTGGTGTGTTGTGTTTTTCTTGGTCTATTTTAATAAATTCCTTAATTGTTGTATTTGGGAATCCATTGAATTCATTGGCAATTGATAGGATAAGGTTATTGGTCATTAGTATAGCAGGCATACTACCCTTGTGAGTCACTATTTTGTTGACTAAGTTTGACTTTTAGGTCAAACTTGGACCCATATAGGTAAAAAATGCTTTCTTAAATGATCTAGGGGTATAAATATATTGTCATGGGAGTATTTAATGTCATTTTATGTTATTCAATGCAATTTTAGCTTTGGTCTTAGTTGCATTAGTTAATTTGGAGTCATTTTATTTACTTTTAAGGGTCATAAATGCAAGTGGCACATTTACCAAGGTGAAAAATGTTATATTTTCCTTTATAAAATAAAATAGGTCAGATTCCATGTCACTTATGTTAGAAACATCAGAATATGGTATGTTACCTAACTGAAATTGTAAATAATTAAAAAAGAGAGAAAATGACACTTATACAACCTTCTTGGGAAGTGTGCCACATAGAAAATGATATTGGGAGGTATATTAATCTTCCCAAAACTAATATACACTATTAAAGTTATTTTTAAGTGCCATTTTATAGAAAAAATAGTTCTACTCATTTTTGGGTTTCCTAGATACATTGAAGTAACCTTCAAGTTTTTGCTTGGTATGGACAACATAGGTAGTTTTAGGGAAAATTATTTTGTGAGGTTATTTTATAATAAAATAAATAAATTTTAATATAATTAATTTTATAAATGATTATCTGTGCATTATGAACCATCTCTAACAAGTTGATTGTGCTCTTTTACTAGTTATTTCATGCAACCTATAGGTTTTGTTCCATTTATGCCAAATTCGTATGAAATAATTGGTGATGTTATCTCAAAATTATATTTAATGCCATATAAAATGGTATGCATTATTTATTTCAAGTTTCATAATGTTTAGATGAATAATTTAGTTCATCTTGCAAGAGGGTGTCACTAGGTGCAGTTCCACCTGAAGTGCTTCAAGTTTGCTGAGTGTATTCTCCTATAGGTGTCTCATTAAATTAGGAAAGAGTGTTAAATAATATTTTGGGTCATGTTAAAACCTAATTTAATTTGTGTTTTTCAACATGTTACCTCTTGGTTTGCTTCCAAGCTTGTTTCCCTCCATTGCCAACTCTTTGTACATTTTTAGCTGTAGTCTCATGCATAAGCTTGTTCCTCCTATTATGAAGTGGTAATAGAGGTGTATTAGAATATAAAATAATTTAGGAGTTGAATTAGGATATTTTTTAATCCTTAAGGAGGTGTATGTTTTACCCTATGCTCATATGTCATGCTAAACAGTCATGTGATGCCCTTGCTTGCTATATTTCAAGTGCATACAAGTGATTTTCATGTTGTAACTAGTGTTTTAAAGTTGGTTCTAAGGTAAAAAGGATGTAAATCACATGTTTGAATATTTAAAATGGTATTTGGGTTGTCTTGAAGCTAATTCATCATGTTTTTTGCATATTTCATTGCTTTGCCTACATAATTTGATCAATGCATACTCATAAGCCCATTTGTTGAAATCATACTAAAGTATGAGGAGGTTGATTCATGACATAACTCCTTGCTTCTATCTAAGGTGAATTTGGAGGTTTTTCAAAGGCATATGAGTTTATTTTTCAGTCATGTTTATAGTGGTTCATACCCAGTCCACTATTTAAACATCAAATCACCTACCTACAGGTGGTTGAGCATGGGGTTGGGGTGTTGTACAGAAAAGCTTAAATAATGTAACATCTCTTTAAGGTTTTAAGATATCAATAAAAGTCATAAAAAAACATATGAAAATATCCTAGAATGTAAAGGAGACATGGAAATAATTTAAGGGTCAAGGATTGAGTTTAGGGATTGAATCCCTAAGAGAGCAAAATAGAGTTCTAAAGGGTTTTAGTGGACCTTCTACAACATGTTTGCAAGGTGTTTTAAGACATCTAAATGGGTGAACCTTGTATACATATCATATTACAAGGAACATACCAAATTTAAGAAGGAAAATAATGGTGTAATATGGTTTTATAGAGCTTCAAACATGCCTCAAAACACACTGAGACCCTTCAATGACATCTACAATCCTATAGATGCAAATGACCTTTTGGTCACTCTAAGAAGAAACAACAAGCAAATTTTTATGTTAAATGGTTCTAAACTAGTAATTTGAGGTAGAGTGAAGTCAAATACACCAATAAAGGACTAGGTCAAATCATTGTATACCCCATGACAATCTATAGGCACCCCTTTAAACATGGAACTAGTAACCTACAGGGGTCAGACAGGTAGGGTAAAGAAATAATGGTATATGCATGGTTTGGATGGTTTTTTAGCCAATCCAAGGTGAATTTGAGGCAATTATAGTGATATATTTTTAAAAATTAATATAGGAAGGCCGCTTCCTCATCAAACCACCCCAACTAACCCCTATGATGACCTATAGGCAGGGGTAAAAGGAATATCTCAATCAATAGGGATAGTGAAGAGCCCAATTTTGAGAAACCATGTATAATTGGAGTGAAAATGAGTTGGAAATAATTCATAATAATTTTAATATCATCAATAGATCTTGAGACTCTATTAATAAGTACGAAAGAGCTCAAGACTACCTACAAGGGTCCAAAAGCAAGTATCACAGTCAAGCTAGTAACCTTATATTTTGATGTTAAAATGATATCCTAAGGATTTCAAAGGTTATTGATAGTTAAAAAAACCTAAAAAATTACCAAAAAAATTCAAGGATAGTCTCCAAAGGATCATGAGAAAGGCTCAATTAAGAAGATAGACCTACAAGCAGGCCTAAAGGTAGGGGTCTCAATCAAGATCTTAGTCAGGGCACCTAGGTTGAACTAGGGATGCATTTTAAAAACAAAATGATGAGTTTTGATGATATCTCAGGTAGGTGAAAACATCAATGAAAAATATGGTGAGATCATGAGTAACAAGAGAAAAGATACAAGACATCTACAAGGTTCTAAGATCCCTGTTCTTAGTCCTATAACAAGGTATAACCTAGTAGGCCAAGTGGAAACATAAACTAGTCCAAGGAAGAAGTGAAGGTTCCAATCAAGGTATAATGGTTCATGATAGGTATTTAATTTTTTATAAAATCCCAAAATTATCATCTTCATTCCCTACTTGGCCAAAGGGGCAACATTCCATACAATGAGCTTGGAAACCTTTTGTCCAATAGGCAAGTATGAGAATTCAAGTGGAAATGGGTTGTTTAAGTGATTTAAAATATCCATAATCATTAATTTGACATGGTAAACATGTTTAATCCACCTATAGGTATTTTTTTGGCTTAAAAAGGTCACTCTTAAGAGAGTTTGAGAAAAATACTAGAAAATAGGGGTTTTGAGGCCTTTTTTGGGCATTTGGAGATGGTTAACAATACAAAACATGGAATAAGACAAAAAAATAGTTAAAATGGTCATTAATACTTTTAAAATATCCCAAAACACTCACTTTACCTAATAGGTGAGGGATATATCTCTCTATTTTGTCTTAGAGATCAGCTAGTTTAAGAAAATTAAACTTTGGCAAGATAAGCTTTTGAGGTCAAAATGAGTAAAGGACTTAAAAAGGAGCATTTAAAATTCATGAAAACATATGATGAGGTTTATATAATTAAAATAAGGGATAATAATCAATAGATAAATCTCAAAATCCTCAAAGTATCCATTTTCCCTTGACACACAGTTCAACTAGACAAGGTTTCTACTAGGTCTAATTGGTGAATGAGAGAAGTTGATAAATTAAAGTTATTAAAAGGGTATGTAGTGGTATTAAGAGATAAAATGGGATGTAAATATTCCTAATACACTAATACAACCATGAGGTAGTAGTCATTACATCCAAATCCATCAAGGTGACTAGTAAACCTATTGGGTTTTGAGAAGGCCTAATGCTAAATGATAATACATATTCACTTATAACTCTTGGTAGACTATAAAAATTATTGAGGTATTATTTTTATCTCAAAATATAGGTGTTACAGCTTGTGGAGTGCATATAATGTATCATTAGATCCATCTTTGAGCTCAAAACTAGTCACCCTTATGATAAATGGAAAAGCAAGCTCGATAGGGCAACTTTTGGAGCTCACATATCCTTAGAGGTTTTTCATGGGATAAAAATAAGTTAAAATTAGTTGTATAAGGTCCTTGTAAACTAACTTGTGAAATTGGTTTGGAACTTGAATGTGTAATCTTTATGAACAATGGTTAAGAGCAGAAAACTATCTGAAACCCTTGAATGAACTTGATGGGGAAAATGAGATTGGAAAGCTGATATAAAGACATAGTTTGGAAAGGAAAGATATTGTAACATGGATAAGACTCATTTATGATCCCCCCATGCAAATGATTTGTATGGAATTTTATGAAAAACATGCAAAATAGGGTTTTTCTCACCATTTTTTGTGTTTTAAGGCTAAAAAAGGAGTTGAAAAGTGAATCAAATTTGGATATAATATTTTGAATTTTAATGACTTCATATGGAAATTTAATTATAGGAAAAAAACTTCTAAGTGTTCAAATAATTGAATTCATTTCATCTAGTCAAAATTGGCATAGTGAACACAAGGGTGAGAAGTGTGAAAAATCCAAGTGTGATATTTTTTAAGGTGTACCTAAGTATTCCAAGGCCATGGATATATATGAAAAGTGTCATTCACTCCCTCCCATGGATTTTAATGTGAAACTAAATCCAATTTTGAGGCCAAGTGTGAAGGGTGACAAAAAGAGGAGTTTTTAGAATGTAGGCAGTGATGGATTCCTTCCAAGAGTTTTTAGATGATTAGGATCAGAACAAATGCATGGAGTTTCATGATTTAAGGACTTACCTCTTATACAAATAATAATACCTATCCATATTTAGTGGTGGGATGTTAAAATAGGCCCAAATGATAAAGATAGTTTTCTGAGTTAGGATTGAGAGTTTTATGCCATTTTTCATAAATTTCATGACTTGTTTGGATAGTTTTACCTCCTAAAATTGCATGGTTAATCCCATATATATTTCTCATGAAAATTTAACCCATTTTATTAGATTTACAAGTGTCCAAGTGACCTTTTGACTTCCCTTCCCTTTCTTCTCTCTCAAAAGCTATAAATATTGACCCTTTTGGCTCTTTTTAGCAACCTCTATTGGTTAATGGTGAAAACCTAGACAATTTTTTACTTGAATGACTCTTGAAGAAATATATAATTTATTTTTACTCCCCAAATTATATTCAATTTAGTGTTAGTGTAACCTTGTTGGTCTTCTCTAGTAGAAGAATATCTTTTTTAGAATGTTATCCTTGATTATTCACCAAGTGTGCAGAAGACTGATTGTTTTAAGTCTTTGTTAGTGTTATTTCTAAGTGTAGAAGTAATTTTTTTATTACTATATTATATCAATTAATCATTCATTTCTCTCCTAAGTATCAAATACCTTTTTTAACCTAGCTTATGAAACACTGATGTGACAATACCTTCTTGTTTGACTCTAAGTGGTAAAATTTTAGTCAATAGGAGGAAATATACTATTGGTGCATCACATTTTTTTAACTTTATTAGTTTTTTAATTAAAATTTTTCATGCAAAATTTATAGGAAAGAATTTTTTTTCAAATATTGCATCAAGGGAACTAGCCCTTCTAGAGATTCATCTCAACAAAATTGTCACCCATAACAAAAGAGATGTTTCCATTGTACCACTTGGATGAGGAGAGATAGACATCTCATAAAGGGGTGAAAATCTAGGTTAAAATATTAATAAAGGTAATTATTTTTATAATTAACTTATTTTGAGGTCCTAAACTCCAAATGCAACCAAAGCCTCAATGATCACCTACAATTTGGTATGAGTAGTTCACGTGGGTTTAAATTTGAAAAGAATAATTCAATAAACAATAGTAGAATTGGAGATTAGATACATGTAAAAAGTGTATATATCCACTAAATTATAATAATACCTAAATATATTCCAAGGGATATGATCAAACTAGATTCACTTGAACCCTACATACATAGTCAGTTTGACACCTACAGGCCTGCATAGAGTGAGAGGTGTCTATTTGTATTGAGAGGCAAAAGAGGTATGATGGTAAGGAATTAATATCTAAAGTGATTATATAATTTTATTATGACCTCATATGACCCTCATATTTAATGAAATAGTGAAAATTTTGATAGATGTGTATATGTTGATTGAGCCTAAGATCAAGCACATAACCTATAAATACAGTCGTGAAGAGAATGGTCTATTGAGAGTCAATTAATATGGGAAGATAAAGAGATATATGAGTTCATAAAGGATATTAGGAGAATTTATATAAGTATTCTTGTGTATAACAATGATAAATCCATACGAAAAAAGGATTCTTAAAAGTTAAGTCAAGAAACCTAGTAAAGATCACACATGCCTATGTGTGAGGTTATAGTGATAAGTTTGATTGATTTATGTTGATATGATAATAAATTGAGATATTAAGGTGTTTATATCTTCAATGGAACATTATATGAAGTTTATAACTCCTCCAATAATGATAAATTATATCAAATACAGACAACTAAGATCATGAATAGTAGTTTGCTTGAGAACTCTAACACAAGCAATTAGAAGATATAGTAGGGTTGAAGAGATAAATGGAATAAAAAAAATCATAGAAAGTAAATAGATATATTTTTAAAACTCATTTAGGTGTATCTAACCTAAACCAAGCATTGTTACTCTTTTTGCAAATTTATCTCTCTCTACACCTCACCAAGGCATAATTTACTAGCTTGAGAGATACCAAATTTTGCTTAGATATTCTAGGAAAAGTTTCATGGTTAAAAATATTTTAGAAGTGGTTATAAAGGTTTATTAAATAAAATTTTTAGTCATTGGTTTTGAAGTATGTGGCCTCTTATTTATCAATCATTGCTAAGAGTACAAGGCACTCACAAGCTGCCAAAAAGCACTCTAATGACTCGATGGGAGAAAATAAGTTCAAATTCATTTAAAATGGATTATTTTAAAATTTTAATGAATTTTGTGACCTTATAAATTCTCATG
This sequence comes from Torreya grandis, assembly GCA_037957365.1. Classification (NCBI taxonomy): domain Eukaryota; kingdom Viridiplantae; phylum Streptophyta; class Pinopsida; order Cupressales; family Taxaceae; genus Torreya; species Torreya grandis. The sequence continues at coordinate 262,030 of JARHVA010007884.1, forward strand.
AGAATTTTACCATGTAATTTTTATCATGTGCAAGGTATAGTCCTGCACAGATTATCCAAAATGCATGGCTATAGGTATGTTTTTGAGTATTCTGGGTATGAAATAGTATATAAACCATGTTCATAGGATTTTAAAACGTTATAAGAGTTTTAAATTATCATTTAAACAACTTTAAAATCATTCGCAATTGATACATGAGCCTCTAAGTCATCAAGTTGGCCAAGAAGATGAGAAATGCATCATTTGCTAGTCAAAAGGCCTATCTACAAGCCTATGAAGTACAAGAGGAGAGATATTTTCTAGTAGATTTATTTTTAATAGGATATTTTAGGCCTAAAAAAACTATTTCCAATATTTATAATCTACAAAATACTTGAAAAACTACTCTAACTACCTCTCAAGCCTATTCAAGCACCTAAACTAGGGTTTTGACCATTTCATGGTTCATACATCCATACATGGTATCATAATATAGAATTTGGTATGGATAATGGTAATGGGATGGGTAAATTGAATAAAACACCTTTCATAATTTTCAAACATGTGGGAGTTAATTTGGGCCAAAACTTAGTTTGTAGGCATGGAGGCCTAATTGAAGCCTAATTAGGGAGAGAGATCAAGTTTAAAAAACACTTCCACTCAATTTTAGGTCATGAAATTTGGAAAGGGTATATAAGGTGATACTAAGTAATAAAAAATATATTTATTTCCCTATGATCATTCATACATTTTTATAAATAAGGAGGTTTTCATGTTTTTAGGACTACAAGGAATTGAGTGATAGTGAGAGCTTTAGGTACAAGATGAATTATTGGAGAGAGTTTGAGGATTCCAAATGAGTTGTTTAAGGTATTATATATATTCCATAAATGGAGAGAGATTACATTGGTAAGGGTGAACTCAATAATTGACACTTTAATCAAAGATAGGTATAGTAACACCATGTGGGCTACAAGATACCTAAGAGGTGAAATTATCATTGCCATGTAAGTTTTAGGATTTTAATAAACAAGTGTAAAGTGTCAAATAATAGAGCAGGATCAGTTTAGCATGAATTGATAAAGAATTCCATTTGTTACCTTACAATCCAAGAGAAGAGGCAATTTTAAAGAATAAGATCAAGGTGTCAAGCAAGTTTGAAACTCATACACCACTTGAAAGAGGAAAACATCTTCAAGAGAGAAACGCATTTCTTGAAGACCTAATGAGACTATTTCATAACTCCTTCTTGATTGTAAATCTATTGATAGACACTTGTCACCTCTCTCTCCTAAACCCTTCTTTATTATTCTCTCTCATTTCTTTGTAAATTCATCATTGATAGGATATGTATGTATTACCCACTTGGCATGGTGAATCTTTGCCCATTTTCAAGCCTTTGATTAATGAGAAACTATTTTTTTACCTCCTCCTTTGATTGTTTTTAGTATGTGTGCATTACAAGTTAATCTTCTCAAGTGTTTTACTTTCCTTTCCTTGGCATGTTGTCCTTTTGTAGCATTCATATGCAGTGAAACCTTCTTTTCAGGATATGTGAAGTTTCTAAGTGATATGTGGAGGTTTAGTGAGTTGTCTATTCATTAATGTCATTATATGACCTCTTGACTAGTCCTCCTATTATAATCATATTTCACAACCTTCATGTGAATTTATGATGTAAAGAGATAGATTAGGAGTAGTGTTTGTTTTAGGTTAGTCTCATGGTTGATGTACATAGGCAATTAGTTGGTAGTGGTCAAACTATTTTGGTGCATCACTTACATTAGTGTAGGTTTCTCTCCCTTTTCCTATAAATTTAACAAATTAGTGAATGAGCCTAAGTGATACATCAATGGGAGATATCACTATAACCTAGAGATTCAGTCCATCTAAAGGTCACCCATATCCTAGGATTGTCTCCATGTTATCCAAAATTTATAAGGCTTGAACTACATTTTGAGCGTTAAAATTTTGGCTATTATAGTTCTAGCATGCTTGGTAGGATAAAGATATAAAGTGGTTGAAGGATTATTAGTGTTTTCCTTTTACATATTAGGATTTTGAGGCATTCACAAACATAAATGGTGAATTATAGTTCAATCAACTAGTTATAGCAACCTTGGTAAATGTTTAAAGTAAGTTATGTTTTTAATTCACTATCTTGATGAGGTTGCTATGGTTGAGTTTGAAGTAGATCTCATTTTCATGCATGATGAGGCATATCAAGCCTATGGTACTCCCTATCAACCCTATGATGAGCCTTATTATTTATATAATGATCCACATTAGCCTAACCATGATCCTTATTAGCCTTATCATGAGCCATATTAGTCTTATGATCAACCTTATCCAAACCATGCCATAGTCAACATAGCCACATTTTAAATCAGTCTATCTCAAGTTTTAAATAATCTCTCTTGGGATATGAAAGGTATATGATAGGGCTTAACACACAAAATGAGTATGGACAAAATATCCCTAGTCATCTCATTCAAAATGTGAGAGACTCATTGCAACTAATTAATAGAGAATGGATACCTATTGAGAGAGAAAATTGGTAAAGCATCTCAAGTGATATGATGGATTTAAATGGCCTAATTCAAGGCATAGTGGATAAACTAAGAGTTTAGGAAGGAAAATATTTTCAATGCTATCATCCACATGTGTCATCATATTTACCATCTCATCCCTCTTATGTTCTACCCTGTTGAGGTCAACATACCCCCTATTTTTGAAAATTGGGGACCCATGTGTTTAATTGTGCAAATTTGTGTTCTAAAATTGGAATTTAACTTGATTTGAATGTCTTTGGCATGTTTTCATATTATTTATATTTGAATATAATCCAAACCTTGGTATGATTGGTCTTCTTTATTCATGGTTCTACCTTATCTTTGCCTAATGTTTCTAATAGTGGATCTCTATGTTTCAAATCATAGGTTTAAAGTAACTTTCCTTGATGGGATCATACTTGGGTTTCATAATTTTAATGATTTTACCTCAATTTGAATTTTTACTAGCCTTTGGCCTATTAAAAGTCAATTTTAATCCATGTTCAAGCTTCTTAAAACCCTCACTTAAAAACCCTAACTTAGACCTTTTGATTTAAATTCAAAATTGGCAGGAGTAAAATTGGTAGGAATGCTTTTAAAAATGCAAAGGACTTTAGGCTAATTTTTTATACTAAGGATTCATCATGTTTCTTAGCACAATGAAACCTTAGGATAAAAAATATATGCTTGGCCCCATTTATATGATTCCCCCTTTATCCCCTTTTATTTGTGCATGGTCTAACTTTAATACTGTAGGGTCCCTTTTATTAAGTTCCTAGCTTGGTTCGACTTTATTTTCACAAGCTTAGACTAATGTATTAGTCCTAAGGTCTTATTCACATTTATTAACATGAATGAGACCTTAATCTTAAGACTTTGTCCTAAATCTTATTATCCCTGAGACCTAACTTAAGCCATGTGATTTTATGTAGGATCTACGACCTATATGCATTCAAGCAAAAATGATCAAAGGGAATGGGATGGACCCAATGAGTCCAAATATTTAACTGTAAGAATAAAAAAAAACCAACTACTTAGATCATGATCAATGGTTCATGCTTTCTTAGATGAAGTTGATCGAATGACACGTAATGAGTCAAAATTTCCACAAGACCTACTACTCACAAGATTTAAAAATTGACATTCTTGTGACCATCAATTGGCATCCATGAATCCATAATTGATGTCTGCAAGGCCATCAAATTACATCCTTAAGGTTAACTATGTGGGCTTAAAATTTATAATCTCACACTCATAAAATGATATATGTGAAGTTGTCATTGACGTCTAGGAGGCCATCAAATTTAAGTCTTGGTGATATATTTTTATAGCTTAATTTTGATGTTCATGTAAACACCATTTATGCTTGTGAGGCTATCTTTGATGTCTATGAGATAGTCAAAATTCAAGCTCATGAACCAATCCAAATTAGATAAATGAACATGTGTTTGCCATTGTAAGATCAATGGGGTCTCATTTTGAAAACAATCATGCACTTCAATGTTAAAATAAATCATACACCTTAGATTGATTAAAGGACATGCTTTGACTTAAGGACCTTTATAACCAAGTTTAGATTTGCATAAGATATATTATGGATGCCATGGCCTTAGTCTAAATTCTTATCATACAGTTTAGTCATTTTTTTCAACATGACCAAACCTTAACATAATAAACCTAGGCTTGGTCCCTTTATTTCTTAAACCCCCACTTTTTTGGATTCATTTCATTTATCAAGGTCTAAATGTTTGCAGATATAGACCTAACCTAAGTCTCAATGCTAAGGGTCTGATTGTATTCATTAATACATTAAAACCTTAGGCTAAAGACTTGTGGTTATATATTCTATTATTTGATAGGGTCCCTTCTATTTTAATCTAAAATTAGCCTAAATACTTTAGCCTCAATATTATTTCATGTTTATTAACAAGAAATAAAACCTTAGATTAAAGTATTTAACCTAAGTTATTTGCATGGTCCCATGCTAACTTAAAGTTCATGCACATTTTCGAGATCGATGACTCGTGTCTAATCAAGGAAAGATGATCTGATGGAGTGAGATCATAGTGGACTATTCAATACAAAAATAGGTGACTGAAGAGCCACCACATGGCACAAATGTGTTCACTACAAGATGATCAAAGATATAGAGCTCAAAAGGCCCATGGGATTACCATATGGCATAACCATGGGGCCCAATCATGGACAACCAATGGTATGCAACTTGTAGGATTGAGATCAATGAACCACATTGATTCATATATATTGATCTAATTATGCGAAATCAAAGACAAATTTTAAAAGGCAATAGTCAATTTTTAAAGCATTTATGAACAAAATATTGTAAAAAGCCCAAATGGATGCCACAAGGCTACCACATAGATGCCACCTAAGCATAAAAAGATAAAACTAAATATTTTGTGGGCTCATAAAAAGAAAATCTATAAATGTAGAAGTCCAAATAAAATTAAAAGCACCAAATTCACCTAAATACAAATAAATACCATCATTAAATCTTGAAAAGACTTGTAAAAAGCCCTAACATCTACAAAATCCCTAATTTGATACCAATTTGATCATAAATAAACCAGAGAGAACTCAATTATCATATGAACAAGTATAAATTGATTCAAAATTAATTTGTAGACCAATAGTGAGCAGTTTATAAAGCTCACAATCATGCCATCATGAAAACAAAAAAATAGGGAGGACACAAAGCTATATTTGACTTTGAACATAGAAAGAAGGGTCTTTAAAGACACTAAATTTGATGATGTAGCATTGAATACTAGGGATAATAATTGGTCCAAGATTTTTTAGAATATGAAGAGTTATAGGTAATCACAAAAGGAGATGAAAATAAAGCCATAGTACACTAGAGAAACTATGACATAGTTGACATTCAAATGACTAGTCTCCACAATGTAGTAGTGAAACTAAAGATACGTCATTGTATCGATGTTATTGCTCATATGTTTAAAGATTGCCAAATTGATCAAAATATGATAGTTCATGAATGCAATTTTAAGAAAGTTACATTTCCCCCATATCATTTAAAAATTACTACTAAATTCCCAAACCCTAGGTGGATTTTCCCATAATCAAAGCATGGTCCAATAAAAATGATCTAAAAATCATCCTTGCCCCATGGTTGTATTTAGAAACCCATGTAGTTTCTGACCCCACTGGAAAGATCCAAATCACTTAATTTAGGGTAGGGATTAGAATTATTATGACATTGCTTAATAGATTGTCTAGGTCCCCCTCCACCACTTATGTCAACAAAATTTGGGTCCCTTATATATATTTCATGGTTAAAAAGGGACTTACTCCTCCTATGGGTGAAATGATCAATATTTACCTCAAGTAACAATTATCTACCATAAATAAGGGGACTAGAAATAAATTCTTTATTATGTCTTATAATTTGGATACCCTTCAAGCCACTACCCAAATCCCTAACATCAAAAACTAGTCACCTGATGGAAGGCAAATAGTCTCCCATTACTATTATAAATTGCATATATTCAAGTATAAGGACCACATATAATTCATTTGTGACTATTTATACCCAAATTTGGTATAAGATATTATAGGGATACCCATGATGAGGGTTATTACTTTGATCAAAAAGTATGTGGAACTTATTAGGGACATTTAGTTATATCTCGACTATAATATAATTAGGATAGAGGGAACCTTATGTCAACAACTTAGACTACTAGTCTATGTACCCACCAAGCTAGATGAATAGGAGATAGCATAAAAATTATTCCATGGTATTGATGGTATATGTAAAGTCAAAAGGAAATGGCTACTCCATACTTTTCATTTGACTATTAGTAGAACTATGTTATAGAATTGGGATAATGTTGACACTATTTCTAAGCACAGAGATTCATTCAATTTACAACTTGATTTAAGATAGTGTGACCCCCAATAAAATGTTATGAAACATTTGAAATCCAATCAGATTAACATAACATAAGAACATCAACTTGATGCTCATGATCTAATGTACATCTAAACATCTTAATTTTTAGAAGTATTGGCCAGAGTAAAGAAGCACGACATCAAACTTGAGGCTAGATTGAAGAGGGATGAGAATACAACTAGTCAAATATGGTAGATGGGGCCTCTGTAATACCATTTTATACTAGGATCATCTTTTAGGCATCCTCTAAAATATCCAGAGGCACAAGTTACACAAGGGTCAAGAAAAGAGAGACTTAAAGAAAGTTGAGGTGAAGGGGCATCATTTTTTGCCTAACCTGAGATGCTAGAGTCAACTATTGAGTATATTGACATGATTGAATTGGATCATGGGGAAACATTGGAAGATACCTTAGAGGCACTAGTTAGTGCTTAAAAATTAGATGAGGAAGAACTTTAAGAAGTGGAGCCTTAAACTCAAGATGAGGAAGTAAAAAAGGAAAAAGGGGAAAGGGATATCTTTGAACTTAGTCTTAGTGGTTCCCCTACAAAAGAGAGAGGTTGAGATATCCTTTGTTCTTATAGGAATAAAGAGGCCCAAACTAACCCTCACTCACTCTTTAAGTGAGGTTAATTTATTCAGTGATGAAAACCATATTCATGGACCAACCATTTTGGAATGGTTCATTATTTAAAGTTACAAAAGATCCCAACTCTGCACCATCAATGGGCAATTACAAAGTCTGTTAATATCCATGTTTATGATGACATCAAACAATGGATTGTGGAGATGTAAAAGGATGAGAATAAAATAGAAGTGGCTACTCTTAGATCTTCAAGTGGCTCACAAATTGAGACCTTAGAGCCTCCAAATATTACACACTCTTTAGTTGCTATCAAATTTGACCCAACCATAGCTAGCTTGCAGAGAGTTTTTGAAAAAAGATCCATGATTGTAGGGGAGGAATTTAGTTTTCAAAAAGTAGAACCCTTCATTAGATTGACTCAAGTGGAGGGTAAAAAACTAGGTGAGCACCCTATTTTTGAAGAAGATATACTTGAGGTTTCCCAGGTTCAAAGTGCCTAGCTACAAACTAGCATCAAGGGCATGAAAAAATAAATATGGAACCTATGAAGGTAGAAGGAGAATTTGGAGAAACAATATATTTTATTTTTTCCTAATGCAATGATTAAATTTTTTGAGAGATCATTTAATGACATGTTTGAATCTTTAAAGTCAATAAAGGCAAGACATAGTGCACTAAACCAATAGGATTAAGTAGCCAAGGGATTAATCAATCAATGATAGAGTTCTAGGGATAAGATGAAGGATTTAATTAGCATCTTGATAGGGGATAAAATCCCTATTTTTAACACCATAAACATTGATCATCTCAAAACCATCCTGGGGTTGATTATAGATATAATCAATAGTTTGAGTACATGGTCTAAGTTATTAGAGAGACTCATCAAGGATGATAAAGAGCTATTAAATAGAATTTAATAGTTCTTGGGGACCATGATTTTAAAACCTATAAAACTCAACTCTATGGGCATCATTGTAGATGATGAGCTCAAACAAAGAACCACTTTGGTCATGCAGGAGGTGAGGAGTAAGATCCATGACAAGTCTGGGATTGAAAACAACAAGGTCATGGACATTATCCTAACTACTGAAGAGAAGATAGCCTAAACAAGGAACATTAAGGATGATTTGGAAATAAATGATAAGAACCTATATGATTTGGTGGATCAAGAAGATGAGATCCTCCTAGAACTTGCATTCAATTTGAGACTTATCGCTGAATAGAAGAAAAAGGTAATAAGGTAACTTTAGCAAGATCAAGGGACTTCATCAGCCCAGGGTCTACTAGTTAATTAAGAATACTCCATTCTGTGGAGGCATTATAAATTTTGAATATGAAATATTCTTTTGTAAAGGCATGTGGAACTTGTAAGCACATTTACCTAAAGGCCAGTCTATTTTATAAAGTCTAGTGTATTTTAGAAACCTTGTAAAAGGGATATTTGTCCTTTACATTTATACACTTATAAGTTGTATAACTGACTGACATGCTTCCTTGAAGTCTATAAAATAACCATTATCATTTGTAAAAGAAGAGGGAGTTTTGAGAACCAAAACTTATATACTTGTGAGCTATTAATATAATCAAGGAATTCTAAAAGGATTGTCTGAATTTGTTAGTATCATTTTCTATATGGTTTCTTTCTCAATTGTCTATTCTAGATCTCAAATTTAATTGGTTTTTAAAGAATTTTAGACGTGCATTTTTAATATAGGGTTGTTAATTTGTGCAAATGCTAGATTAGTTGAATGTTCTAGGGTTTACTTCATTTTATTATCTCTATATTATGATGTGTATATTATATTTGATTGTAGTAGTAAATATTTAAAGTAATAACTAGTTCTTAATATCTTCCTTATATACTTGCCTAGTGTGTAGTAAGATTTGGGCCTATGCTATTCCATATTATCCACTTGTTAAAGGCTTGTTAAGTTGGAATTTAAAACTTCTCATAATTTTTGAGATAAAGATCAACAACACCTATTCTCTACCTTACCCTACCTTTTTACATCTTTTTTTAAGCATACCACTTTAGCTTAATTTCAATGTAAATATCTATTTATATTAATACTTATATTAGAATTTGATCATAATTCACTAGTATTAACATAGATTACTTCACTTTTGAAAATATTATTATATGACCAAGGTAGCTCTCGACCACCAAGTTTATAAATATTGTGGAATAGTTTGCTTGCTTTGCTACTATTTCATCACAGGTAACTAGATTACCATAGCTTGCAACTCATGCTTTGAATTATTGGAATTATAAAATGAGAAGTTTTATTTAAACACTAAGAGCACCTGTGATATGCTTAAAGGCATTAAAAAGCATAATTACATTGGTGCTAGAAGAAGGGCCAATAAATCCTTATGAATCTATAGAATCTTTGCTAGTTTTAGCATTTTTGATCTAAGATTTCCATATTCTTTACATAATTATGTTTCTTTTAGCATAACTATGTAAATAGTGGTGGTATTCATGGTCTTAAACCCATCCTTGTACTTCCTTTAGATATATATCAATGTTCTTTGATAATATACATTTGATTATGATAAAGATGGATTTAACTTTTCCAATTCAATAGGTTTGAGGTTAGTAATAGTTTTTTTGATCTGAGATTCATAGATCCTTTGCAAATTTTATATTATTTTAGCTTAAAATTGTAAATATTATTCATACTTTTGTAATTTAACACTTATTCAAGATAATTTAGTTAAATATCATAGTCCTTTGTTTTTATTTATATGAATCTTTACAAAATTTTCTTAATGTGCAAGTCTAATCTATGTTATTTGTAAAATTTGGCTTGACACATCGTATTTCAAACATGATCCAAAGTTCCCAAGCTTGAATTGCCTAGGATCAGAACAAGGTCATTTTCAAATACAAGAGAACCTTTGCTTGAATTATATGTCCATAGGAGAGATAGATGTTTTAAAGGTAAGTGTAAACGTTTAAAATCTTTTCCAACTTCATAATTTCAAGGCACTATTGGATTTGACCTTCGTCAATGTATAACATGGCTAGGTATTCTTGAATAAATGTACCAGGTGTAGTACATGATTTCCCCTACAATCTTGAGAAGTATTTTCCAATGTTTAGTCCTAATAATATTGTAACTATAGAAGAACACATTAAATCATTCAAAGATGCATTAAGATTGTTAAATGTCACTCATGAAGTTGTAGCATATAGACTATTTCCTTTCACTTTCAAAGATGTTGCATATGAATGGTTTATTTATTTACCTAACAATTACATTACCAGTTGAGATGGTTTTAACAATGTATTTATTGACCAATTTGACAAGATCATTAGTCCTTGTGTCTTGTACCAAAAATTCACCACCATCAAAAAATATTCAAGTGATTCCATAAGAACATTTAATACTAGGTTTCAAAATATGAATAGCTAAACCATAGACCCATAAAAACTTGATGATGTTTTAGTTGTAAAAATATATAAGAATGTAATAGGTCCTATGAATTTTGTATTCCTAAAAAAATCTCTTCCAATCATAACCACCTTAGCCTGAGCCTACTCTGAAGTAGTGATCATTAATGATCAAATGTAGCCTCAAGGATAAATGGTTTACTTTTTCCCAAATGTCAATCCACATATGCCTACCTTGAATATATTTCCTAACAATAATCAGAATGTGCCAGCTCTAAATCAGATCCCAACTTTGAACTAATTTCCCTTGAGCCATGATGCTCCCAATCAGAACTTAGGATTTGTAAACCATACTACAACTAGATTTAATCCAAATAAAAAAAAAGCCTTAGTACCAACCAATGTTACTAATAAAAATTTGGTCCATAATTCAAAATATCATGAGAGTGAAAATGATTTTATATTAAAGATGGTACAAAACCTAAGCATTGATTTCCTTTAGTTGCAAAAGCAAGTTAGCCATATAGGAAAAATCTCAAGTATGAACTTCTCACTTAAAATATTTAATAGGCCCAATAATAGATTCTAGAATGATAGTTTATATAATAATAATAATAATGAATCATTTATTCATAAGAAAACAATGGACATTAATCTTATTGACATTACTTTACCTAATTATTATAGAGTACATTTCACTATAAAGCATGGTAAAATTGACTGCATTGAATTCTATAAAGCTTTTGAATCTTTTTAAGAAGAATCAGACACTTTTAAATTAGTTTCTAATAAAGGTAATGGTATAGGTACATCAAGATCTAAATATACTAATCAAGCCTTCATGGTGGAAAAATTTTACTTCCCTTTTCAAGAAGACAATAAACCTGATGACATCCCTAAAGTAGTCCATGCTTTCCAACAATTCCTAAAGAAGATGTATCCTTTGAGGAATAGAGAGAAAAGGAATCCTTTGACTACCTCCACCCCTCAAAACAACTTTAGAACTCCTCTAGCTACTAATTTAGATAATAATCTAAAGCCTCCAAAAGGGAGTACTTTTAAACATAGTACTTATGATTCTAATTTTTTTTAATAAAACTAGATATAACATTGTGAAAGATATGAAGAAAATAAAGGCTAACATCATATGCATGAGTTGACACAGATCACCAAACAAAGGGACCTATTATTGGAGTCTTTATCAAAAAATATTGGCAAACCACCCAAGATGAACAATGCTAATGTTGATAAGTATAAAGCTAAGATAGAATCTCCACCCTTCCTACTCACTATCAGTATGTTTGGTAAGAATTTACATAACTATTTTTTAGATTGTGGTGTCCACCAACATTATGCTAGTAGGTATTTACAAATAAATTGGTTTGACACTTATTAAATCTAATGAAATTTTTACTAAATTAGATAAATCTAGGGTCAAAGTAATTGGGGAATTATTAAATGTTCATATGTAGTTGGCCTCTAAGCCTAGAGTCCAAAAATTTATTGATATCGAAGTTGTTGACATCCTAGATGTTTATGGAATATTATTGAGTAGGGAATGGAAAAAGGCCATGAATGGATACATGTCCAATAATTGTTTAGACTTATGGCTACCATGGAAGGGAGTACACAATAAAATTAGAGTGGAAAGAGAACCAATGATAAAGCACATGATCATAGAATACAATGCTATGAATGAAAAGGTGAACATAGTTGACTCTGATTTGGGAGTGTTCACTCTTGAAATTGCTAAGGTATGTGATTCTAAACCTTCTCATACTATTCCTAGATTATAGAAGCTACATTTTTATGGGGCTAGGTGTAAGTCTGGGTCTATATTTGGAGTTATCCTAACCAATCCTATTGGAAAGGAATATTATGCTTCTTATAGACTTCAATTCCCATACACCAATAACCTTACAAAATATGAAGCATTGATCTTAGGTTTACAATTTACCATTAAGTACAAAGTCAAAGAACTACTGGTTCATGGTGATTTAGAACTAGTAGTCAATTAGGTAAGGCATAGATACCAATGTAAATTATCATACCTTAAAAGATATAAATTTAGAGTACAAAATTTTCTTGAGTGTTTTTATGTTTTTAATATTTTTCCCATCCTTAGGGAAGAAAATAAAGTTATTGATGAGATTTCCTTAGCTAAAACTAATCTCATGCCAAACCCTCACTCTCAGAACTTTAGCATTGAACTAGTTCCATGCCCTTCTATCCTTGATAATGTAAACCATATGCAAGTTTTTAATGATGACCAAAAAATCCTAGATTTCATGACCAATTCAAGAGTATTTGAGGCCAATGAGATTACCCTTGAATAACATGGAATATTTGATGGTAAATTAATTTAGTTGAATGATAACAAAATTCTAAAAGGCATGATTTCCATGGAGAGATTATTTGACCAGGATAAACTAGCTGAGAACACTAGGATTCCTAAAGCAAGTGGGTAGGATTACAAGGTAGTTGATCTTGGAACTCAAGATCAAACTCAACTAATGAATAGTGGAATATCATGTATGATCATTGAAGATAGAAAAATGAAAGACCTACTGGTAAATTATAAGGAAATAATAGCATGGTCCTATTGACTTGAAGATTTTTTATCCAAAAGTCATCACTCATACCATACCCTTGAACAAAGACTAAAAACCTTTCAAAAAAAATCAAAGGCCTATCAACCATATTTTATATCCTATGATTTTGAAAGAAGTCAATTTTTTTTTAGATGCTAAGATTATATTTCCCATTAGGCATTCTACCTGGGTTGCCAATTTAGTACCAGTCAGGAAAAAGAATAGTGAAATAAGACTATGCATTAATTTTAGGAATCTAAATAAGTCAACTAAAAAATAAAAATATCCTTTACCTTCTCTATATCAAGTTATACAAAGCATTTTTGGTTATTCTATGGTGTCATTTCTTGATGTATTTTCTGGATATAAATAGGTATTGGTGAGTTAGGAAGATAGGATGAAGACTACTTTTACTATCAAGTGGGGCACATTTACATACAAGAGGATGCCATTTAGACTGATCAATTTAGGAACAATATTCCAAAGAGAAATGATCATGATTTCCAAGGATTGGTAGGTAAATGCATCATTATATACATGGATGATTTAACTATCTTTTCTAAAAATAGGGAGGACCACATGATGCATATATAATAGGTGTTTCAAAGGTGCAGAAGGTATGGAATTTCCCTTAACTGTAAGAAGTGCATATTTTGTGTTACTGAGGGTAAATTGTTAGGCCATGTTATTACTAAGGAGGTAATCTCTATATATCTAGATAGAGTGAATACTATATCAAAAATATAGCCTCTTAATAGTAGAAAGGAACTAAAATCTTTCTTTAGCAAAATAAATTTTGTGAGAAAGTTTATTTCAAGATTTTTAGATTTTATCAAGCCTTTAAATGTCATGATGAAGAAAGATGTCAAGATTACTTGGAATGAATAAAATAGGAAAACATTCAAGGATATCAAGGAGGCAATTGGTCAAGCTCTATTTCTGATAAGCCCAGATTTCTCCAAGGATTTTTACCTTTACTCCTTTACTTCTGACCATACTGTTATTATATTTTTAACTCAAAAAGTTGATGTATGCAACCATAAAATTACTTTCATGAGCACAAATTTTAAAAATTCTGAGTTAAATTATTCTTTAATTGATAAGCAAGCATGTGCATTAGTTAAAGTAGTAAAGAAATTTAGGCACTACATTCTTAGGAATAAAGTGCATGCTATCTTACCTGACCCTCCTATAAAGCTCATGCTAAGTCAAAATGAGCTAGGAGAAAGGAGAGGTAAGTGTATGTCTACCTTAGAGGAGTATGACATTAAAATGAAGACTACAAAATTGGTAAGGTGTCAAGTTTTGATTCAACTGATTGCCAATGCTAACCCCAAGTTAAGTGTCATATAAGTTGATTAACAAAGATTTCAGACTAATGACTGGTATGATCCTATCATTTATTTAATTATTAATACACTTGTCTTATAGGATTAACTAAGGAATAGAAGAGATATTTAATACTCAAGGCAACCCATTACTATACCAAAAGAGTGGAGTGCTATACAAAAATAACTTTGAAGGTGTTTACCTAAGATGTATTTCAAAAGAAAAAGCTATTGAGATAATGAGAATATTTCATGAGAAGTTGAGAAGTGGACATCAATCTAGTAGAATCATAACTCACAAGATCCTTAGGGCTATAAAATATTGGCTCGCCATCTTCAAAGATACTCAAAAGCATTGGAGAGAATGCCATACATGACAAATATTTAACACTAAGGAGCCAAAAGCATTAATGTCATTGCAACTGGTAATGGTAGACAAACATTTTGCTTAGTGGGGATTGGACTTTTTAGGGGTGATCAAGCCCAACCCATCATTATTAAAATGGAGGATGCATGAGAAGAAGCATTTGATAACTTTAGTAGTCACCAAACCATAGTGAATAGGTGGTTTGATAAGAGATCAAAAGCAAAGGTGTTTAACCAAGGAGACTTAGTTCTTATTTGGGACAAAACATCTAAACCTAAGGGTAAACATGGAAAATTTACACCTCTATGGATTGGCCCCTATCATATTATTGAGACACTTGAAAATAACACCTTCAAAATGAAATATCTATAAGGATTAGAATTCACACTACCCACAAATGGGTAGTATTTCAAGCATTAATTTTCTATTACTCCCCCTAGGGTACTCATGGAGTAAACTATAAGAATAGTTATAGCTAGAGTAGGTAGGATAGTTTAGTTTATTTATACTCTTTCCTTCTTACCCCTTATTTATACATATGCTTATATATATTTGTTTGCTTTTCTTTGCTTTGTTTCTTGCTTTGATTTCTATTCTATGTGTTTGTGCTTTGTTGCTTGGTTCTTTACTTTTAATAAGTCCTTTTAGACAACCCTCAACTGAAATTTTATCTAGTTGCTCCAAAAATTCATAAGTTTAAAAATGTAGGTATGAATCTTAATCAAATGTTGGCCATGGACCTAAAATAAGACCTTATGTTATAATTTAAAGAAACTAGTAAAGACTAGTAGATAGGTCAACTGTTCTATACAAATTTAAACATTGTTGTGATCTAAATTTGGTTTCAAGAAGAATTTCATATGTGGGATGAAATATTGAATTATTAAGTCACAATAATCTTTACACTTAACAAATATCCTTACCTAGGACATAGGTTACAACCATAGGTGATTGTCTAAAGATCAAACATTTGACCAAATCCCTAAACGTGGCTAATTTGGTTCCCAAACTATACTATAAATCCCAAAAGGTTTAAAAATACAAAAAATAAGAACTTATTACAAAATCAAAAGTATTCCAAGCAAAGGCTATTCTGACAATCTCCACCTAGGCTATGGACACCTAACTAACAGTGGAACAAGACCTTGAATGGGGTGAAAGGTATCTATGTCAGGGTTATGGATGATTGAGTGGTAGCATATCAATGCCTAAACCTTACTTTGGCTAAAGCATGGTTCTTAACAAATATCCAAACATGCTATAAGTCAATGTTAATGGTTAAAGACATGAAACTTAGAAGTTGTTCCCTAAATCCCATGGAAAATAGTAAGTGGAATCAAAGCACACACACAACATGGTTAGGTTTTGATGTTTGATCCTAATTCTACAAATGTAATGTTTTTTTAACCATGAATTTATCTTGATAATGGCACTCATCAAGTAGAATATGTAATCTAGTTATTTATTTGAACCAAAGTCTTTGAATTCTAACATATTTCTATATTTCCCCTAAAAGTTATAATTTGTTGAGGTCAACATACCTCTTATTTTTAAAAATTGGGGATCCATGTGTTTAATTTTATAAATTTGTGTTCTAAAGTTAGAAGTTCACTTGATCTAAAGGTCTTTGGCATGTTTTCACATTAACTATATTTGAATATCATCCACCCCTTGGTCTAGTTGGTCTTCTTTGTTCATGGTTCTACCTTGGCTTTGCCTAATGTTGGTAATAATGGATATTTATGTTTCAGATCATAGGTTTAATGGATTTCTCCTTGATGGGATCATACCTAGGTTTCATAATTTTGAAAATTTTACTTGAATTTGACCTTTTACTAGATTTTGGTCTATTAAAATTCAAGTTAAATCCATGTTCAAGCTTCCTAAACCCTCATTCAAAAACCCTAGCTTAGACCTTTTGATTTAAATCTAAAATTGATAGGAGAGAAATTGGTGGGAACACTTTGAAAAATGCTAAGAACTTTAGGTTAATTTTTTATACTAAGGCTTCATTGTGTTTCTCAACACAACAAAATGTTAGCCTAAAAAAATATATACTTGGTCCCCCTTATATGATTCCTCTTTTATCCCATTTTATTTGTGCATGGTCTAAATTGACTACTATAGGGTCCCTTTTATTAAGTTCCTAGCTTGGTATGACTTTATTTGCACAAACTTAGACTAATGTCTTAGTTCAAAGGCCCCATTCACATTTATTAACATGAATGAGACCTTAGTCCTAAGACTTTATCCTAAATCTTATTTTCCCTGAGCCCTAACTTAAGCCACATGTATTCAAGTGTAAATGATCGAATGGTGTGAGATGGACCCAATGAGTCAAAAACTTTAACTATAGGAACCAGTCATAACTAACTACTTCAATCATGATCAATGGTTCATAATTGCTCAGATGAAGCTGATCAAATGACACATAATGAGTCAAAATTTCCATAGGAATTACTACTCATGGGACTTAAAAATTGATGTTCTTACACCTTTTAATTGACATCTGTAAATCCATCATTGAAGTCCATGAAGCTATCAAATTCTAGTCCCTAAGGTTAACTATGTGGGCTTAAAATTGATGTTATCACACCTATCAAATGACATCTATAAAGCTTTCATTGACATCCATGAGGCTATCAAATTCAAGCCCTAATGATATATTGCTAGATATTAATTTTGACATGTACACAAATGTCATTGATGCCCACAAGGCCATCATTGGCATCCATGAGATCGTAAAAATTCAAGCTCATGAACCAATCCCACTTAGATAAATGAACATGTGTTTGCCTTTGTAGGATCAATGGGGTCTTAGTTGGAAAATAATCATGCACTTTAATGTTAAAATCAATATTACACCTTAGATTGATTAAAGGCCATGCTTTGACTTAAGGACCTTTCTAAATAGGTTTATATTTGCATAAGGTCAATTATGGATGCCATGGACTTAGCCTAAATTATTATAATAAGGTTCAGTCATGTTTTTCAACATGACCAAACCTTAGCATAATAACCCTAGGCTTGGTTCCTTTATGTCTTAAACCCCTTTTTTTTTGGACTCATTTCATTTATCATGGTCTAAATGTTTGTAGATATATACTTAACCTAAGTCTATATCCTAAGGTTCTAATTGTATTCATTAATATAATAAAACTTTAGGTTAAAGACTTATAGTTATATCTTATATCATTTGATGGGGTCCCTTCTATTTTAATCATAAATTAGCCTAAATACTTTAGCCTTAGGATTATTTTGTTTTTATTAATATAAAATAAAACCTTAGACTAAAGTATTTAACCTAAGTTCTTTACATGGTACCATGCTAACTTATAGTTTGTGTACCTTTTCAAGATTGATGGCTCATGTCTAATTGGGGAAAGATGATCCAATAGAGTGAGACCATTATGGACTATTCAATGGAACCTCTAAGTGAGTATTAAGCCACCATGTGGCATAAATATGTTCACTATGAGACTGGTAGAGATGCAAAGCTTAGAAGGCGTGTAGTATTGCCATGTGGTGCAACTGTAGGGCCTAATTAAGGATAGACAATGGCATGTAACTCATAAGATTAAGATCAATGATCCACATTAAATTATATAGATTGATCTAATGACGCAAAATCAAAGACAAATTTTAAAAGGCAATGGTCAATTTTTAAAGCATTTATGAACAAAATGCCATGAAAATCCAATTAGATGCCACAAGGCTACCACATAGACA
The DNA here is from genome assembly GCA_037957365.1 of Torreya grandis. Classification (NCBI taxonomy): domain Eukaryota; kingdom Viridiplantae; phylum Streptophyta; class Pinopsida; order Cupressales; family Taxaceae; genus Torreya; species Torreya grandis. The sequence continues at coordinate 280,493 of JARHVA010007884.1, forward strand.
CCACCTAAGTAGAAAAGGATAAAACCAAATATTTTATGGGCTATAAAAAAGAAAAGGTATAAAGTAGAAGTTCAAATCAAATCCGAAGCATCAAATTCACCTAAGTTCAAATAACTACCACCATTAAAGCTTGAAAAGACCTAAAAAAATCCCTAACATCTATAGAAGCCCTAATTTAGTCCCAATTTGATCAAATTTAAACTAGAGAGATATCAATTATCACTTAAACAATTAAATATTGATCCAAAATCAATCTGTAGACCACTAGTGAGCAATTTATAAAGCTCACAATCATGGTATCATGAAAACAACAAAATAGGGAGGATACAAAGTTGTATTTGAATTTGAACATAGAAGGAAGAGTCTTCAAAGACATTTAATTTGATGTTGTAGCATTGAACAATGGGGATAATAATTGGTCTGAGCTTTTCTATACTATTGAAGAGTTACAAATAATCACTAAAGAGGATTAAAATAATGTCATAGTCTACAAGAGATACTATGACATGATCTGTATTCAAATGACTAATCTCCACAATGTGGTAGTGAAACCATAGGTACTTCATTGTATTGATGTTATTGCCCTTATGTTTAAAGATTGAAAAATTCATCAAGATATGGTAATCCATGATTGAAGTTTTAATAAATTTGCTTATATTTCCCCCATAACATTTGAAAATTACTACAAAATTCCCAAAACCCAAGTGTATTTTCCCACAATCAAATCATGGTCTAATAAAAATGATCTAAAAACCATCCTTGCCTCATGCTTATATTCAGGAACCCATGTAGTTTCTAACCCCATTGGAAATATCTCAATCACCAAATTTAGGGTAGGGATTATAATGATTATGACATTGTTCAACAAATTTTTGAAGCACCCTCAACTACTTATGTCAACAAAAGTTGGGTCCTTTATATATATTTCATGGTTGAAAAGGGACTTACTCTTCCTATGGGTGAAATGATCAATATTTGCCTAAATCATTAATTCTCTAACATAAAGAAGAGGACTAGAAATCACTTCTTTATGATGTCTTATATTTTGGATGTCCTATTGTCCACTACCCAAATCCTTAACATAAAAAATTGGTCACCTAATGGAAGGCAAATAGTCTCGCATTACTATTACAAACTAAATATATCTAAGTATCGAGACCACATATAATTCATTTGTGACTATGTAAACCCAACTTTGGTAAAATGTATTATAGGGTTACCCATGATGAGGGTTAGTCACTTGATCAAGAAGTATGTGGAACTTATTGGGGACATTTAGTTATATCCTAACTACATTGTAATCAATATAGAGGGAACCTTATGTCAACCACTCAGACTGTCAGTTTATGTACCAACCAAGATGGATGAATAAGAGATAACAGACCAATTGTTCCATGGTATTGATGCTATATGTAAAGGCAAATGGAAAGGGTTACTCCATCCTTTACCTTTAACTATTAGTATAACTATGTTGTATAATTGGGATAATGTTGACACTATTTCTAGGCATAAAGACTCTTTCAATTTATAACTTGATGATTTGAGATAATGGGACCCCTGGGAAAATGTTGTGAAATATTTAAAAGCCAAATAGATTAACATGACATATGAACATTAACTTAGTGTCTATGATACAATTTACATCTAAGCATCTTCATTTTTAGAAGTATTGACTAGAATAATGAAGAAGAACATCAAACTCGAGGCTATATTGAAGAGGGATGAGAATATAACTAGTGAAATATGGTAGATGGGGCATCTAGAATACCATTTTCTACCAAGAACATATTCTAGGCCTCCTATAGAATAAATATAGGCACAAGTTACACAAGGGTTAGTAAAAGAGAGACGTGAATAAATCCCTAGTGAATGGGCATCATTTTCTACCCAACCTGAGAAGCCACAATCACCTATTAAGTATATTGACATGATTGCATTGGATCTTAGGGAAACATTGGAAGATGCCTTGGAGGTACTAGCTAGTAATTAAAAATTAGATGAGGAAGAGATATAGGAAGTGGAGCCTTAAACTTAAGATGAAGTATAAAAGGAAAAGGAGAAAGGGATAACTTTAGACATAGTCCCAATGGTTCCCACATAAAAGGGAGAGGCTGAGCTAGCCTTGGTTCCTATAGGAATTAAGAGACCCAAGCTAACCCTCACTCACCCTTTGAATGAGGTTATTTTGTTCACTGATGAAAACCTTATTCATGGACCAACCATTCTAGTGTGGTTCATATATGGAAATTTTCAAAAGATCCTAACTCTACACCATCAATGGGCAGTGCCAAAGTTTTTTAATATCTTTGTTCATTAGGAGCTCAAACCATAGATTATGGAAATAAAAAATAAAGAGAAGAAAATATAAGTGGCTAATCTTGGATCTTCAAGCGTCTCACAAATTGAGACCCTAATGCTTCCAAATATTACACTCTTTAGTATGTGTCAAATTTTACCCAACCATAGCTAGCTTACAAAGTGTTTCCAAAAAAGGATCCATGATTGTAGGGGAGGAATTCCCTTTTCAAAAATTAGAACCCTTCATTGGATTAACTCAAGTAGAGAGTCAAAAACTAGGTGAGAACCCTATGTTTGAAGAAGATATACTTGAGGTTGCCCAAGCTCAAAGTTCCTAGTTAAAAACTAACATCAAGGGCATGAAACAACAAATATTGAACCTGTGAAGGCAGAAAGAGAATTTGGAGAAATAAGATATTTTATTTGTTCCTAATGCAATGATTGAAATGTTTGAGAGATCATTTCATGACATGTTTAACTATCTAAATTCAATAAAGGTAAGATAGAATTCACTAAACTAATAGTATGCAGTATCCAAGGGATAAATCACCCAATGGAAAAGTTCTAAGGATAAGATGAAGGATATAATTATCATCTTAATAGGGGATAAAATCCTTAGTCTTAAGACCATAAACATTGATCATATCAACACCATCCTATGGTTTATTGTAGATAAAATAAAAAATTTGAGCACATGGTCCAAGTTCTTAGACAGACTCATCAAGGATGATAAAGATCTAATGGAAAAAATTGAATGGTTTCTAGGGACCATGATTGCAAAACCTACAAAACTCAATCACCAAATTTAGGGTAGGGTTATAATGATTATGACATTATTCAACATATTTTTGAAGCCCCCTCAACTACTTATGTCAACAAAAGTTGGGTCCTTTATATATATTTCATGGTTGAAAAGGGACTTACTCGTCCTATGGGTGAAATGATCAATATTTGCCTAAATCATTAATTCTCTAACATAAAGAAGAGGACTAGAAATCACTTCTTTATGATGTCTTATCTTTTGGATGTTCTATTGTCCACTACCCAAATCCTTAACATAAAAACTTGGTCACCTAATGGAAGGCAAATAGTCTCGCATTACTATTACAAACTAAATATATCTAAGTATAGGGACCACATATAATTCATTTGTGACTATGTAAACCTAACTTTGGTAAAATATATTATAGGGTTACCCATGATGAGGGTTGGTCACTTGATCAAGAAGTATGTGGAACTTATTGGGGACATTTGGTTATATCTTAACTACATTGTAATCAATATAGAGGGAACCTTATGTCAACCACTCAGACTGTCAGTTTATGTACCAACCAAGATGGATGAATAAGAGATAATAGACCAATTGTTCCATGGTATTGATGTTATATGTAAAGTCAAATGGAAAGGGTTACTCCATCCTTTACCTTTGACTATTAGTATAACTATGTTGTATAATTGGGATAATGTTGACACTATTTCTAGGCATAAAGACTCTTTCAATTTATAACTTGATGATTTGAGATAGTGGGACCCCTGGGAAAATGTTGTGAAATATTTAAAAGCCAAATAGATTAACATGACATATGAACATTAACTCAGTGTCTATGATACAATGTACATCTAATCATCTTCATTTTTAGAATTATTGACTAGAATAATGAAGAAGAACATCAAACTCGAGGCTATATTGAAGAGGGATGAGAATATAACTAGTGAAATATGGTAGATGGGGCATCTAGAATACCATTTTCTACCAGGAACATATTCTAGGCCTCCTATAGAATAAATAGAGGCACAAGTTACACAAGGGTTAGTAAAAGAGAGACGTGAATAAATCCCTAGTGAATGGCCATCATCTTCTACCCAACCTGAGAAGCCACAATCACCTATTAAGTATATTGACATGATTGCATTGGATCTTAGGGAAACAATGAAAGATGCCTTGGAGGTACTAGCTAGTGATTAAAAATTAGATGAGGAAGAGATATAGGAAGTGGAGCCTTAAACTTAAGATGAAGTATAAAAGGAAAAGGAGAAAGGGATAACTTTAGACATAGTCCCAATGGTTCCCACATAAAAGAGAGAGGCTGAGCTAGCCTTGGTTCCTATAGGAATTAAGAGACCCAAGCTAACCCTCACTCACCCTTTAAATGAGGTTATTTTGTTCACTGATGAAAACCTAATTCATGGACCAACTATTCTGGAGTGGTTCATATATGGAAATTTTCAAAAGATCCTAACTCTACACCATCAATGGGAAATGACAAAGTTTTTTAATATCCTTGTTCATTAGGAGCTCAAACCATAGATTATGGAGATAAAAAATAAAGAGAAGAAAAGACAAGTGGTTGATCTTGGATCTTCAAGTGTCTCACAAATTGAGACCCTAATGCTTCCAAAGATTACACTCTTTAGTATGTGTCAAATTTGACCCAACCATAGCTAGCTTACAAAGTGTTTCCAAAAAAGGATCCATGATTGTAGGGGAGGAATTCGCTTTTCAAAAATTTTAACCTTTCATAGGATTGACTCAAGTAGAGAGTCAAAAACTAGGTGAGCACCTTATGTTTGAAGAAGATATACTTGAGGTTGCCCAAGCTCAAAGTTCCTAGTTAAAAACTAACATCAAGGGCATGAAACAACAAATATTGAACCTGTGAAGGTAGAAAGAGAATTTGGAGAAATAAGATATTTTATTTGTTCCTAATGCAATGATTGAAATGTTTGAGAGATCATTTCGTGACATTTTTAACTATCTAAATTCAGTAAAGGTAAGATAGAATTCACTAAACCAATAGTATGCAGTATCCAAGGGATAAATCACCCAATGGAAAAGTTCTAAGGATAAGATGAAGGATATAATTATCATCTTAATAGGGGATAAAATCCTTAGTTTTAAGACCATAAACATTTATCATCTCAACACCATCCTATGGTTTATTGTAGATAAAATCAAAAATTTGAGCACATGGTCCAAGTTCTTAGAAAGACTCATCAAGGATGATAAAGATCTAATGGAAAAAATTGAATGGTTTCTAGGGACCATGATTGCAAAACCTACAAAACTCAATCACCAAATTTAGGGTAGGGTTATAATGATTATGACATTATTCAACATATTTTTGAAGCCCCCTCAACTACTTATGTCAACAAAAGTTGGGTCCTTTATATATATTTCATGGTTGAAAAGGGACTTACTCTTCCTATGGGTGAAATGATCAATATTTGCCTAAATCATTAATTCTCTAACATAAAGAAGAGGACTAGAAATCACTTCTTTATGATGTCTTATCTTTTGGATGTTCTATTGTCCACTACCCAAATCCTTAACATAAAAACTTGGTCACCTAATGGAAGGCAAATAGTCTCGCATTACTATTACAAACTAAATATATCTAAGTATAGGGACCACATATAATTCATTTGTGACTATGTAAACCTAACTTTGGTAAAATCTATTATAGGGTTACCCATGATGAGGGTTGGTCACTTGATCAAGAAGTATGTGGAACTTATTGGGGACATTTGGTTATATCTTAACTACATTGTAATCAATATAGAGTGAACCTTATGTCAACCACTCAGACTGTCAGTTTATGTACCAACCAAGATGGATGAATAAGAGATAATAGACCAATTGTTCCATGGTATTGATGTTATATGTAAATTCAAATGGAAAGGGTTACTCCATCCTTTACCTTTGACTATTAGTATAACTATGTTGTATAATTGGGATAATGTTGACACTATTTCTAGGCATAAAGACTCTTTCAATTTATAACTTGATGATTTGAGATAGTGGGACCCCTGGGAAAATGTTGTGAAATATTTAAAAGCCAAATAGATTAACATGACATATGAACATTAACTCAGTGTCTATGATACAATGTACATCTAATCATCTTCATTTTTAGAATTATTGACTAGAATAATGAAGAAGAACATCAAACTCGAGGCTATATTGAAGAGGGATGAGAATATAACTAGTGAAATATGGTAGATGGGGCATCTAGAATACCATTTTCTACCAGGAACATATTCTAGGCCTCCTATAGAATAAATAGAGGCACAAGTTACACAAGGGTTAGTAAAAGAGAGACGTGAATAAATCCCTAGTGAATGGCCATCATCTTCTACCCAACCTGAGAAGCCACAATCACCTATTAAGTATATTGACATGATTGCATTGGATCTTAGGGAAACAATGAAAGATGCCTTGGAGGTACTAGCTAGTGATTAAAAATTAGATGAGGAAGAGATATAGGAAGTGGAGCCTTAAACTTAAGATGAAGTATAAAAGGAAAAGGAGAAAGGGATAACTTTAGACATAGTCCCAATGGTTCCCACATAAAAGAGAGAGGCTGAGCTAGCCTTGGTTCCTATAGGAATTAAGAGACCCAAGCTAACCCTCACTCACCCTTTGAATGAGGTTATTTTGTTCACTGATGAAAACCTTATTCATGGACCAACCATTCTAGTGTGGTTCATATATGGAAATTTTCAAAAGATCCTAACTCTACACCATCAATGGGCAGTGCCAAAGTTTTTTAATATCTTTGTTCATTAGGAGCTCAAACCATAGATTATGGAAATAAAAAATAAAGAGAAGAAAATATAAGTGGCTAATCTTGGATCTTCAAGCGTCTCACAAATTGAGACCCTAATGCTTCCAAAGATTACACTCTTTAGTATGTGTCAAATTTTACCCAACCATAGCTAGCTTACAAAGTGTTTCCAAAAAAGGATCCATGATTGTAGGGGAGGAATTCCCTTTTCAAAAATTTTAACCTTTCATAGGATTGACTCAAGTAGAGAGTCAAAAACTAGGTGAGCACCTTATGTTTGAAGAAGATATACTTGAGGTTGCCCAAGCTCAAAGTTCTTAGTTAAAAACTAACATCAAGGGCATGAAACAACAAATATTGAACCTGTGAAGGTAGAAAGAGAATTTGGAGAAATAAGATATTTTATTTGTTCCTAATGCAATGATTGAAATGTTTGAGAGATCATTTCGTGACATGTTTAACTATCTAAATTCAGTAAAGGTAAGATAGAATTCACTAAACCAATAGTATGCAGTATCCAAGGGATAAATCACCCAATGGAAAAGTTCTAAGGATAAGATGAAGGATATAATTATCATCTTAATAGGGGATAAAATCCTTAGTTTTAAGACCATAAACATTGATCATATCAACACCATCCTATGGTTGATTGTAGATAAAATCAAAAATTTGAGCACATGGTCCAAGTTCTTAGAAAGACTCATCAAGGATGATAAAGATCTAATGGAAAAAATTGAATGGTTTCTAGGGACCATGATTGAAAAACCTACAAAACTCAACTCCATGGGCATCATTACAGATGTTGAGTTCAAAAATAAGATCACTTTGGTCATGTAAGAGGTGAGAAGTAAGAGCCAAGGCAAGTCTAGGATTGATAGTAGTAGGGCCATGGACATGATCCTCACTACTGAATAGAAGATAGCTAAGGCAAGGAACATTAAGGAGGCTTTAGAGAGAAATGACAAGGACCTAGATGATTTGGTTGATCAAGAGGATGAGTTTTTGCTAGAACTTGTAGTCAATTTGAGACTTATTAATGAAAAACATCAGAAAGCAAATGAGGTTACTTCAGTAAGATCAAGGGACTTCATCATCTTAGGGTCCATGAATTAGTTAAGAATATTTTATTATGGGGAGGCATTGTAAATTTTGAAAATTAAATATTCTTTTGTAAAGGAATGTGTAGCTTGTTAGCACATTTTCCTAAAGGTAAGTCTATTTTAGAAAGTCTAGTCTATTTTAGAAACCTTGTAAAAAGGATAGATGTCCTTTACATTTTTTACACTTGTAAGTTGTGCAACTGACTGACATGCATCCTTGAAGTATATAGCAGGAAAATTATCATTTGTAAAAGAAGGGAGAGTTTTGAGAACCAAAACTTATATACTTGTGAGCTATTAATACAATCAAGGAATTTTGAAAATATTGTTTGAATTATTTGTATCATTTACTCTATGGTTTCTCTCTCAATTATCTATTCTAGATCTCAAATTGGAATGGGTTTTTAAGAATTCAGGATGTGCATCTTTAATATAGGGTTGATAATTTGTGTAAATTCTAGATTTGTTAAATGTTATAGGGTTTAATTTGTTTTATTTGATCTGCATTAGGATTTGCATATTCTATTTGATTGTAGTAGTAAATCTTTAAAGAAATAATTGGTTCTTACTTTTATTTCTTCATATCTTAGATACTTGCCTAGTGTGTAGTAAGATTTGGGCCTATGCTATTTCATATTATGCACTAGTTAAAGGCTTGTTAATTTCAAATTTAAACCTTGTCATAATATTTTAGATAAAGATCAACAACACCTTTCTTATCTACCTTACCCTACCTTTTTACTTTTATTATTAACCAAATAACTTTAGCTTAATTTTAGTGTAAATATCCATTTAGATTAATCTTTAGATTAGCATTTGATTATAATTCATTAATACTAGCACATATTACTTCACTTTTGAAAAAAATATTGTATGACCAAGGTGGCTATCAACCACCAAGTTTATAAATATCGTGGAATATTTTTCTTGCTCTATCACTATTTCATCATAGGTAACCAAATTACCACAACCTATAACTCATGCTTTGAATTGTTTGAATTCTAAAATAAGAAGTGTTATTTAAACACTAAGAGAACCTGTGATATACTTAGAGACATAAATACACCTATTATTCTTGAAAATACCATTTCAAATGAGCTTCAAAGTGTTCCCAGTCCTTCACATACCCTTAAAACTTTCCCTTCTTATAAATCAATCCAAAATAATATTCAAAAGAAGGAAGAGGTTATTGTTAAATAGTCTATTATTGAGAACCAAGACAAAGTAAAATTATAAATATTGATTTCCACTTAGAGGGAAGATAATGAATCTATTTTGGCACAAAATCCAATTCCTCTTCCCCAATAATCCCATAATAAGTCTTTCAAGATTCCAAGTTGGAATCACGTGGTGAAATCATGGAGTACGCAAAGTGAGACAAACTTAGATTGGGGAGTTGAGATCAAGGAAGAATATAAACCCATGAAAACCCTTCCCATACCTCCTTAATATCCATCTTTTATCCCATATCAGACTTCTTGTGAGTTTACCCTCATGACATTTACCATCCTTAAAAAGAGCTATTCCAAGAGAATATAGACAAGTAAATTGAAGAGTTGGAATTGACAGTCATATATTTTGAATCAAGTTTAGATTTATAAATTGAACCTCAAGAAGGCATACAAAATGATAATGAAGTGTTTTTTGAGGAAAATGAGACACCCATAACACAACTAAATCTACTCTCTTTTCAAGAATTCTTTTAAGAATCTTCCATTCCTAAGACTTTAAGTTGCAAGAGTGCTCCCATAATCCATAAACCTATTCATGAGAAACCTATCATGCCTCATACTCCCTATAAAAATCATGAAAACATACATCACTCTCCCACCATCTACTTTATTTAAGATGAGCCTATCCTAAAAGAGGTAAATGGAGAAAATAAAGCTATAGTTGTAGTTGATGAAGAAAATTCAAGTGTGTAGGAGGACATTTTTTTCATTAGTACTCCACTTGGAAAAGGAAAGGGAAAATCAATTTTCATAAATGAGAAAAAATATCATCTTGAATAAGGATTAAAAGATGATCAATATAATATAATAGAAGAATAAGATTCTAAGGATGTACTTTAGGTTATACCTCTTCAAGAGGGATGTCAAGAGAATGGTGAAGATTTATGGCAGTGGTACCTTAATATTTGTAATGAATTTGAGGATCTTAAAAGGACTATGCATTTTATTTGAAAGATTGAGGATGTTTTTGAGGCTATTCTCTTGCTTGATAAATAGTGTGGGGATCCCCAAGAGACCATTAAAGATTAGATACATCATTTCATGGAGTCACTAGAAGCTAAGGGTGTTGTTTATCCTATAAGCCAAGAGATGGTCATGTTTAAGGTAGGTTAAAACATAAAGAAGCATAATGAGAAGGATCTTGAGCCACATGATGATTTCAAATTCATAGGTGACTAATTTTATACTATTACTTTAATTAAAAGCATGCCAAGAAGATTAATAATCACTATGAGGATGAATCCAATAAGAACAAGGTTTAAGAGGTAGCTTGTCTCATGGAATTTTATACCTCATGGAGTAAAAGGTCTAAAAAAACTCCCCTTTAATCTAAGAGGAATAATATATGTTTATGTTAGTTTTATATATTAGTTGCTTTGTTGTGTTTTTCATTCCCTAAGTTCTTAACTAGCACGCGTGTCTTGTTTCCTTTGCTTTGTATGTTTTTCTTATTTTATGTGTGTTTGGAGGTCAATCCAATTGTATTTCCTTGTTCAAGGTCTAATTATGTCTGATTTAAAGTGAAAATGACTCCATTTACCAATGGAAGGACAAGGCTACTGGTCTAATAAGCATTGCAGGCATGCTACCCCCATGAATAGCTAAGTTATTGACCAATTTTGACCACCAAGGTTAAAATTTCAACCCTTTTAGTTTTAAAATTGATTTTAATGCTTCCATACCTTGTTATTAGTCCTTTCCATGCCTTAATAGTCTTCAAATGGTCTTCCTAAATTCTTATTAGCAAAGATTAAGGTTAATTTACAAAGTTTAAGGTAATGGCTTATTTTAGTCTTGTGATAGTCTAGTCATGTCATGGTATAAAGGGGCTTGTTAAAAAGGTGACATAGATTATCAGGTTCTTATAAAAGACATCTCATGCCTTTATCACATTTTATAAACATGTCACATTTTTTTGGAAAGTTTAAGGTTATTTTGTAAACTTTAAGGTAAAGTTTTATGAAGGAAAAGTACATATAATTGATTTTAACATGTGTCAAAGATGACCAAAGAGAGATATCTATATAGAAAACTTGTCCAAGATTTTGAATAAGCTATCTAACTACCATGTATGTCAGGGATGCCAAACTAAGTCATTTTTTCATAGAATCACTCTAAGAAGGCAATTATAAACACTTGTACAGACTTGTAAGACTCACTTCTAGGTGAAAATGTTGAACAAGTGTTTTTGAAGATTTTATAAATCAAATACATTATTGGATTGTAGGTATAGGTCAATATAGTCTAAAAATTACCTCCTTATCTCCATCACTCTATTGGCAATCTAATAAAGGTTAACATCACATGCTTATTACAAATAGAGGAGAGAGAGTCATGACTTGAGATTTTTGCCATAAGAGGGGGTCTTAATGAGAATAAAATACATGAAAATAATCATTAGATTTGTGGTCCATCATTTATGAAAAATTATTAAGAAGTTAGGTTGGTTTAAAAAGGCTTATAAATCTCATAGGCTCAATTTATCTCCTTGAAATGATAGTTTTAGATTAGTTGGATGCATGGTAGAAATTAGAGAGGATGTATACGGTCTATGTAGACATCTCAAATGATTTTATAAGTCCAAATTGGAATGTGTGAGTTAAATTTGATAAGAAAACTCTTCTTAATCATAATTTGCAAGATGATTGTCTTTGTTTCTTGATTGTTATAGCATCTTAAATAGTTGAAAGAATAAAATTAATTTCTCTCACCATGTTTTCACTATTCTCAATGTAATTTTAGGTCCATGAATGTCTCCATTTTATACTCTGACATCACCTTTCCAAGTGATTTATTATTTTTTGGGAAACTAGATGTTTAATTCCTAAATAATAAATTAGTTTTAGTGGATAAAATTAGTAAATAATGTATAATAATTAGGCTAATAATGACTATAATTAATTATTTTCTAAAAATAGTAGTGAGAGAGAGAGAATAAAACTTATCTTATTTTGTACCATTTTGACTAAGATAGGATCTAGAAAACTGTGTGCAAGCTTGGGAGACTATCAAAAATAAGAATATGGAGTTCATTTATTGATTGGATAGGAGTTAAAAAATTAGGACACCTTGGGTTATGGAACTATAGTCCTATCTTGACATTATTATCTTATGATCTAAGCTTTATAGGCTTTGTGCATCAGGTTTGTGTGACCTTGCCTATGAAATATTAAAGCCTGAAAGTCCATGGAGCTCACTATGTATCTAATTTAGTCTTTAATACCCTAGGTCCTCTTTATAATTGAACTTGAATGCAAAATTTAGATAAAAAAATAAGATGGGTTAGTGTGTAAAGGATACACTAGATGCACTTCACACCTCATGTGTGGGCATGCTACCTACATACCAATACTTCAAGGAGGGATCAAGCTATATGTAGTTCTCCCATTGAAGTGCTTGGTGCAATAGAGTGATGAAAATGTAAGTAAATGTAAAATTTTGTATACTTGGAATGACTAGGGATTTGTATAATCGTTTGAATAATCTTGAAATACTATTGGCTAGATATATGCAGAGAATAGGGAAAAGTGCTTGAGTAGTCTTACTTGTATTCTTGCTTCTCTCTTGTAAATGAGTCTAAACCCTTTTAAATAGAATTTTAATGTCATTTTATAAATAATTTAATGACCATGGGTAAAATTAGTTCATTTTAGGTTCACATGAATTAGGATAAATATTCATAAGAATATGACTGTTAGAAGCGAAAATGCACTTGGACAACAATGCCAAAAATAAGATACCCTAGGTTTCAATGTTGTAGTCCAAGTTTGGGCACTACTTTCCATGAATGATGGGACCTATGGGGATGGAATAAACATTGAAATAATAATTTGGTTCTGTAAGGGTTCATTTTGAGAGGCTGCTAATGATTGAAAATTAGTGAAAACATGAGTTTGAGGGTCATGAGAGAAAATAAGATAGATCAATGGATTGGGTGTGATTAGCCACACTTAAATTACCAAATTTCACATTCTATATGACTAATTTTACCCCATATTTATTCTAATTATACAACAAAGTGAAATATTAGAATAAAGGAAAAATAGAAATCATCCCTGAACTTACCTGTAAAGATTTATGATGTTGGATGTGCAGAGAGAGAACATGGTGTGAAGTGTGAATCTACAATGAAAAACATAGAGTAGATCATTCCTTACTAGATATTATATATCTAAAATAAGAATTTACAAAAGTTGTGTAAGAGAGAGAGAGGAAGAGAAAGGAATGAAAATACCTCACTAGGTACGTGAAATAATATAAAACCTATTATGATGCTAGATTGTGCTAGGTGTGTTTTGTACCAAAAGTAATATCATGAATGGATCCAAGTGTTCAATTCCCTATAAATGGCTCAAGAATGAAAAGTTAGGCTCTTTGCTACATCATCACCTACTAAGTGAAGCTAATGAATCATGCATGTGTTAATCAATGTTTGGACTATGTGTCTAATCCCTCTGAATAGGTGGCTCAAGAATACAAAGGCTAACTAATACTTTGACTCCATCATTAACCCATGAAGTGAAGCTATGAAATAATATTAGTGTGGAATATATTTCATATGATATGGATTTTTAAGCCCATTAATGTTGGTGTGGATAGCTAAATGTATGCTAGAAACTAGGCCACTCTTGGCTATTTTGAAAGATAGAGGTTAGGATTGTATGAAAGCCACTCTGAAAATAGTGCAATAGGCTTATGTAGAAACCAAATCAGGAACTTGGGTACCTAGGAAGTTAAACTTGTATTAGAGATAAACTTGAAAAAGGATGCCAGCCAACTGTAGATGGAGTAAGGCACACAACTACTGAGAAATTCTTAGAAAATAAACTAAACTCAGAAAAAGGGGAGGATCAATTTTCCATGCACATTTCCCCTAATCACTAGTATCTAGAATGTGGATTCTAATTTGGAAGTTATATCAACTACCAAATCTAAAATTAAAAGTGAGATCCATCATGTTGCCCATGATACCCCCTATATATGGATTCTCTAAGCAAAAATTATACTAAAATATGTTGAATCTAGAGTGTATTAAGTTTACAAACCTATGACTAAACTCACTTTTCTATCTATTTCTATAAAAACTAATTTCTCTACTATCTAGACAAGAGTGCCAAAAATAGGACACCCTATTATCTATCACTATAGTCCAACTTTGGCATTGTTATCTAGGGCCAAATCTGGTAATTATTCTATATTCTCTACTAACTGCCAAGTCTGATGTCTGAATTCTATTCTGAGTGTTCTAAAAACTATTTTTTTGACCATTTAGGAGCTTTGATCTTTATGATAAAAACCCTATTTGTTTCCCCCTTTTCTAAGGGTAGGAATGAGTATGTTGCAATGACTACCCTCAAAAGAAAGAGCCCTTTAAGTGTGTTATGATACATAGATATATGATATAGCAATGATAATCGATAGGATATCTCAAGATATAGCATGGTTTGGTTTGAGATATTGTTAGATCAATAGGGGTATGCCTAGATAGATGTAACAATGTAATAGTATGTGTATTATACTAGAATTAGAAATAAAAGTGTTAGTTGTCACTTTGTTAGTTGTTAGTTTGTTAGTTAGAGGGATGGAGCATGATGTCCATCATGACATCCAAGAAGATAGGAAAATACATGATATGAATCATGGAATTTTAATAATCAAGAAACAATCAAGCAACACACACATAAATCAAGAAGCAAAAAGTATATAAGGGTGGCCAAGGGGCCACACAAATAAGGGAAATGGGCACATGTCACTCAAACTAGAAAACAAGCATACAAGGAATGTTAAAATTCCATATACACATATAATTGAAACAAGCAAGGTTGGCACAAGGGACATAGGCTCATAGAAGAGTACAGGAAAAGGACATTGGTAAATGTCCTAATGCACACACATGAATAGAAGCAAGGACATTGGAAAATCTCCTAAGGCACATACAAGTGACAATCAAAAATTGAAAATGCATCCAACAAGCTTTGCTAGGCAAGAAGAGAAAGCATGAAATAACTAGAAAGATAGAATCACATCTAACTAATTAAATCAAGAGTGAAATTATGCAATACATGTTTAGTACAAGACTAGGTATATGTTAAGAGATACATAAGTGCTAGATACTAGTGAAATGTTGATATAGTAATCCATGTAATCTAGTAAGTAATATACATCAACATGATAACTTAGAGTGTGTAGTGTAGGAATGATGTAACCTATATGGTGTAGTCATGTAGAAGATGCCCTTATTAGGTATGTATATATATGTGTGTCTTGAATGTAGAATTAGGATGCCCCCTCAATGGGTAGAGTGAAGTAATCAATGATCTAGATGTCACTTCACACAGTCAAAAAAGATCAAGTGAAGCATGGTAATGTAGATAAATTGACATACAATAGCATAAAATAGAAAATGTAAGTCCTAACATAGTAGTAGTAGTGTAAAACATGGATGATGCATACAATAGAAATGTTTATTATGTTTTTGAGTTATTTGAATGTTTATATATTTTGAATTTTTATATTGTTTTTTGAATTTTGGAATTATTTGAGTTATGTACAATCAAGTAGAAGAGATTATGTACAATCAAGTATAAGAAACTATGTGTAAGTAAGGCTAAGAAGAGATGATACTAACTGATGAGTCTCATAAGAGACTCCCTATCATGTTGTCCTATATCAAGAAGAAGTAGCATGTGTGATTATGAAGTAGGATATAAATGATAAGACTATGGCTCTAAAGGTTGTGTATGCTATAAGTTCTCTAAAATTCCTATAGTGGAAACCAACTATGGGGTCCCCCTATAACTTTGAGAAGTGGATGAATTGTGGGGCTCTGAGGGACCCATTTGGTGGTAGGAGAAGCTCTCATAACATGTGCTCTATGTGTAGATGCATGATATCTCAATGATATTACCTTGGGTGTGAATATTATAGCTAGAAAATGTCTAGAATCCTAAAGATATGGATGTGTATGAATGTTATGTGCTAGTGATGAAGGTCTCAATTATGGCTGAATCTGGACTAGAAGAAGAATTGTAACAAGTGGAGGAGCTAAAACTATATCAAAAGGGGTGCTAACTTGAGTGACAAAGCTATAACCATGGGTGTAATCAACCTACCTATCTTTATAAACTTAGGTTATATCATTTACTGCATGATATACTATAGGCATAAACCTAGTAGTAGGTATGGGATAAAATATAGATGAACCAAGTTTGAAGAGAGGAGGGATATATATAACCTATAGTGTTTGCTTGTGTCTAGTAGTGATAAGGAGATACTTAAAAGTGGCCAAAGAGTTAGATACATCTAAGTAGAAACCATGTATATCAATATGATTATGAATATCATTACATATGATAGATAACAAACAAGGGATAGAGAGCATGGAATTGTGCAAGGATGCATAAAAAACATTGGCATGTGCTATGACATTTTTAATGTGTTTGGCATGATAAACTTGAAATTTTTTCCACATGAGAAATAGAAAGGAAAGGATAGAGACCATGAATTTTTACATAAAGGCATATAAAATTTTGACATGTAACATAATATTTTGAATGTGTTTGGCATGCTAAATTTGAAAAATTTTCCACATGAGAAATTGAAAGTAAAGGGTAGAGATCATGAATTTTTGCATAAAGGCATATAAGCTTTTGACATGTAGCATAACATTTTGACCGCGTTTAGGAAAATGGAGTTGGAAATTATTTTGCATGAGCAAGAGAGTGTATACAAATATAATATTGAAATATTGTGCATTTTTGGCAATGAATTTTGTAATATCATCCCTTATAATGAAACATAATCATGAAATGCAAAGGATGAAGCTTTGTACTAACATATGATATACTTCATCATTCATATACATGATAGGGCCCATTATGGTTTCCTTATTATTTACAAGAAATGTAAGAAAAAATTGTACATAAATGAGAATGATTTTTACAATTTAATTATAAATGTAAGGTGATACCTCAAGAAGCAAATAGGTGCTAGTATATGTGAGTAAGGATTTAACAATAATATTTTTGCAAAATATTATGAATTTTTGAGATTAAAATTGAATTTATGATTTAAGTATGAAATTAAAAATTTAGAAATTTATGAGAAAAAGTTTGATTTAATGGGACCTAGTAGATGCAACTAGGGTTTTGAGAAAAACATTTTTTTTGAAATTACTATGAATTTTTGAAATTTGAGGTCAACTTTTTATTTTAATATGTAATTAAAAAATTCAAAAATGATTGGGAAATTGCTGGGAGATCATTGATGCAACTAGGTTTTGAAATAAAATTGTTTTTTAAATTACTATTTGGTTTATATGTGCAAGCAAAAAATTAAAAAAATATTGGATTAAAGCTGGTAAATTATTGGGACCTAGTGTATGCAACTAGGGTTTGAAATTAATTTATTTTAAAATTTAATATAAAATTTTAAAATTTGAGAGGAATTTTTTATTTTAATATTTAGGTAAAAAATTCAAAAATTAATGGGAAAAATCAGCTAGGAACTTACCTTAGGGTTTCTAGGGTTTTTATGTGAAATTCAAAGTAAGTCAAGTTCACCAAATGATTTATAATTTTTTAGAAAATTAGATGTTTAATTCCTAAATAATAAATGAGTTTGAGTAGATAAAATTTGAAAATAATGTACAATAATTAGGCTACTAATTTTTGAAATTTGACTATAATTAGGGCTTTTTAAAAAATAGTAGTGAGAGAGAGAAAATCAAACTTATCTTATTTTATATTATTCTGAGTGAGACAAGATTTAGAAATCTATGTGTAGGCTTGGGAGACTATCATAAATAGGAATCTAGTGTTTGTTTCTTGATTGGATAGGAGCATTGAAAGTGGGACACCCTAGTTTATGGCATTGAAGTCTTATCTCAACATTGTTATCCTAGTGATCTAATCTTTTTTGGGTTTTGTGTGTTAGGTCTATGTGACCTTGCTTATGAAATATCAAAGCTTGAGAGTTCATGGAGCTCGTTATGTATCTAATTTAGTATTCAATACCTAGGTCCTCTTTGTGCTTAAACTTGAATGTAAAATTTGGATAAAAGAGAGGAGGGGTTAGTGTGTAAAGGATATGATGGACGTGCTTCACACCCCATGTGTGGGCACACTACCTACATAACAATACTTTGAGGAGGGATCAAGTTATACGTATTTCTCCCATTGAAGTGCTTAGTGTAATAGTGTGATGAAAATGTAAGTAAATGTGAAAATGGGTATACTTGGAATGACTAGGGACTGGTATAAAGGTTTGAATAAACTTGAAATACTATTGGATGGCTCTATGCAAAGAATAGGGAAAAGTGCTTGCATAGTCTTGCTTGTATTCTTGTTTCTCTCTTGAAAATGAGTATCAACCCTTCTAAATGGAATTTTAATGGCCTTTTATATGGGATTTAATGACCATGGGTTAAATAAATTCATGCTAGGTTGACATGAATTAGGATAAGGATTCATAAGAATATGATCATTAGAAGCCAAAATGCATTTAGATAATAGTGTTAGAAATAGGACACCCTAGGTTTCAACATTATAGTCCATGTTTGGGTGTTGTTATCCATGACTAATGGGACCTAGGGGGATATATTAGGCATGAAAAGAATAATTTAGATCTACAAGGGTTTAGTTTGGGAGGCTAAAGATGACAAGGAATCAATGAAAACATGCTTATGAGGGTCATGAGAGAAATCAAGATGGACTTATGGATTGGGTGTCATTATCCACACTCAATTTACCAAATTTCACATTTTATATGACTACACCAAGTAATATGTAATTATCTTGGTTTTTAATTATGTCATGTGTCTGCCTGCATAAAACATGGTTAAATAAGTATTGTATTACATTATCATAGGTGTATGAAGGTCTTAAAATCATATTAAAAGTGAGGAAATAATGGATAAATGATCTCAAGTTCCAAGAGATCAAGCTTGCATCATGTCAAAGCCTAAAGCATAAAAAATGTAGACCTACATGTTTACAGACCTGTAGGTATGTAATTCATGAGATATGTATTGAAATTTACCTTATAAATTAATTTTTAAGGTATAAAAAATGAGCTAAATATAGTATTTTCACACTAGGATAATTTCAAGGTCAATGGAGAAGGTGTGGTCTTAAGACTCAAGGTCAATACACCTAATCACCACCTATAGGTAGATGGTAGGCTTGAATAGTTTGAATCCTTGAATAACATGCATACATATGAACACATACATGTTAATTATGGAGAAAAAAATATTCCTATTTGATTAGAGTCTAAAGCTAATATCACTCTCATGTGATGACCAAATGCATGGAGGAAGTAAAGAGCCCAACAGACCTATAGGTAGGACATGAGAGATAAATATATGCTTATGAGCTTGTGAAGTCTTGAAGGTTTTAAAGTTTAAAATTA
Organism: Torreya grandis; assembly: GCA_037957365.1. Taxonomy (NCBI): domain Eukaryota; kingdom Viridiplantae; phylum Streptophyta; class Pinopsida; order Cupressales; family Taxaceae; genus Torreya; species Torreya grandis. Next base: position 300,098 of record JARHVA010007884.1, read on the forward strand.
ATATAACTAGGGTATAAATATTATAATAAAGTTTATTATTTTTATAATTAACTTGCATTAAGGTCCTAAACTCCAAATGCATCCAAAGCCTCAATGATCACCTACAATTTGGTTTGAGTAGTTGAAGTTGGTAATTTGAAAAAAGGGATTCAATGCATAATAATGAAATTAGAGATTAAATATATGAAAAAAGTGTATAGATCTAATACAATTATATAAATACCTAAATATAGGCTTGGGGAGATGATCAAACTAGCTTCACTTGAACCCTACATACATAGTTTGTTTGACACATGTAGGCTTACTTATAGTGAGAGATGTCTATTTATTTTGAGAGGCAAAGAGGTTTGATGGAAATTAATTCATATAAAAATTTATTCTATAATTTTATTATGACCTCATATGGCCCTCATTGTAAATTAAATGGTGAAAATTTTGATATACGTGTATAGGCTTATTGAGACTAAGATCAAGCACACAGCCTATACATACACTCATAAAGAGAATGTCTATTGAGAGTGAAATGAGATGGGAAGATAAAGAGATATAGGAGTTAATAAATTCCCTTAAGAGTGTTTAAAAAATTAGTCTTATGTATAACAATGATAAAGTCATGTAAATAATAGATTCTTAAAAGTTTAGTCAAAAAACCTAGTAAAGATCACAAAGGCCTGTGTGTGAGGTTGTAGTGAGAAGTTTGATTAATTGATGATGAGATGAGAATACAATGAAATAATAAGTTTTTGATAGATTCAATGGGGCATTATATGAATTTTCAAAATCCTTTAAAAATGACAAAATATCTCATATATAGGTAGCTAGGGTCACAAATAGTAGTTTCCTTGAGAACCCTAACATGAGCAATTAAAGGATATAGTATGGTTGAAGAGATAAATGGAATAAAAAACAATTGAAACAATTCAAGCGATATGGTTCTGAAATAATTGAGGTGTATCTAACCCCAACCAAGTATTGTTACTCCTTTTGTAAACTCATCTCTCTCTTGACCTTACCAAAGCATAATTTACTAGCCCGAGAGGCACCAAATTTTGCTTATATAATCTAGGATAAGATACATGGTACCCAAATATATTAGGGGTGGTTGTCAAAGTTTATTACCTAAAAAATTAAGGCATTGGTTTTCAATTTAGTGGCCTCTTATTTATGAATCATTGCTAAGAGTGCAAGGCACTCATAGGCTACCAACAAGCACCTTAATGACTCGATGGGAGAAAATAAGTTAAAATGCATTTTTAATGGATTATTTTCACCTTGTAATTAATTTTGTGACCTTATCAGGTATTATGAGCATTTTATCACCTAATTTTTAAGACATGTAAGGTACAGTCCTATATGAAATTATCCAAAATGTATGGTAGGAGGTATGTTTGTGAGTGTACAGGGTATGAAATGGTCTATAAACCAAGTTCATATACTTTTAAAACATTATAATAAGTTACATTATCATTCAAAAAACTTTACAAGCCTCCCCAAGTGATACATGAGCTCTTCAAGACATCAAGTTTGCCAGGAAGGTGAGAAATACACTATTTACTAATCAAAAGGCCTATCTACAAGCCTATGAAGTAAAATTGGAGAGATATTTTATAGTATATGGATTTTACATAGGATTTTTCAAGCCTAAAAAAAATATTTTTGATATTTATAACCTACAAACTACTTGGCAAACTACTCCAACTACCTCTCAAGCTTGTTCAAGCACCTAGATTGGAGTTTTGACCATTTCATGGTTCAGATATCCATACAAGGTATCAAAATATAAAATTTGGAATGGATCATGGTAAATGGATAGGTAAATTTAATTAAATAATTTTCCTAAGTTTCACATGTGTGGGAGTTAATTTGGGCCAAAACTTAGTTTCTAGGAATGGAGGCCTAATTAGGGAAAGAGATCAGGTGAAAAGAGACCTTTCCGCTCAATTTCAAGTCATGAAATTTGGCATGGAATTTTAATTGGATAATTATTATTATTCAAAAATATATTTATTTATCCAGGATCATTTTTATATTCTTCTACATAAGGAGGTTTTCAATTTTTTAGGGTTATAAGGAATTGAGTGCTAGTGAGAGATTTAGGTATAAGATGAAGTATTGGAGAGAGTTTGAGGCATCCAAATGAGTTTTTTTAGGTATTATATATATATATATATTCCATTAATGGAGATATATTACATTGGTAAGGGTGAAATCAATAATTGAAACTTGCAAGCAAAGATAGGCATATGAAGGCCATGTGGGCTACAAGACACCAAAGAGGTGAAATCATCATTTTAATGTCAATTATAGGATTTTAATAAATAAGTGTAAAGTGTCAAAGAACATATCAGTATTATTTAAACATGACTTGATGAAGAGTGCAATTTGTCACCTTACAAGCCATGAGAAGGGGCAATTTTGAAGAACAAGATCAAGGTGTCGAGCATGTTTGAAACTCATATGCCACTTAGAAGAAGAAATCATATTCAAAAGAGAAACACATATATTTGAGACCTAATGAGACTATTTAATATCTCCTTGATAATAAATCTCTTGAAAGACACTTGTAACTTCTCTCTCTTATGCCCTTATCTCTTCTTCTCTCAAAATTTTCTATAAATTCAACCTTGATAGGCTATGTATGTATCCTCCACCTAGGTATGGTGAAGCCTTGCCAATTTTCCATCCTTTAATAAATGAAAAACTATTATTTTACCTCCTCATTTGATTAGTTTGAATATTTGTGAATTATTATTTAATCTTATCAAGTGTTTTGGTTTACTTTCCTTGGAATTTTGTCATTTTATAGCATTCATATGTAGTTTGAAACCTTCTTTGGAGGTTATGTGAAGTTTCTAAGTGATATGTAAAGGTTTAGTGAGTTGTATATTCATTAGTGTCATTATATTAACTCTTTATTGGTCCTCTTATCCCAAGCATATTTCACAACTTTCATGTGAAGTGCTAATGTAAAGAGGTAGATTAGGAGTAGTGTTTGTTTCAGGTTAGTCTCATGGTTGATGTGCACATGCAGGTGGTTGGTAGTGGTAAAGCTATTTTGGTGCATCAACTACATTATCATATGTTTCTCTCTATTTTCCTAACAATTTTATAGATTAGTGAATGAGCCTAAGTGATACATCAAGGAAATCTAGCTCTATAACCTAGAGATTTAATATATCTAAAGGTCACCCATATCCTAGGATTGTCTCCATGTTATCCCAAATTTTTAAGGTTTTAACTAACTTATAAGGGTGAAAATTTAGGATATCATATTTTTTTCATGATTGATAAGACAAAGGTTGAAGGATTATTGGTGTTGTCCTTCTACATATCAACATTTGGAGGCATTCAAAAACATCAATGAAAACTATGATCTCAATCAACTAGTTCTAATAGCCTAGGTACTTATTCAAAGTAAGTTGTGTTTTTAATTAACTAGCTTGATGAGCTTGTTATGGATATATTTGAAGTATATCTCAATTTCATGTAAGTTGATGAGGCATATCAAGGCTATGGCACTCCCTATCAGCCCTATGATGAGCCTTATTGGTTCTATAATGATCCACATTAGCCTCACCATGATACTTATTAGCCTTATCATGAGCCATATCATTTATAGGATAAGCATTATCAATACCATGTTATCCTTAGTCAACATAACCACATTTAAAATTAGTTTATCTCAAGTTTCAAGGAAACTCTCTTAAGATATGAAAGGTATATGATAGTGATTAACTACAAAAAGAGCATGGCCAAAATGTCCTTAGTCATCTCATTAAAAATTTGAGAGACTCATTGAAACTAATGAGTATATAATGGACACTTATTGAGAGATAAAATTGGAAAAGCCTCTCAATAGATATGATGGATATAAGTGGCCTAATTTATTGCATAGAGGATCAACTAAGAGTTCAGGAAAGATAATAAGTTCAATGCTATCAGCTCCATGTGTCTTCATATTTACTATCTCATCCCTCTTATGTTCCACCCATTATTCCCCAAAAGAACATTTAAAATGAGCTTCAAAGTGTTCCAAGTCCTTCACATACCCTTAAAACTTTTCCTTCTTAGAAATAAATCCAAAAGAATATTCAAAAGAAGGAAGAGGTTGTTGTTAAATAGCTTATTATTGATAACCAAGACAAAAAATAATTAGAGAGATTGATTGCCACTTAGAGGGAAGCCAATGAATCTATTTTGGCATAAAATACTAATCCTCTTCCACAATAATCCCCGAACAAATCTTTCAAGATTCCAAGTTGGAATCAAGTGGTGTAACTATGGAGTAAGAAAAGTGAGACAAACATAGATTGGGTAGTTAAGATCAAGGAAGAATATAAACCTATGCAATCCATTCCCATCCCTTCTAAAGATCCCTTTTATATCCCATCTAATACTTCTTGTTCTCATTACCCTCATGAACTCATTGAACATTCTCAAGAACAGCTATTCCAAAAGAATATAGACAAGCAAATTGAAGAGTTGGATTTGAAAAACATATAGCTTGAATCAAATTTAGATTTAGAAATTTAAACTCAATAAGGCATCTAAAAGGAGAATGGAGTGGTTGTTGAGAAAAATGAGGAACCCATAACATAACTAAATTTATTCTTTCTTCAAGAATTATTTAAAGAATCTTCCATTCTCGAGACTTTAATTTGAAAGAGTGCTCCCATGGTCCACAAGCATATTCATGAGAAACCTACCATGCGTCATACTCCCTCCCAATTTCATAAACATATTCATCAGTATCACACCATATAACTTATTAAAGAGGAATATTTCCTATAGGAGTTAAATGGAAAACATCAAGATGTAGTTTTAGATGATGAAGATAATTTAAATGTGTATGAGGAATAAATCTTTATTAGTACTCCACTTGGGAAAGAAAAGGGAAAATCAATTTTTAAAAATGAGTAACAATGTGATATTAAAGGAGGAGTACAAGTTGATCAATATACTATAATAAAATAAGAAGCATCTAAGGATGTAATTAAGATTATACCTCTTTAATATGGATGTCAAAATAAGGATGAAGACTTGTGGCAGTAGTACCTTAAGATTTGTAATGAATTTAAGGCTCTTTAAGGGCCTATACCTCCTATTGGAAAAATTTAGGATGTTTTTGAGGCTACACTTTTGCTTGAGAAATAATGTGGGGATCCCTAAGAGACCATTCAAGATCAAATACATCATTTCATGGAGTAAATAGAAGCTAAGGGTGATGTTTATCCTATAAGCCAAGAGATGGTCATGTTTGAGGTAGGTTAAAACATCAAGAAGCATCATGAGAAGGATTTTGAGCCACATGATGATTTCATATTCATAGGTGACTAGTTTTCTATTGTTACTTTTATTGAAAGTATTCCAAGAGGATTATAAATCACTATGAGGATGAAGCCAATAATAATAAGGTTTAAGAGGCAAATTGTCTCAAGGAATTTTATACCTCATGGAGCAAAAGATCTCAAAAAGTTCCCCTTTGATTCAGGAAGAAAAACATATGTCTAGGTTATTTGTATATATTAGTTTCTTTATTGTGTTTTGAGTTCCCTAGGTTATTAGCTAGCACATGTGTGTGTCTTGTTTTATTTGCTTTATATATTGTTCTTGTTTTATGTGTGTTTGGAGGTCAATCCAGTTATATTTCCTTAATCAAGGTTTGATCAAGTCTGAGTTTGAGTGAAAATGACTCCATTACCCAATGGAAGGATAAAGCTACTCGTATAAAAACCATTACAGGCATGCTACCCCTATGAATCACTAATTTATTGACCAATTTTGACCACCAAGGTAAAAATGTCAAACCATATAGTTTGAAACTTATTTTTCATGCTTTCATACCTTATTCTTAGTCATTTACATCCATGAATAGTATTAAAATGGTCTTCCTAAATTATTATTAGAAAATATTAAGGTTAATTTACAAAGTTTAAGGTAATGGCTAATTTTAGTCTTGTGAGAGTTTAGTCAAGCCATAGTGTAAAGGAGCTTTGTCAAAAGGTGTCACATTTTATTAGGTATATTTCAAAGTCATATTATGCATATATCACCTTTTATAAACATGTCACACTTGTTTGGAAAGATTAAGGTTATATTTCAAACTTTAAGGTAATGTTTTATGAATAAAAGTGAATATAATTAATTTCAACATGTGTCAAAGTTGAACAAGGAGATATATCTATACAATGGACTTGTCCAAGATTTTGCAGAAGTTGTCTAACTTCCATGTATGTTAGGGATGTCAAAATAAGATAGTTTTTATGGAATCACTCTAAGAAGGTAGTTATAAATACTTGTACAGACTTGGGAGACTCACTTCCAAGAAAAAATGTTGTATAAAAAAAGAGGGTATTATAGTGTTTTCACACTTGGTGAAGTTCAAGGTTAGTGGAGAAGGTGTGGCCTTAAGAAACAAGGTTAAGACACCCAATCACCATGTACAGGCAGATGGTAGGTGTGGATAGTTTGAATCTTTGAATTAACATGAAGAAATCTTGAGATATACATGTGAAGTATAGAAAATAAAAAAGACCTATTAAATTAGAGTATAAACCTCATAGAAATCTCATGTCATGACCAAATGCGTGGAGGAATTAAAGATCCCAAAAATACCTGTAGGTAGGACATGAGAGAGAAATGTATGCTTCTGATCTTATGATGTCTTGAAGGTTGCATAGTTTCAAAGGAAGATAAATAGGGTATAAATAATATAATAAAGTCCATTTTTTTACTCATTGACTTGCATTGAGGTCATAAATTCCAAATTCATCTAAAACATCAATGGTCAAATATAGTTATAAATCCACTCTAATTATAATAAAACCTAAAGAGAGGGTATGGGAGATGATCAAAATAGCTTCACTTGAACCCTGCATACATAGTTAGTTTGACAACTATAGGCCTACCTAGAGTGAGAGGTGTCTATTTGTTTTAATAGTAAAAAAGGTCTAATGGAAAGGAATTCATATGAAAATTGATTCTATAATTTTATTATGATCTCATATGACCCTCATATTAAATGAAATGGTACAAATGTTGATAGACCTGTATAGGCCTATTGAGCCTAAGATTAAGCACACATCCTATAAATACATCATAAATAGAATGGTCTATTAAGAGTGCAATGAGATGGGAAAATTAAGAGATATAGGAGTTAATAAATAACATCAGGAGAGTTTATATAAGTAGGCATGTATATAACAATGATAAATCTATGCAAATAGAGGATTCTTGAAAGTTTAGTAAAAAAACCTAGTAGAGATCACATAGGCCTGTGTGTGAGGTTGAAGTGAGAATTTTGATTGATTTATGGTGAATTGAGAATAAAATGACATAATAATGTGTTTATATATTCAATGGTACATTATATGAAGTTTCAAACTCTTATAAAAATGATAAAATAACTCAAATACAAACAACTAGGGTCATTAATAGTAATTTGCTTGAGAACCCTAGCATGAGAAATTGAAGGATAGTAGAGTTGAAGAGATAAATGGTAGAAAAAACCATTAGAACAATTAAATGGATATGTATAAACCCTCATTGATTTATCTCTAACCCAAACCAATAAATTTTACTCCATTTACAAAGTCATCTCTCTCTTGACCTCACGAAAGCATAGTTTAGTAGCCCGAGAGACACCAAATTTTACTTAGATCTTCCAGGACAAGATGCATGGTGCCCAAAGATCTTATGGGTTGTTATAAAGGTTTATTAAATTAAAAATTAAGGTATTTTTTTCAAGTTAGTCACCTCTTATTTATGAAACATTGCTAAGAGTGCAAGGAACTTATAGGCTACCAACAAACACTCCATTGACCCATTGGAAGAAAAGAACTTCAAATACATCTATAATGGATTATTTTGACCTTGTAATAAATTTGGTGACCTTATAAATTCTCATGAGAATTTTCTCAATCAATTTTTGGCACATGTAAGGTATAATATTGTATGAAATTATCTAAAATGCATGGTTGTAGGTATGTTTTTGAGTGTGTAGGGTATGAAATGGTCTCTAAATGAAGTGCATATGATTTAAAAAAATTATAATAGGTTAAATTATCACTTAAATAACTTTTAAATCCTTCCCAAGTGATACATGATCTCTTCAAGTCATCATGTTGGCAAAAAAGGTGAGAAATACACCCTTTGCTAGTCAAAATGCCTATCTAAAACCCTATGAATTACAAGAGGAGATATATTTTACAGAAGATGGAGTTATAATATGATGTTTAAAGCCTCAAAAAACTATTTAAAATCTTTATAAACTTAAAAATACTTGGAAAACCCCTCCAACTACCTCTCAAACCTGTTCAAGCACTTAGACTAGGGTTTTGACCATTTCATGATTCATACATCTGTACAAAGTATTAAAAGATAAAATTTGGTATGGATCATGGTAAAGATATGGGTAAAGTTAATCAAAAACTCTCCCATAGTTTCACATGTGTGGGATTTAATTTGTGCTAAGACTCAATTTCTAGGTATAGAGGCCTAATGAAGGTCTAATTAAGGAGAGAGATCAGGTGAAAAAGGACACTTTCACTCACTTTAAGGTCATGAAATTTATCATGGAGATATAAGGGGATAATAGGTGCTCAAAAATATCTTTATTTCCCTAGGATAATTTGTATATTATTATACACAAGGAGGTTTGCATGTTTTCACTATTACAAGGCATTGAATGCTAATAAGAGCTTTAGGTACAAGATGAAGTCTTGAAGAGAGTTTGAGGCCTCAAAATGAGTTATTTTTGGTATAATATCACACACACACACACACACACACACACACACACACACACACACACACACACACACACACACACACACACACACACACACACACACACACACACACACAAACACACATATTACACTTTTGATGGTGAAATAAAGAAGTGACACTTGAAAGTAAAGATAAGCTTAGTAAGTCCAAGTGGGCTTCAAAACACCTAAAAGGTGAAATCATCATTGTAAATTTAGTTTTAGGAGTTTCCTAAATAATTTAAATTCTACACCATTAACCTTTGGCATGTCTATGGATATGTGCGGTTGACTTATGGCTTACATAGCTCTTTTATATTCTTGTTACATTTCTTTATGCTCTTAGTTATGTTAGTCTATGGAATAAACATGGCTAATTAGACTATATATAGGAAGTAGTGGTTAGTATTTGATCATCATAATAAGTATTATGATATTATTACATTGTTTTATAGGTTTCCCCCTCAAAGTGGATCTGATATATTATCTAGTATTCTTCTCTATTATCAATTATTATTGTGTGATCTCTTATCTTTGATTATTTTATGTGATATATAATTATTATATGTGAACATCTAAGTTATTTCCTTACAAGTGGTATCAGAGCTTCAATTTGGGCAAGTTTCCTATGGTGTTTTTTTTAATATCTAGTGAGGCTTGACTTCTATGAGTCGAAGGAGTGAAAAAACATAACTTATAATCCATAAAGAATTAATTTTTTCTATCAGTGCAGTATTGTCCAAAATGATTTTTTGAAAAAAATATTAAAAAAAAGTCTAGAAAACATTCAATTTTCACATTTAAAGTCATTATATTCATCTCAATGAGATGATCACAATATTATATGCTATTGATACACTTTTTATGCCAAAATGTTTCACCCTAGTGCACAAAAGCAGTCGTTGGATTCATCTTGGTGAGGCAAGTACAATGGTACCATCTCTTTATACACTTTTTTGAGGTGAAAAAACTCCTAGGGTTTGTACTTGGAAGGTCCTAAAAATTTGGGAAATAAAGGGGGAAATAAAATCCTAAGACTCTTTCTAGGGATGACATGGAATCTAGAACTTTAGATCCAATGATTTATCAACTCTAGGCTAACATTAAGGGGTTAGTGTGGTAGGATGAATATAATGTAGTTCAAACTAATGTTTCATGGATGCATGGAGAGATTAATGGGGTGGATACTAAATTTCACCAAGTCACTTCACAATTGGCTACCATTTCATCTTAGTTATATTCAAACAACCCTCTACATCATCATTTGATTCCTCCTCTCAACGCTAACATCTCTAATCTTAGTATGAAACTGATGTTTCCAAAAGTGGACATGCATAAGTTTGATATTAAGAATTCTCTCACTTGGATTACCCAAATTAAGATTTTTTTTAATCTACACCAAACTCCTAGTTCATAGAAGGTAATAGTGGCATCTCTATATCTAGAACTTGAGTAGTTCATTTGGTATCATTGGTTGTGTGATCAAAATAAAAAGAGTGGTGTTCCTATTACATGGTCTACTTTCACTGATGATTTATTGGCTCATTATCAAAATAAATACTTTGACAACTACTTTATCTATTTGGCCAACCTATGTCAAATAGGAACTACGCAGGATTATATTCATAAATTTTATAATCTATCCTTACAAGTAGAAGACATCACTGAGGCAAATTTGAGTGATCTTTTTCTATGTGGACTCAAATATAAAATCCAATTGGAGGTTTGGATGTTTAATTCATCATTTGTATCATAATCTATCCTAAGGGCACACATAGCAGGAGAAAAAAAGATGGTCAAATAGAAAACTTTCACTACTAGTTATGATTACACCTTTTTAACACTATCATTTACTCAACCCACTAGATTAACACCTAAAAAAACTAAGGAGAAGAAAGCCACATTTTTGTGTTGTGTGTGTGATAGAAAATGGATTAAAGGACATCATTATGCTAAAAATACGTTGTTTTATATCCAAGGTGACAATGAGGATGAAAATGATGAGGATGTAATTGGTGAGGATACAGAAGGACCTGAGGAGGAATTTGAAGACTCTCAGCCTACTATTATTACTCCCCAAACTCTTAAGGTGGTGGGTTTCCTTAATAAATATAAGGTCGCTATTTTGATTGATTTTGGGAGTAAACACAACTTCATCAACAGTAAGTTGGATGGTCATTTGAATTGTTTCATTTATGTCACTCTATAATTTTAGGTCATGATTGCAGATGGTGCTACTATCAACTATTTAAGAAAATGCCATAGTATTAATTTAGCCATGGGAGACCACTTGTTATATTATCCTATGTTTTTTATTCCCATGGGTGGAGGTAACTTTATTTTTGAAGCATATTAGCTCACCACTTTGGACACTATTGAGATGAATTTCAAGGAATTATTCATGTGATTTCATTATAAGGGAAGGACATTTGAGCTAAATGGATAAAGGGATAAATATCCATAACTTGTTATCTCCCATCAAATGACTAAAATTATCTAAAAGGGTGCTAAAGGATTTTTGGCTCACTTGTTTTCTATTTAAGTCCAACCAAATCAACCATCTACACTTCCTAATCTACAATAAGTGATTGATTCCCATTATATTATTTTTTTTGACATGCTGAAAGGACCTCCATATAGTTTCACACATGATCATGAAATCAAAGTTATTATTGGTAGTACATGACCCAAAATTAGGCCATACATGCATCCCTATGCCCCAAAAAATGAAATTGAAAATATGGTACAAGATATGATGGATGCATGAATCATTCACCATAGCCAAAGTGAATTTTATTTACTATCTATCATGGTGAGAAAGAAAGATGGCACTTGGAGGATGTGCCTCACATATAGAGAGATCAATAAGTACACTATCAAAGATAAGTTTCCTATTCTTGTTATTGATGATTTTCTAGATGGATTGAATGATGCTCTTTATTTTACCAAGTTATATATGTGTTTTAGGTATCATCAAATCTAGATCTGTGATGAAGACATACCCAAAATATCTTTTAGAACTCATGAGTGCCATTATGAGTTTATGGTTATGCCTTTTAGTCTAAAAAATGCACCATCTACCTTTCAGAGTTTGATGAATACTATTTTTAGGCCATTTTTGATGGAATTTAGTTTGGTTTTTTTATGATATCCTCATTTACATTAAAAATTGGGAAGACCATTTGTAGCATGTGAAATATGTACACTCAATTATGGAAAAATATTAGTTATATGCAAAAATTTCCAGATGTACTTTTTGAGCTCATAAGGTTGAGTATTTGGGTCATATGGTTTGACATGAAGGAGTGTAAGTGAATCATAAAAAAATCTAAGAAATGGTGGACTAGTCAGTTCTTAACACACTCAAGTAACTAACAGGATTTCTAAAGATCACTGGTTACTATCACAAATTTGTCAAAAGGTATGTTAGTATTGCAGCCCCACTCACATCTTTGTTGAAGAAAGACTCCTTCCATTAGACTGATACAACTATCAAGGTGTTTGAATAATATAAACTTTCTATGTGCACCACTTTAGTGTTAGCCACTCCTAATTTTTCTAAGAATTTTGTGGTTGAATGTGATGCATCTAGATATGGCATGGGTGTTGTGCTCATACAATAATGTAAACCAATTGCATTTGAAAGTTGCCAATCGAAGGGTAAAAATTGGCTCAAGCCTATCTATGAGAAGGAAATGATGGCCATTCTAAATGAAATTAAACAATGGAGACCTTATTTGATGGGTCATCACTTTTAGTTAAAGACTGATCATGATAGTCTCAAATATTTTTTGGAACAACAGTTGTCATCAGAAGAATAATAAAAATGGGTATCTAAGATGTTTGGATATGATTTTGAAATATTCTACAATAAAGGTAAGGAAAATGTGGTGGTAGATGCACTATCCAAGAGGGATAAATTAGTTGATTCATTTCTATGTGCCATGACCATTTGGTAAGTAGATTGGCTAAAGGAAGCAAGATCAAAATGGAAAAATGATAGTGCTACCCATGATTTGATTTATAATCTTTAGCAGGGTTTGGGTGGATTTGAAAAATTCACATGGAAGAGTAATGCATTATGTCATAAAGATAAATTATACCTATGTAAGAATTATCTTATTAAATAAAAAATCCTTCAAGAACTTCATGCAAATCCACTTAGGGGTCATTCAATATTTTTTAAAACCTATCATAGAATCAAGTAGGATTTTTTTGGGAAGGACTTAAGGGGATGTCCAAAAATATGTGGCTGAATGTATGATCTATCAACAAAATAAAGGTGAAACCATCAAAACCCTAGTTATTTTACATCCTTTATCCATCCCTAGCCAACATTGGGAAGAGGTGTCTATGGATTTCATTACAAGGTTACCAAGATCTGATGGTCAAAATGTTATCATGGTTATTGTGGATCATCTTAGTAAGTATGCTCATTTTTGTTCTTTATCATAGCCTTTTTTTTGGGTACAATAGCTTCTTATTTTATCAAAATAATTTAGAAACTGCATGGTACTCCTAAGATCATTATCAATGATAGAGATCCCATTTTCACTAGTAATTTTTGGACTAAATTATTTGCATGTTTGGGCACCAAATTGGCTCATAGCTCATCCTATCATCTTCAATCAGATGGACAAATTAAGGTTCAATATATGTCTAGAAGGATATCTTCATTTTTTTGTTTCTAATAAATAAGATAAATGGGTTCATTAGTTACCACTTTCTAAATGGTGATATAATATTGATGTTCATAGTTCTCCAAAAATGTCTCCCTTTGTGGCCTTATATGGATACCATCCTCCATCCATCACTTTAAACTTGAAGGTCCATCCTAAGGTTCATGCATTTTAGGAACATATTCACATCAATATGAGGTTCATGCAAGTTTGCATAAAAATTTAGCCATGGTATAAAATCACATGAAGAAACAGGTAGATCAACACAAGAGTGAGAGGCATTTTGACATTGGTGATTGGGTCTTTGTTTATTTGCATCCATATAAGCATATGTCCTTAAATCAACAAAAAAAGGATTAAAATTTGTCTCCTAAGTATTATGGGCCTTATAAGATCTTGTAGAAAATTGGTAGTATGGCCTACAAGTTAGAGTTTCCTTCATTCACTCACATATATCTATTATTTCATGTATCACAATTGAATAGAGTCATTGGACATAGAGTTACTACTTAAACTAAATTACCATAATTGGATGAAGAAGGGAGAGTTATCCTTGATCCTAAGACAATCCTTCAAATATGCACTAAGTATCTGTGGTATAGAGTGATTAAGGAGTACCTGATCAAATAGAAGAATATTCCATGTGAAGATGACACTTGGAAGGATGAATCCTTTGTGAAACAACATCTAGAGTTGATTCATTGTTGGTGACAATATTTTTTTAAAGGGGAGGGGCATGTTATGCCCTTATCATGTCTAGGGATATGTGTGGCTAACTTGTGGCTTCATACCTCTTTTATATTCTTGTTACATTTATTTATGTTTTTAGTGAGGTCAGTTTATGGAATAACCATGACTAAGTAGACTATTTATAGGAGGGAATGGTTAGACTTTGATAATCATATTAAGTATTATGCTCTTATTATATTATTTTGAAGGTTTCCCCCTTGAAGTGGCTCTACTATATTATCTAGTATTCTACTCTACTATCAATTATTGTTGTGTGATCTCTTATATTCAATTTTTCTATGTGGTATATAATTATTATTTTAAAATATCTAAGTAATTTACTTACATGCAAAGTGTAAAAGAATAGAATAGGATTAGTTCAACATTACTTGATCACGAAGAATGCCATTTATCACCTCACAAGCCAAGAGAAGGGGCAATTTTAAAGAACAAGATCAAGGTGTCAATCAAGTTTGAAATTCCTATGTTACTTGGAAGAGGAAATCATATTCGATAGATCAACACATGTCTTGGAGACTTGATGGGACTATTTCATAGCTCCTTATTGATTTTAACTCTCTTTCTAAACACTTATCACCTCTTTCTCATACACCATTCTCTCTGCTTCTCTCTCATTTATATATAAATCAACCCATAACAGGATATGTATGTATCCTCCACCTAGTTAGCTGAATCCTTGTCCATTTTGAAGCCTTTTATCAATGAGAAACTACCGTTTTACCTCATTTAACTGGTTTTAGTAAATGTGCATGACTAGTTGATCTTGTCAAGTGTTTTGATTTGATTTCCTTAGCATGTTGTCATTTTATAAAATTCATATGCATTTTGAAACCTTATTTTTAGGTTATGTGAATTTTCTTAGTGATATGTGAAGGTTTAGTGAGTTTTCTATTCATTAATGTCATTTTATGACCTCTTGACTAGTCATCTTAGTTTAAACATCTTTCACAACCTTCATGTGAAGTGTTGATATAGAGAGGTAGATTAGGATTAATGTTTATTTCAATTTAGTCTTATGGTTTATGTAAACATGTATCTTGTTGGTAGTGGTCAAACTATTTTGGTGCATCACCTCCATTAGAGTAGGTTTCTCTCCTTTTTCTTAACAAGTTTATAGATTAGTGAATGAGCCTACGTGATACATCAAGGAAAACTAGCCATATAACCTATAGATTAAATAATTATAGAGGTAACCCAAAACATAGGATTATATCCATGTTATCAAAAATATGGAAGGCTTGAACTACCTTCCAAGGGTGCAAATTTGGGCTATAACAGTAGCTATCTTGAGTAAAAACATAGGTTGAGTTATGAAGTTAGTTAGATAATTTTAGAGTTTGTAATGAAGGAAAGAGGATAAAGAGTGAGGAAAGTACATGTTAATAGATAATAAAGATATTATATAATAAAAATAATTCTAATAATTGAATAAAAAGAGGGAAAAGTTCCAAAAATAGGGTTTTTTATAGTACTAGTGTAACTCTTTGCATCATGAACAATAAAAGAATGCCTTATTGAGTATAAATATTCAACTAAAATGTTAAAATACATGTAAGTGAATGTATTTTTTGTTTTTAACCACATTAATTGTTTTGTAATAGTTTTTTTTTCATGTTGTAGGCTTGAAAACACAATACAAGTTGGCTACAATCAAAAAAATATCTTTTACATTAGATAAAAGTTATTTTTTATAATATTTTAACATTGATAAAGGTTCCAAATTGAGTGGTAGAATAGGATAAAAATGTTAAATTTCTTCCCAAATCAAAAATATTCCAAATCTAGTCATAAAATTAAAATTTGTCTTGAATTTAAGCTCTCAGCCCATGTATAGTTTGAATACCCTAAACTAGTATTTTGGAACACTAAAATTTTTTAAAATAAAAAAGAACCAAAAAAAAAACTTGAAAATTTGTAAATAGAAGAATTAGGATGTATGTGAATTTTTAAAATTAGTTTCAAATTTATTTACCATCTTGAGGAAAATTTATTCTATTCTCTCAGTCTGCAAGCCTAATTACAAGGCCTAGAAACCCTATTTTCATGTTTTCTTGAGTTTTCAAGTTAGGACATAACTATAAATCAACAAAGTGAGTTGAGAAAAAATAAAATGATTGTGTAATAATTTATTATATCAGGAAAACTCCTTGTTTTATTTAAATTTCAATCAATAAGGTATTGGGCCTATTCTTCATTAATCCTCTCCATCATTTATTAACATTACAAAGTAATAAAACATACATAAAGGAAATTATGGACCATGATAAATGTAAATATATAATTATAAAAACATGTAGATGCAAACAAAGGCACCAAAATTTAGATAAAATATATGAACATGCAATTCATACTTCAAATATATCTAAAGAGCTTCAAAATTATCATCTAAAATGTTACATGTAACTAGTATAGGTATGCCTATCTGTAAGAATACATAGCCATAAATAATATATCAAAAGGAAGTAATAAAAAATGATCAATATGATGTTAAATTTTTATTTCCATCAAGTTGGTTAACTCATAATATAATTACACAAAAATCAAGAGTAGTAGGACATTATCACCCACATTGGTACACTAGCACCATATGGTGCTACTATCTAAGATATGGTGCTACTATCCAGTAGCCTCAGTTTCATAAAAATCTACATTTTTCATAATAGTACAATAGGTATAGTCTAGGTTTGCATAGTTTTAGTTATAAATTTACCATTTAGCTCATATTCATACTAGTTTGCTTAGATTGGGGGCATCATGTATGGTATGACCATTCCCATTTTTAATCCATATACTTAGATAAAGTTTATTACAACTTAGTATAAAATAAATATGCTTAGATATCAGATTTGGGGTCATGTGCATGAAAAATTATTTTATATGATCACTTACACATTGATTGATTATATATAATGAGAAACTCCTTGCCATTCTCTACAATGCATACATCAAACATCATATTCTAGGTTACACACCAATTTCATTCCTTACTCCATCTATAGTGGCTAGAATTCCTAATTGGCCACAAAGCCAACATCTCCAATAAGATATATCTTGTTAAACATTTATAGTTACATCATGCAATTTTAGTTTTAGATGGATCTAATACACATGAGTAGGAAATGATGGAATTATAGTCTACTTGAGTTATTGATTAACCTACATGAGAGGGTTTGGGATACCATTAGTCATATATAAGCTATTCATAGGTCATGATCCACCAAGTAGGGGTGGGCAATGATGGCGACAAAACTAGATTGAGTTTTTGAGCCACCCACACATGAGGATTGAGTAAGACATCAACTCAATCAAAGATATTCATAAATTGATCATTATATACATGTACACACATAATTTTTCACCAAATTTATACATTAGTCCATGTACCTAGTGAGTTTTATTCATTATTTTCCTCTCTCTCTCTTTCATCACTTTACTTAGTTTCACTTAGTTTTACTTATTTAATCAATTTTGTCTTTAGTTTTGATATCTCTTATGTAAGGATGATTTATGTACACATATATTTCAAGACATGCATTAGAGCATGCTTCACATACTCAAATCTAGGATCATGTGATTCACCTCTTAGGTAAGTTTATGTATGCTTTTTTTCCTTCACCCTAGTCATTTCACTTTGATAAATTTATAGAATAAAGGGAGGGGAAATTTAATCACCTAAAAATGATACTTAAGTTATAAGAGTGATACTTGAGACCACCTATACCTAGCTTAGACCTATACCTATCCTAGAGCTGATTTTCACACTTATCTAACCTTTGTGTGAGCCACATGTAGCCCTAGTCTTTCCTAAAGCAGTCTTAGACACTCATTCTTACATCATGGCCATTCATGCTTAGTGTTTTACCACTTGGACACTAACACCATAATAGGTATAGTAACACCACATGGTGAGTGTCCCAATAATGGTGCTACTATCCATTCATCCCTCTTTTGACAAATGGATATCTTTTCAAATCTTAGACCTCTTAGGGTTGGCATAGACCAATTTTAGCACCCACACAAGCACCAAAACATTATATATACATGAATTTTATCCCTCTAACCACTAAATGGAAATCAAATTCAAATTACACATACAAATTTAGAATAAATTATGCATAATTAAGGTTATCAATCTCTATTATTCCCTACTTTTGCATATTACCATTTACAACATTCCTAATCTCAAATTATTTATATTTCTAGTTTCAAACACATTTAAGGCACTCAAGTCAACCATAATAATAGGTTCACTTGCACTTGTACCAACACTTAGGTGGGGATAACTACATCAATCATGATCCCTACTCAAATTATTGGTATGTAGGTAACTCTCATCATAGCGGGGTGTTGGGGATGTCCAACCTACCCCACTAACAAAGACACTTTTTAGCTTGTATCAATTAGATGACTTAAAAAAATGAAGGATTAGGTTTTTCCCATAAATTCAATCAAAATAGGAATTATACATGGTTTTATAACTCATTCATGTAGGAACAAACCTCATATATCTAGACATAGGCGCACCCATAATCTCGATATAGTCTTGGATAGAGTACACTATCATCAAAATAGGGACACTATTATCACATGTCCAATTAGGGAACTAATTTCCATGAGGGGTTATAACATCATGATCCTATTTGTGTCACTCAGACCAACCTCTTCCTTAGTTTTTAGCCTCCAGATCATCTATCTTAGTCTTTTTCTAGATAATTTCTCATTTCCATTATTTATTACTATTTTTAGAAAGGTCAAGTTTAGTTAATTCTATAACAAATTAGTGGCTATATTTATTGCATATTTATATGCTAATTTAATATTCTCAAATATTTAACAATATAGGATTTACATTCACCAAGTCCTACAAGGTTAAAAATAACATACAAAATACTACATATTACACACTTGCTATTCATATATTCTCAATGATTTTTGACTCCTATATCTACTACCAACACTTTCTCAAACTTAAATAGTTGTACCAAACTGAAATAAAGTCCTTAGAATTTTGACACATTTAGGAGATTGTGTATTCTCTTGAACTAAGGGGTTTGCCTAAAAACACTAACTAGGGTAATTTTTCAATGTGCCATGTACTGGTTTTCACATTTTGTGCACTACTTATCCACCCTTTCAAGTTTTCAACTAAGGAGTGTGAAAAGATACTTCCCTTGAATATTTTCAATAGATTATCATAAATATATGGCCTTCCTATATGAGTTTTTAACTATCCTATCCCCACGCCTAATGATTATGGCCTTTTCCACTTCAAAAATTTTCAATTTTTTTAAAATTATACCTCATAATACCTATAGAGAAGATGGAGGAGAAAAGTGTAGAACTTGAGTTGAGAGAGGCTATAAGATGTTAGTGTGATCAAGTCTATGTTATAAAATTTCATTGATATGTATGATGGAGATGTGGGAGTTATGGCTAAATAATATGCAACTATAGATTTAAATTCTAAAGGCATTTTTTATGGTTGAATTACTTTTTTACAACCTTTCCTACTTTCTTAGTTTGCATTTAATGTGTGAGCTAGTTTAACATAATGAATTTGGGGTCATAAATTATCTTAGTAATATAGTTATCTAAATTTGGGATATCTTGCTTGAATTTATTCTAGTCAACTAGGGTGTCCCACACCATACTAATCAATGTATGTAGGGGATCTTGGATCTACATAATAACTCAAATATATTCATCCTCTATCATGTAATGATTACACTTTACTAAGGAAGCCTCCATTGAATGCATTTAAACATTTCCTCTATAATGTCTATGTACTAATAATATTTAAATTAGTGAATGTGTTCATGAGCATCAAATTCTACCAAGTAGTCATCTTGTTAATGACATTATCTCTTGAGCTAAGAGACTATTTGAGTGCATTACACATTTGGTATAGTGTGTTCATATTGTCATGCATGGTTATCTTGGCTTTGTCCACCTTAGATAAGTTTGGATATACCTCACCCAAAGTGTCATGTATCTATTGACTAAAATCAAGTAGAATAGGATTAACTTGGGTATCTTATTCCATAGTAGTGTCTAATACTTTATCATAATATTCAAGGATTTTAAAAATAATTTTAATTTTATCCTTCACGTGTTGACCCTACACTCTGAGCTACTAGATTCTATGCACATCCACCCAATCCTTGGCCAAGACAAACTACATGAGTGGGAAAATAGGGGACAATGATGGAGAAATGGGTGAATATTTTATGGAATGTTATGGAGAAGGAGAGGGAGAGGGGGAAGACACAATTACATGGAGCTTACTTACTGATGACTTCTTAAAAACAAGTGGGACTAGGGTTTTGTTCTTCCACTTGGATTGGTAGGTATCTATATCTAGTTATTATTCTACACCCTGTTCCTCTTTAAATTCCTTATTTGAAACACATTTCATGGTGGAAAATGTACCCATTCATTCTATTACTGTGGAATATGTCCTTGGATTTTAGTATGTGTGTGATTTTCACACTAATGGTTGATGTAGAATTGCTATTTTATAACTTGATTCACCCTAATTATTTCTTAGTAGTCTAAAAGGGAATTTCCATTACAATTTATAATCCTTGGAAAATTTCAATTATTCTATATTTAATTTCCTCCTCCTCTATGACCATGTTGATAATGATGGACTCTAGAAATGCTAGTATTTATAACAAAAGCATTGATAGGACATTATTGTATAATTGGTAGGTACATAATACCATCTAAAAGAATAATTAATTATCCTCCTCTTCCTCATATATGTATTGGCCTATGTCCTAAAATATTTAATTGTAGACTTCCTACACATTGATTACTAGGTTCTTCAAATCACACTCAACATAAATCTAGGGCATGCACTTGTTAGTGATCTAAGGATTTATGCTTTAAGTCCATGTTTTTGGGGAGTGAGGATGCCATGTGCATTACAGCCTTTATTTTTATTTTGAATAGTTGTGTTAATGATGTGAAAGGTTTTAGTTGTGCTTGCTATAGTGTGGTTGCCTCACCTTATTATTTTAGTAAGGGTTATTATGTGCATAGGGGCATGGATAATAGAGGTTGCACAGTTATTTTAAAAAATGATTTTAACATAGGACTTCTACCTACATATCCATCATGGAGATGAAAAATGGAAATGGTGTGATGGGTGACATGGAAATCTCATGGATTCAAATTTGAATCCTATTTTGGAGTTTTTAACTATTGTATGTTGTCCCAAGTATTACATGACATCAATTGGCCTTTGAGGGTGAGAAATTTTAAGGCCCTAGACCTCCACCCAACATGCATTGAAATGGCTTAAATTATTCATAATATTAACCTATTTTTTTCCATTAAATATTATAAAATGTGGTCAAAAGACAAAAATATATGTCAGGGGTAGTGGGGCCATCAGGATACTTATATTGGATGAATCACAAAAATAATACCAAAATTTTTTATTATAAGGTTTGTTAAGTACCAATGATGACCTTATAAATGTTTTTTATAAACTTGATCACTAAGAACTTGGGCCAAGTGAAGTCTTCCTATAGTTATATTGTTTGATATGTAATATTAATGACCCCATTTGTTGCATACATCACGCTCTTGGTCATTTTCAAAAGGTGTTCTATGATACATTGGGAGAATACTCACACTATATGATCCTATACTAAGTCAATGGGGATCCTTAAGGATGTCATATAATATTTTTTTGGTATCTAAATGGATGAAACAGATATTTATCTTTTACTGTGTAAGGGATTAACCCCTTGATAGAAGTCCTATTACTTATGTCATGGTTTTTTTGTTGATGAAAATGGTGATATATTTTGAGAAATGTATATCCCCTTTGTTGTACCAACTCAAACATGTCATAATCACTTTTTCCAATTTCATAAAATATAGGGAGATTTATGAGTCTATCTTCATCAAATCCTCATAGCTGATGTTGAAGAGCTAGGGCTATTAGGTGCATACCTACAAGTTGATATATAGAAAATAATTTATCTTCCATTGCATCAATGCAATTAAATGGATCTTGGTCATGGTCTTTGATATTTTGTAATGCCACCCCAATTCCCATTTCTTTTTTTTATGATTCAAATAGTATTATTGAAAATTTAGATGAATCCTTTCTCATTATTCTATCATGGAGATGCCAACAATTCTTTGTTTAGGGAGATTATTAAGGCTCAATTCTCAAATTATTGTTATTCTCAATGGATTTCAATAGAAGTGTCACTATGTATGCCTTTATTTTTATATATTTTAATCATTCCACTTGTTTGAAACTTTACATTAAATTTACTAAGTTGCATTTCATACTATTATGATATTTGGTTTAAATGCCATCAGTTATTGTAATGTGACCTTGGTGTTTTAGTGGGTAGGTTTATTACTTTGTTTGATACAATTTATTGATGTGACATGCCATATTTTCATCTCTTATAACTTTCCTTTATTTTACATATCCTAGATCTAACACATCTACCTGATTCAAGAATGACATAATATTTGTCGTTAATTGCCTTGATATTTACTATTTGGTACCATTTTACCATAGCTTACTTGTAACACCTCAATCCTATACTTCATTAACTTATACATTGAATGATTTTTTATTTCCCATTGCTCTAATGCTACCTTTTTATACTCTATGGCTTTGATTTTTTAATGATGTTTTCAATACTTTCAATAAAGAGATTGAATTATACATAACTACACTAAAAACATGTAAAAAGACATTAAATAGTAAAGTAAAACAAAAATCCTAACTATATGGTGCTACTCAACACCCACTCTAGTTTTTAAAATGATATGTATAGAGATCAATGGTAATAAGGATTAAGCATGAAACCATTTACTCACCCTAGAAGGGAGGTTCCTTGAAGGTCATTGAGCATCATAACTAGTTACTATGATACTTCATAGATGACATATGGTGTTTTCTATTGAATGTGCATATTCCATGGATATGCCTAAAATATGATGTCATATAAAAATATTTTATATTTTGTGTGAAATTCCTTAGTTGGTGGGTTGTGATCATGCCATGCCTTCTAGCTCCTCTTGTTTATTTTATGTGTCCAACTTTATCTCTACCTAGTTTCTTCCATGTGATTTAAATTCAATAATATTTCTTGAAGTGAGTCCTAATATCCTAGTTGCTTTATCAATGCAATTAATAGACTAGGAACTATACATTCCATTATCTCCATTACTTTCCATTCTATAAACTACTTGAAAAGGAGTGAATCTTATCACACATTTATATTTGATCTTATATGCCCATAAGTTTTTTGTAAATTTATCCTCCCAGTCATCTCTTTGTACATTACATATTTTAATAAGAATTTTATAAAGAACTTCATTTGATACTTATGCCTTACCATTAGATTGATGGTGAAAAACTATGTTATTCTGGTGTGATATAGTGAATTCCTCAGTTAGAGTATTGATGGTAATGTTGATGAATTGCTTTTCTATATCACTGATCAACTTCACTAGATAATCAAGCTTGGTTATAATGTTTTCATATTAAAAAAATGGCCACATTTTTCACATTACAACTTAGAGTTATAGTATCTCCTATCCATTTTTTTGAATTATTCTATTTTAATTATTATATATCTTGCATAAATTGACTTTATATGTGGATTAATAGGCCCTAAAAAATTAATTCTACATTATTCAAATGGTTTACCTAATAACATCAGGTTTAGAGGCATTTCATCCCTCTAGATCAAAATTCCTATTCTTTGAAAAATGTTAGTGTTTTAAAATTGTATGCATATCCTAAAACATATTATGCCATAAAATACCAATTTTTAGCATCTTCCTCACAATAGATTATCATATGAAGTGTCCTCTTATGAATCCATGATGTGCTTGTTCAAGCTATTATGATCTCTCCTACTCTAAGGCCACTTTTTGTAGCACATCATCCTTGCCCATCTTATAAATAATCCCATTGATAATAATAATAAATGCAATAACTTATGTGACCAATTATTTTTTATCTTTTTCAACATAGTGCATAATAAAAACTCATTATTTTAGAAGATTGGCTATGTCTTCAATAATTTTTGGAATTTTGGAGACTTGAGAAAGTGTACATCCAGTGATTCATTTTCTAATTCTTATTTTATTCAACATTCCTTATGTAATTGAGATGATTTGGTGCCACATTTTCTCTTCCTATCTTTGCATTAATTTTAAACTTTAATTCCTAAAATAATATTAACCACATAGATATGTATATTCCTAACATAGTCTTATTCACTAAATATCAGAAATATTGATGTTCTAACAAAAAATTAATATGGTTTAGCTAAGAGATAATGCCTAAATTTATGTAGTGGAAAAACCATATCTAGAGTTTCTCATTCTATAATAGTATAATTTTTATTAACTGATAAAAGTTTCTTTCGTAAGAAATGAATGGTGAAATCCAAGAACCCACCTATAGGTTGAACCAACACAGTGCCTACAAAAATTATCAAAGCATATACATGAACATTAAGTGCCTTATTATATTCTAGAAACACTAATATTAGATTTTTTTACCAATCTTTGATTTAAATATTAAATCTTCTTGACATTCAAGAGTCCATTTGAACCTTGTATCCTTGTGAAGTAGTATTTATAATGGGGTGGATATAATTATATATAGTGTGATGAACTTGTGATAATACATAGTGTGTCACAATAATGACCAAAATTAATTATAACTTACAAGAGGTGTAAATCCCATAATGATTGTGATTTTTTCTTGGTCAATAAGAATAACATCACTACATAGTACATGTCCCAATAAAACCTTGGAAAGAGTAAAGAACAAACACTTATGCAAACTCAAATTAAGACATAAAGTTTCAAACCTTTATAAAATAATCCATAGCTTTTAAAGGTGGTATTTAAAGATGGAAAACATAGCCCAATCATCCAAATAAACTTTCAAAAAGTCATATAAAATCCTTAAACGCAATGACTATGACCCTATAAAAAATAATGAGGGTATTTTTCATGACAAAAGGCCTTACATTATATGAAAATGAATGCCACTATGCTACAAAGTTTTTTATTTTATAGTCTTCCACTATGATGGGAATCTGATGATATGCATTGAAACCATCCATTAATTAATAGTGCATTGTGACTAACTCAACAACTTCATCTATGAAAAGAATAAAAAAGGTTCATTGATGTTGGCATAATTAAATGCCATATAGTCACCACAAAATCTGATATATCTTGAATTATTAGGTTTAACCACCATCAAACTTACCTAATATGAATTTTATACTAGATATATAATACCTACTTCCTACATTTGGTCAATTTTTAGCCTTGAATTTAGGTTTTATATTGGTGTTTATTCTTTATGCATGCTTCTTGATAGGTCATGCACACTCTTGAGTTATATGTGAATCTAGCCTAATCATGGGTATAAACCCTTTACTTTTGATAATTTTGTGGGAAATACATCTTGTTAATCTCATAATAATTAGATCCCTTCTGAAATTTTATGTTACATCTAGTAGTCACCTATGGTTTTTAGATTTGGTATAGATTTTTTACCAATATTTTATATTAATTTGGGTATATTTTCTTAATATATATTATTTTAAAATTATAAAAGATAGTCTCTCAGGTCATTTCCTCTTCATTTTCCTAAATATTTAGGTTTTGCAGCTACCCATCCTTTGTATGTTTTATGGTGTCAACTTTAGGCTTATTTATCTATCATTATGGATCAAAGAACCCATTTAAATCAAATTCATCTACATCATATTGGATTCTATGTGATGTGTTTTATCCAATATACTATTATAATATTTAAACAAAAAAATTATCTTTGTTCTTGTTGGACTTATAATTATTTATAGCTCTATTCAAATATCTTTCTTTTGCCTCCTAAAAACTTTGATCCTATAAAACTAATATGTCTTCCTCTCATCCATGACATAGAAACATATTCAAAATTTAGAGGAATTTATAAACTATATGATTCTAGTCCTCTATTACAAAAGTTTTCTTAAACTCATGTTTTACCTATGGCCAATTTTTGGTCTCATGTATGCATCCATGTTGCATGTGCCATGCTCATGTTAAAGGTGTTTGAGTATGTTAAAATACATGCACCCTGCATATTAGTTATACACCCTATGAAGACCATTTATCATTTCACCCATGAATGTGAAATTCATAGCTTTTAAATTCATATAAAAATGTCTATTGATTAGATAGTTTCGGTGCAACTCGAAACCTAACTTGCATCAATTCAAAAATGTCTTCTCGGTATAATTCCCTAGAATGATGAACTACCCACCATAGTGTAGTAACACCTCTAAAAACATATTTCAACCCAATATCTCATATATATAAGTTATGAACATGTTTATCTAACCTATAAATTAATTTCACTAATTATTTTATTGTAGATTCATGGGGCAATTATCACTCAATACTAGTCTTACTTTGTGATATCCTTATGACAAGTTCAACATTTGTGAATCTAAATACCTACTAAAAAAATAGAAATCTTCCAATGGTATATTACCCTCATGTGTAGGCTATATATATTCCATATATATTAGGGTTTCTTGGTAGACTAGATCAACTTCTAATCTTATCATAGATCACATACATGGATACTTGCACTCCTCAATTTAGAACTATGTAACTAACTCCATGGTTTTGATAGGTTTGAATGTTAAATGATATGTATATTTTAGTTATGTATTTGGTTGAGTCTATTATATGAATGAATTAAACCATTTAGCATAGATCTTATGATTTTGGTTTTATGCCAAACTTAAACCAAACATTATCTTCAAAGGTATATAGTGAAGCATGCTCCTTAGGAATGATGTATGGTTTGATCTCAAATTTTTAAAAATGTGTAATTATAATCTTATCTCCTTGGTGTAATTTCAACTAATTATCTATTATATTGATGGTCATCTAACCATCATTTTCCCACTTTTTATTGATGAGAGCAAGGTAATGCATTTCATCAGTCTTGATGTCAATGAATTCAAAGTCATATTATAGATTGAAATCAAAAAAATTGGTTTCTAAATATTATAATATCCAAACATAGTCTACCCTTCCTTAATTTGAGATAATAAGTGTGACTAGGCTATAATTTAGCATAGGTCATCCAATGGCCTCCCACATGGATCAAAGAATAATATTCACCATTATTTTAAAATAAAATACAACATTCATGACTTCATAGCATGAAATTTAAATATCAATTCATGAATAAAAATCCCACAAATTTTTTTTTCACATACCATTCTACCCATTCAATTTGTTCTTGACACCTTTTTGTGCATTTTAATAGGTTATGCAATAATTTAGTGATATTTTTTATAAGTTCTCATTATGTAGAGAGATTACTAGCTTTTGAATGTCTTTTAAGTCTGTCAATACTCTATCCTTCCATAATATGTTAATAATTTCCCCATACATCTGTGCATCTATGATTATATCATCTCCTTCAAAAGCATTTTTTTTAATGTTTTGTCATAATTACATCACTTTTAACATAATTTTTTTTCCCTTACAGGGTATGTATACTTCTAATACTGAACCTTTTTGATAAGGGTTCCTGTGGCATCTCCAAAGGTGTAAATACTTGCTCTCTGTATTGATTTTGAGTGACATATTATGAATATGCAAGATCTTTTAGGTGCACATTTACCATGTTCACATTGTGCATTGGTTTTTCATTTACCTAGTTTTTAAGGACTAGACAATCCTATGTATGGTGCTACATAGATAATATAAAGTAAACAAAATTTATTTATCTCTATAGGT
The DNA here is from genome assembly GCA_037957365.1 of Torreya grandis. NCBI lineage: Eukaryota > Viridiplantae > Streptophyta > Pinopsida > Cupressales > Taxaceae > Torreya > Torreya grandis. Next base: position 328,110 of record JARHVA010007884.1, read on the forward strand.
TAAAAGGAAAATTTTGTGTAAAGTGATTTATTCATTGCAAAGATAGAAAAGAATAGGTTGTCTACCTTTTCTATTTTCATTTCCATGATTTGATTTCCTCTTTGATATCATCCTCTATAAAATAATTGGTATCCACACATAAATCCATCCTAGTTATTTTTGTCTTCATATCCCATATACTATATTTTTGGGGAAGATGGATCCCACATTAACTATTTTAGAAAAGACATAGAATTATATTTCTATTTATACTATAGAGATGGAGGTGTCCATCCCATCTGGTATTGGAGTGTCTATAATACCCAAATTGAGAGACCTTAAGGATCATACTAAGGATATTGTGAAGTTGAGTAAAATGAATATTAGGGTAGTTAACTAGGAGTAGAATGTACAACTAAATTCATCTCCACATCCAAATCTAGAAATCCTAGTTTCATAGCTGAAATTTTATACATAACCATTTCAAATAAATTCATAATTTTGTATTCCTTTATCTCTTAGAAATCTATCAAATTATTATCATAATGATTATGTTATTTTAAAAATGTATAAAACATGTTATGTGGATATTTTTATGTATTGTTGAAACAAATGATATTTAGCAGTGGGATGACCCACTATGTGACAAATCTCACATAACTCTATCATTTTAATTTTAGGAAAATCATTCCTATGATGACATGCCTAACCATAATCCATAATATATATATATATATATATATATATAATTTGGGTCTATTTATCTTGTGAAATTCACCCATTTTTGATAATACAACATCTTACTTAGAATCTATCATTCTTGCAGGCTACAAACTTTCCCCATAGACTTCTATCTATTTAAATTGAATCATAGTTGATAGAACATCGACCTTATTATGTAAATGTTATTGTGAAATATAAAACAAAATTATGAGTCACATGACTTCATAAAATAATGCACATTTTTTAGTGTCAATGCATTATAAAATAACTAAATTAATAACATCTAAGAATTTATGATCATAATCCTTGACCATTTCACCTATTTTTTGCTAAATTTCTTGTATGTCTTAAATAATTTATATTAGGTATTTATACATCTTTAATTCATTTATTAGTCTATTATTGACATATATGATTCCATTAAATTTGGTTTTTTATTTTATAATAATTATAGAGATCTTATTATATCTTATATAATCTTGCATTTATTTGCATCATCACTTGTAACAACTTTGTCCTGCCATTTAATTTCATAGGTCAAAAAATATTGTTTAGGGTTAGTTGAACCATCATAATGTCCTATATTTATAAAAAATATTTAATTCATTTAATATCCATGTTTCCTATGATTTATCCAAAAATAACTAGATGTTTTGGATGGTACTTTAATAGTGTCTTAAGATTCATGAGAACTGGCTTGGTAGAACTATTCTTTTTCATTTATAGAAACTACTAAGTTTATGCACTTATCTTCCCAAATTTGTATGTAAAATAATAAAATCACTTAGGTTGCACCTCAAATTCTAGACCATTTAATCTCACTAAAATATTAGGCATGATGTATGTGTCCCCTTAGAATGAATGATCCTTATCTAAGTTAATTTATTCACTTGAACTTGAACTTGAATTTACTCTATGACTTTTCATCAATTAAACAAGAGATTTTCCATATTTTTATCCAAATAATATCCTCCCCTATAATTGCTTACTAAAACTACCCTCTATTTTCTCAAATTTTTCTCTCTTTAACCCCTCCACATTCTCTTTCTTTAATTATCTTTGAATCACTTTTCTTATCTCACACATTCACTTCAATCTCTTTGGCACCCTTAATTCCCTTAGGTAATCTAATTTACCATTAATCATAGTATCATAATTACCTCAGAGGTATATCTCCTCTTGCATTGTTATCACAATCTAATCTACCCCTATTCATAGTTACATCAAGAGAATTCTATTTATTATACCACTTTTACTATCATATCTCTCTCCAATCTTAGAATTGTCTTATCTTTTTTATTGTTTGTGTCTTCCATATTTTAGTTTTAGGTTCAACTTTATTTTTTCAATTCTCATCTTTTGTTCCCTTCAAACCACATTTGCATATCACCCTAAAAGACTACTCCATCTTGGTCGAGAATGGCACTATGGCCTTCTATAGAACTAATAAATTATAAATTATTAGTAGTCATTACATAAAATTACTTTAGCCTACCATTTAATTTCATAGGTCAAAAAATACTATTAAGGGCTAGTGAACCACCATAAGGTGCTATATTTACAAAAAATAGTTGATTCATTTAATATCCATGTTTCCTATGATTTATCCTAAAACAACTAGATGTTTTGGATGGTAATGTAATATTGTCTTAAGATTCATGATAACTGGCTTGGTAGAACTATTCTTTTTCATTTCTAGCAACTAATGAGTTTATACACTTAGCTTCCGAAATTTGTCTATGAAATAATAAAATCACTTAGATCGTACCTCAAATTCTAGACCATTTAATCTCGCTAAAAAATTAGGAATGAGGTATGTGCCCCCTTGGAATGAATGATCCTTATCTAAGTTAGTTTATTCACTTGAACTTGAACCTAAATTTAATCTATGACTTTTCATCAATTCAATAAAAAAATTTCCATGTTTTTATCCAAATAATATCCTCCCCTATAACTGCTTACTAAAACTACTCTCCATTTTCTCAAATTTTTCTCTTCAACCCCTCTACATTATCTCTATTTAATTATCTTTAAATCACTTTCGTTATCTCACACATTCACTTCAATCTCTTTGGCACCCTTAATTCCCTTAGGTACTCTAATTTATCATTAATCCTAGTATCCCAATTACCTCAGAGGTATATCTCCTCTTGTAATCTTCTCACAGTCTAATCTACCCCTACTCATAGTTATATAAGGAGAATTATATATATTCTATCACTTTTACAATCATAGCTCTCTCTAATCTTATAATTTTCTTATCTTTTTGCTTATCTATGTCCTCCATATTTTAGTTTTAGGTTCAAGTTTATTTTTTCAATTCATCATCTTTCACTCCCTTCAAATGACATTCCCATATCACCCTAAAAGACTACTCCATCTCAGTTTAGAATGACACTATGGACATCTACACAACCAACAAATTATAAATTATTAGCAGTCATTGCATAAACTTACATTAGCCTACCATTTAATCTCATAGGTCAAGAAATACTATTTAGGATTAGTGGAACCACCATAAGGTGCTATATTTAAAAAAACTATTTGATTCATTTAATATCCATGTTTCCTAGGATTTATCCTAAAACAACTAGATGCTTTGGATGGTACTTTAATAGTGTCTTAAGATTCATGAGAACTGGCTTGGTAATACTATTCTTTTTCATTTCTAGCAACTACTAAGTTTATGCACTTAGGTTCCCAAAATTATATGTGAAATAATAAATTCACTTAGGTTGTACCTAAAATTCTAGACCATTTAATCTTGCTAAAAAATGAGGCATGAGGTATGTGTCCCCTTGGAATGAATGATCCTTATCTAAGTTAATTTATTCACTTGAACTTGAACCTGAATTTACTATATGACTTTTCATCAATTCAACCAGATTTTCCATATTTTTATTTAAATAATATCCTCCCTTATAACTGCTTACTAAAACTACCCTCCATTTTCTCAATTTTTTTCTCTTCAACCCCTCCACATTCTCTTTCTTTAATTATCTTTGAATCACTTTCCTTATCTCACACTTTCACTTCAATCTCTTTGGCACCCTTAATTCCCTTAGGTACTCTAATTTCCCATTAATCATAGTATCCCAATTACCTCAGAGGTATATATCCTCTCGTAATCTCCTCACAATCTAATCTACCCATTCTCATAGTTACATTAGGAGAATTATATTTATTCTATCTCTTTTACTATCATAACACTCTCCAATCTTAGAATTGTCTTATCTTTTTGCTTGTCCGTGTCCTCCATATTTTAGTTTTAGGTTCAATTTTATTTTTTCAATTCTTTATCTTTCATTCCCTTTAAACCAAATTCCTATATCACCCTAAAATACTACTCCATCTCAGTTGAGAATGGCATTATGGCCTTATACACAACCAACAAATTATAAATTATCAGTAGTCATTGCATAAAATTACTTTAGTCTGCCATTTAATTTCATAGGTCAAAAAATACTATTTAGGGTTAGTGGAACCACCATAAGGTGCTATATTTACAAAAATTATTTGATTCATTTAATATCCATGTTTCCTATGATTTATCCTAAAACAACTCGATGATTTGGATGGTACTTTAATAGTGTGTTAAGATTCATGAGAACTGGTTTGGTAGAAATATTCTTTTTCATTTTTAGTAACTACTAAGTTTATGCACTTAGCTTCCCAAAATTGTATGTAAACTAATAAATTCACTTAGGTTGTACCTCAAATTGTATACCGTTTAATCTTGCTAAAAAATTAGGCATGAGGTATGTGTCTCCTTGGAATGAATGATCCTTATCTAAGTTAATTTATTCACTTAAACTTGAACCTGAATTTACTCTATGACTTTTCATCAATTCAATAAGAGATTTTCCATATTTTTATCCAAATAATATCCTCCCCTATAACTACTTACTAAAACTACCCTCCATTTTCTCATTTTTTTCTCTTCAACCCCTCCACATTCTCTTTGTTTAATTATCTTTGAATCACTTTCCTTATCTCACACTTTCACTTCAATCTCTGGCACCCTTAATTCTCGTAGGTACTCTAATTTCCCATTAATCATAGTATCCCAATTAACTCAGAGGTATATCTCCTCTCACAATATTCTCATAGTCTAATCTAGCCCTACTCATAGTTACATCAGGAGAATTCTATTTATTCTATCACTTTTCAAATCATAACTCTCTCCGATCTAAGAATTATCTTATCTTTTTGCTTGTCTGTGTCCTCCATATTTTAGTATTAGGTTCAAGCTTATTTTTTCAATTCTTCATCTTTCACTGCCTTCAAACCACATTCCCATATCACCCTAAAAGACTACCCATCTCGGTTGAGAATGGCACTATGGCCTTCTACACAACTAACAAACTATAAATTATCAGTAGTCATTGCATAAACTTACTTTAGCCTACCATTTAATTTCATAGGTCAAAAAATACTATTTAGGGTTAGTGAAACCACCATAAGGTTCTATGTTTACAAAAATTATTTGATTCTTTTAATATCCATGTTTCTTATGATTTATTCTAAAACAACTAGATGTTTTGGATGGTACTTTAATAGTGTCTTAAGATTCATGAGAACTAGCTTGGTAGAACTATTATTTTTCATTTCTAGAAACTACTGAGTTTATGCACTTAGCTTCCTAAATTTGTATGTGAAATAATAAAATAAATTAGGTTGCACCTCAAATTCTAGACCATTTAATCTCGCTAAAAAACTAGGCATGAGGTATGTGTCCCCTTGGAATGAATGATCCTTATCTAAGTTAATTTATTCACTTGAACTTGAACCTGAATTTACTCTATGACTTTTCATCAATTCAACAAGAGATTTTCCATATTTTTTATCCAAATAATATCCTCCCCTATAACTTCTTACTAAAACTACCCTCCATTTTGTCAAATTTTTCTCTTCAACCCCTCCGCATTCTCTTTATTTAATTATCTTTGAATCACTTTCCTTATCTCACACATTCACTTCAATCTCTTTGGAATGATTAATTCCCTTAGGTACTCTAATTTCCCATTAATAATAGTATCCCAATTACCTCAAAGTTATATCTCATCTCACAATCTTCTCAGAGTCTAATCTACCCCTACTCATAGTTACATTAGGAGAATTATATTTATTCTATCACTTTTATAATCACAACTCTCTCCAATCATAGAATTGTCTTATATTTTTTATTGTCTGTGTCCTCCATATTCTAGTTTTAGGTTCAAGTTTATTTTTTCAATTCCTCATCTTTCATTCCCTTCAAACCACATTCCCATATCACCCTAAAATACTACTCCATCTTGGTTGAGAATGGCACTATGGCCTGCTACACAACCAACAAATTATAAATTATTAGTAGTCATTATATAAACTTACATTAGCCTACCATTTAATTTCATGGGTCAACAAATATTGTTTAGGGTTAGTGGAACCACCATAAGGTGCTATATTTACAAAAATTAATTTATTCATTTAATATCCATGTTTCCTATGATTTATCCTAAAACAACTAGATTCTTTGGATGGTAATTTAATAGTGTCTTAAGATTCATGAGAACTGGCTTGGTAGAACTATTCTTTTTAATTTCTAGAACCTACCAATTTTATACAATTAGCTTCCCAAATTTGTATGTGAAATAATAAAATCACTTAGGTTGCACCTCAAATTCTAGACCATTTAATCTCACTAAAAAATTAGGCATGATGTATGTGTCCCCTTGGAATTTATGATCCTTATCTAAGTTAATTTATTCACTTAAACTTGAATCTGAATTTACTCTATGACTTTTCATCAATTCAACAAGAGATTTTCAATATTTTTATCCAAATAATATCCACCCCTATAACTTGTTACTAAAACTACCCTCCATTTTCTAAATTTTTTTCTCTTCAACCCCTCCACATTCTCTTTATTTAATTATCTTTAAATCACTTTCCTTATCTCACACATTCACTTCAATCTCTTTGGCACCCTTAATTCCCTTAAGTAATCTAATTTCCCATTAATCATAGTATCCCAATTACCTTGGAGGTATATCTTGTGATCTAGGAATTTGACTCAAGAGAGGATGGTTAGTATTGTGTTAGTTCCAAAATGAAAATAAGATGAAATAAACACACTAATAGGATAACATCTCTAGGCCTAGACACTAGGGAGAGCTTAGTTAACAATCATGAATGAAACACACAACTAAAATGCTATAGAAAACTCTTTTACCTTCCTTTTATGCTCTAAAATTCTTGTTGTGGTGGCTTAATCAGCTTGTGCTTCAAGAGGTCTTCTTTAGTGGAGTGTGGCTACCTTCATCTCCTCTTGGCACCTTTGGCTTGTGGCTTGGCTTGGAATCAATTTGGCATTATAATGCTAGCTGTTTGATGCTTTTTGGAAACAATCTTGCATTATAACTTTGCACTAATTAAGCTTAGAAATGATGTTGTGAGGCCTTCTATTCATAAATTCTTGGATTTTATTAGAATCAACCTCAACCATCCATCTCAAGATTGAGATGTGTGGTTGAGGATTAATTTAATTTTTTAATTAAAATATGTAATTATCCTCATTATGGAATTGGAAGGAGGGTAAATTAAAAGGCATGGAGGGCATCATTCAAGGCATTGATGAGGCATGGAGTGCATGAATCCTATAATTGTGGCATTTATGGCCTAGGGATGTCTTCCCAAAAAATGAGGTCACTTGATGATGCAGATATTCAATATTCATTTCCAAAACAGATTATTCAACAAGTTTCCATGAAATTTTTGATTAGGCTTTGATTTTGATTAATTAGCTCTTAGGCATGATTAAGCACATTGTGCATAATTTACCTAAATTAATTAGAATGACTTGTTAATGGTCCTAAATTTGATTGGATTTGAATTAGAAGTCCACATCAGATGTGTATTCCCATTTAGAATGTTACCAACAACAAATAACAAAGGTAAAAGTCTTGTGCAAAAGATTTGATAGGAAAGAGTAGTCTAGAGCATGTAGGTGCAAATTTGGCATTTTGACTCAAAATGAACTGATCAAAATTAGCTAGCTAATAAATTGCATTTCCCCATTTAGGGATACCTTGGCCAAAATCAGCATTTGAATTTGTTAGTTTCACATAATTTAACATGTTTTAGTGCCTTTAGGCCAAATTGTACATTTTAGATGGATACTAGCCAAAACCTTGATTAGAGGTTATCGATGGCTAGTTTTAGATGTCTATAATTTGCCCTTATTTGGGAAGGCATTTCAAGCTATAAGCATAGTAAAATCTTCTCAAATAATGAAAATATCTTGTATGCCTACAACTACAATGATGATAAACTAATTATATGATGCCCCCTTGAGGGAATGATTGGCATAAATGGGTATGCAAATTGTCCTTCGATAAGAAAGAAGTGAAATGAGGGGACCAAAGAAAGGAAAGATGATGGGGTGAAAACATAATGATAGTGAAAAAGTAGTCAAAATCATTGAGAATGCAAGTGGGACAATGCACAATGGTTTTCCCAAATGTGGTTATAAACATTGTACCCTGATAGTGGAAATGTGGTATGATAACACAATGATTTTCCCAAAGGTGGTTATAATAATTAAGAAGATGGAGCTGCCCCAATTAGGATAGACAAACAAGATAATAACATGCCTCTATATAGGTAGAAAAAGTAAAGTGGCGACAACATAATGATTTTCCCAAAGGCGGTTATAATCATTGAGAAATGTAGGTGAGATGATGTGTAATGATTTTCTCATAGGTGGTTATAATCATTGGACACTGATTATGAAAAACATGATAAACTTGGCCGAGGATGATGATAATTTGACATAGAGGGTAATGATGAATTGGAACAACCTACTAGTATGGAGATGCTCATCCAAACTAATAAAGGTTAAAATTATTTCATGGTTAATTACTCTATTTGGGATATGATTGGGAATGGAATTAAGATGTCAATGCTAAAGAGATGCTGCCATTTATAAATAGACTTCTTGAATTTGAAGTTTTTTGTATCATGTGATGGTAGGCTTCATGATATAATACCATAAATACTTGGCCAAAATATGCATAAGGACTAACTCCCATAATCCAATACTCAATATAAAGTAATGTACCAATGATAAAAACCATGATGACAATGTAAACATATGAATAGGGATGGATTAAAGTGTAAGTGTGGACAAGGAATCACCCAATGAACACACATAAAATAAATCAAGGAAATAGTGCTAAAAGAAAACAAACAGGTAGATAAACAAACAAAATAAGTAGAAACAAACAAATAAACAATGTAATAAAATTCCTATGAACATTATCCATAAAAAATAGGTGATAACTTAACAATTGAACTAATTGGGGGAATAGAAGAAAAGGAAGGGGTGGCTGAGCTATCTCTTTATGCACTAGGTAAGTGGACACTGCCTACATAGTTTCATGGATGTAATATCTAATACAAAAAGTTTAGGCCAAATGTAGTTCCCCTAGGGAATGGGAAGAATGTGATAACTGATGAAAACAAATATAATGGATGTGATAGAAGAATGGAAATGATCTTTCAAAATGGCAAGTGCGTGAGAAAAAAAGGGCCAAGAAGGATGGGGAAGCTAAGTGACAAGTAATTTGCTTGTAACTTAGTAAGGGTTCCCAGAATCCTTAAGGCAAAGAAGTGGTAAATGTTTTTATTCTTTTCTAATGATTTTTACAAATTATTTTGGAAGTGTTTTGGAGTGTCTCAACTCAATCGAGAATGAAAAGACACTAAATGGTTTAAGCTCACAAAATGATGAGAGTGTTTAAACTAAATTTGCTCACAAAATGGTGAGAGTGTGGTGTATGTTACTCATAAAATGGTAAGAGTATGGCTTAAAAGGGTGACTAATCTAACCTTAATAAGTATTGAGTGCTACCTACGTAATCCCAAAATAGGACCTCAAGTCATTATAGTTCTACCCTTATAGTGAAAGAATTCAACTAGTGTAGCAACCAATTTAAAGAAAATAGGCAAAATTGGTAAAAAGACATATGGCATAGGAAGTGGCAAGTTGGTATGTCAAGGCTTAGTATTTCCCCTAGTTTTCCCATAGGTGGTTATAACTAGGACACAACGACATAGATCAATGGTACTAATTTTCCCAAAGGTGGTTATAATTAGCAACAAGACCAATGGTAAGAAAGAATAACAAATGAAGGATGTAGCTACCAAAACTTCTATCACACTATCCTAAAATATGATCTCTATATAAAGTTATTAAGAAAAATAATGATTTGATTGGATACCTTGATACTAAAACTACATAATGAATGACAAAAACTAATGTCAAACAGGCTAGGTTTTTAGAACACGCTAGGTTGATAGGTCATAAGAAGAAAGTGGATATGGCAAAGAGGATGGATAAGAATGGTATGTGTAAAAATAAGAATAGTGATAAAATGGTATAATTGAAATGGTCCTTACAGAAAATACACATTAGCATTCAAGCATAGTACCACTTAAGATGAATAATATTCATTGTCTCTGAAATTTCATCACCGTCTAGTGTGGAAAGCCTGTATGCTCCTAATCCATAATCTGCAGTAATGATAAAAGGCCCTATCTAGTTTGATTTGAATTTCCCATTATGTTTATTCCTAGATGTGGTATTCTTTTGGTTTTCTTTGAGAAAAATATTACCAAGTTCAAATGTTCTATACTTCACACACTGATTATAGTGGCCTTTGAGTCGATTTTGATATGCTTGAAGATTGTTGAGCACGACTATGCATTTTTCATCAAGTAGATCCAGCTCTTGTAAGTGAGCTACTCAATAGTCATGATCATCCAATACATGCTTGAAAGAGATGCATAATGAAGGAAAATCGACCTCAATGGGAAGGATGGCTTCAATACCATAAAAAAGTGAGTATGGAGTGGCTCTTATGGGGGTATGATGATTGGTATGGTATGCCCAAAGGGTAGGGAATATCTAGAGGTGCCAGTCATGACTGACATCAGTAACAATATTTTTAAGAATATTGACAATGGTTTTTTGGATGCCTCAGCCTAGCCATTACCTTGAGGGTAATATGTTGTATAAAAGTGTTGTGTGATGTTGTATTCAGTACATAACTAGTCTACATATTTGTTCTTAAATGATCCTCCTTTATTAGATATAATTTTAGAGGGAATATCATAGTGGTAGATGAGGTGGTTCAAGATGAATTTGGAAATTTGCTTTCCAGTCACGTAAGTGAGGGGTATAACTTCAACCCATTTAGTGAAATATTTAGTGGTGATAAGGATATTTTATGGTCATCATATGAAGTGGGGTTAATCTTCCCAATGAGGTTAAGTCCCCATGTATAAAATGGCCATGGTGTTAACATCAGTTTCAAAGTTTTTGTTAGGTAATGAATCAAATTAACATGCCATTAACATTTGTCACATTTCTTTACATATGCAGTGGTATATGTGTCCATTATGGGCCAATAATAAGTAGTATGCAAGAGATTTTTAGATAGGAATGCCCCACTCGAATGGGCTCTACATAATCCTTCATGAAATTCTCTTAATGCTAATGTAGACTCTATTGAGTTAAATAATGAATTAGAGTTTCATCAAAACTATGGTAGTAAAGAGTGGATCCAAGTAGAGGGTAACGAGAAAAAAGATGAATGAAGGCTTTGGTTTGTTTTTGAGATAGGTTAGGTGGAAAAAATCGATCATGAAGGTAGTTATAAAGGTATTAGTACCAAATAGAATTAAGACCAATAATATCACAAATCATGGGAATGATTGAAGGTTCATGAGTTGGTGATGATAAATTCTTGATGAAGAACTGATACTTTTTATCTTTATCTATTTGTCAAATTAGAGAGCCAATAGTAGTCATGGCATCTATAGTTTTGTTACTAGCCCTCGATATATGCTCAAACTAAATGTTATTAATTTGATTTTTAAGAGTGTCAACCATGGCTTTATATAGAACCAGCTTATCATATTTGGTTTGAAAATTATCTATGACATGATTGATGATTAACTAAGAATCACCATAAACTTAAAGATGAGATATATTCCAATACACTGCTTGTCAAAGTCTTGCAACAAGTGCTTCATACTTAGCCATGTTATTTGTACAAGGAAAGTCGATTCTGAAAGATTTAGGGATTACATCCCCCTATGGTGTAATAAAAAATAGGCCTTCCCCTGATCCATGTGCAGTGAATGAACCATCAAAATATAACTTCTAGGGCTGCTCCTCAAGGCGTGTATCAATAATGGTCATGATGGATTCATTAGGAAATGGAAACTTGATTGACTATGTGTCCATGAGGGGTGCTTCAGCAAGTTGATTTGTAAGAACTTGTCCTTTAATTACTTTTTGATTGACATAATCTATGTTAAACTTACTAAGAAACATGATCCATTTAGCCATTTTTCCTTGAAAATCTATTTTAGATAGTAGATACTTGAGTAGATCTTATTTTGAAATGACCATGGTTTTATTATTCAACATGTAATGACGTAGTTTTTGAATTATGAAAACCATAGCTAGACAAGTATTTTCAATAGGTGCATAGTTATGTTCATATGTAACCAAGGTATGACTTAGGTAGTAAATAACATGCTCCTTTCCATTGTCATCATGTTGAGCCAAGAGTGCACCTAGATCATAATCAATAGCTAATAGATATAACAAGAATGAATTTCCTATCATAAGAGGCAATAAAATAGGTGGATTGACAAGATAATCTTTGAGTTGTTGAAAAGCTATTTGGTAGTGATCATCCTAGTGAAATGCAACTCCTTTCTTTAAAAGGTGTGTAAATGGATGGAACTTGTCTACTAACTGAGATATGAAATGTTAGATGGACTGGATCTTACCCTACAGACTATGAAGTTACTTTAAATCGATTGGTGGTGGCATCTTGGTTATAGCATGGACTTTAGCTAGATCCACTTCAATACCTCTATGAGACATGATGAAGTCTAGTAATTCACTTAAAGTTACACTAAACACACATTTATTTGGATTTAGTCTAACTTTATACTCTTTTAGTCCTTCAGATATCTTACGCAACACTATTGGATGGTTAACTTTGGTCTTGGATTTTCCTAATATGTCATCGACATAGTCTTCAACAATATCATGCATCATATCATGGAATATGATAGTCATGGATCTTTGATATGTAGTTCCTACATTATTAAGGCCAAATGGTATCACTTGATAGAAAAATGTTCCCCATGAAGTGGTGAACATTGTTTTGCATTGATCTTCTTACACTATTTTGATCTGATTGTATCTTGAAAAGCCATCCATGAGTGAAAGCAATTCATAATCTACCATGGAGTCGATGATCATGTCAATATTAGGTAATTGAAAATCATCCTTAGGAAAAGCTGTGTTGATGTCTTTAAATTTAGTATGAATTCTGATTTCTTTAGGCTTTTTACTAATAGGTACTAAAATAGAGATCCATTTAGAGTAGTTAATGGATTAGATACATTGTGCTTCTAATATTTTTTCCAACTCTTTCTTTACTAATATAGTAATGTGAGGATGCATCTTATGAAGACTTTATTTTATAAGTTTGGCATTGGGATTAACCACAAGGTGGTGTAGAACCAAGGCAAGTTATAATCTAGGCATGTTAGAATAGACCCATGCAAATATATCCACAAACTCTCTCAATAGAGCTAGAAAAATGTCATGTTCTTCCTCAGCAAAGGATGCACCTAATTTTATCTATTTTAGGTCTGATGAAGTCTTGATATTTACCTCTACTGTATCTTCAACTAGAAGGGTTAAACCATCCTCTAGGATAGTAGGTAGTGACTTGAACTATTGGACTATGTCAGGGTCCTCTTTTAGGACTTACTCTTCAACTTCTCCTAGGCATGATGAATCTGAGTCTCCTAATGGGAGATTTGTCCATGTAACAAAAATAGTTGGAAATTCTTAAAGAATTTGATAAAATACTTATTGTTTCTCAAAACCAAACTCAGATCCATAGGCAAGTTCATTATTGGTGGTCTCCTAGTCTAAATTTGAAGAAGAATGAACACCCCTATCTAATGGCACTTGAAACAAGTTTTCACCACTAGATTGGCCTTTATCTTTACTTTTTACCTGGTTAAAAAGTGCCTCAAATAGGTTTTCACTTTAAGAAATCAATGTTTTATTTATTTATTTTTGGCTAAGGGTGTTCACTCGCTCTCCAACATAGGCTTCAGGATCTAATGTAATTGAGAATCCTAATTTAAGATCTCCCAATGGAACATTATATCTAATGCCTAAGAAATCACAAAATGCCTCATCATTCTAGAACTCATCAATTAGAAAATTAGTTTTTTGTTGGTTCTAATCTTTTAGTTGGGGATAATATAATGGTAATGGATTGTGATGAATAAATTAGGTAAGGGTATAAATGGCATTATTATCAAATAGGTTGGTTTTAGCTAGGTTATCAAAGGTAAGCCTATAATCAAACTCTGCTTCACTTTCGGCATCATCATCACTAGTTGCTAGTGATGGAGCTTAAATAAGATATGTGGGGTCACCTCCAGGCATTTTAAATCTAAGTCCATAAGGTCTTTCATACTTAGTCATAAAAAATGGCTCGATGGTTCCTTGTTGATTTGGTCTGAGGCCTCTTCCTTCCTAATTGTGATGCTCCATGATCCTATTGGGAATATGATACTTTTCACTTTTATAATAGTCAAATTAGTCATCATTGTATAACCATGATTCATTCCCTACAAGAGGGTTAAGTCCTAGGCCAGATGTTGGTACAAATGTGATAGGTTCCTTATCTTTGTTCCTTCATTTCTAATGTATATGTGGAATGACTTTAGGTCACACAAATTTTTTCAAATTATGAGGAAAATTGGTGATATGAAACATGTCATGGGCCACATATTCTCCTAGTCCATTATCTAAAATGATGAAATGATTCAAAGTTTTAGGAGGTGGCATGTGGAAAATGGAATCCAAGGTATTTGGATCTATGCAATTATCTGATGAAGGATCAATAAGTATAGCCTTTACTTTATCATACTTAGAACTTGGATTCATGTCATACTAATAATTATAGATTTGAAACTTGGCCTTAAGATGATTTTAGTGTTCATATGGGTGTAAATCTCTTAGAATATTCACCTCCATCCCTGAGTGGGAAAACTTAATACATTGATGCAGTGTTGATGAGACTACACAAATCTCATGTAACCAAGGCCTGTTTAGAAGCATATTGTATGGTAAATCAAGATCCAACACATGGTAAAGTGTATCATGGTTCAAAGGCCCAATGATAATTGGCAAACTAATGGTGCCCTATGATTCTCTTTCCTAATTATCATAAGCTTTGATAGTTGTTTATAGATGGAGATCTGTCATTGTGTGCCTAAGAAGCTTGATGAGCTTGAAGGACACTATGTTGAGGTTGGATCCATTATCTATAAGGACATGTTTCACTTTATGACATTTGATACAAACTTCTACGTATAATGAGTTATTATGGAGTGGGCCAAGGGAAGACATATCACTTTGGTTGAATGTGACTTGTTAGGTTGGAGCTAGATATCCAACCAAAGCTTGAAAGTTATCAGTGGATATGTCACTAGCAATAGTAGATTGGGTCAAAAACTCATTTAAGATATTTTTTTGGATTATTGACATTCACAAAAAATCTAAAATATAAATTTGTGCTAGTGTCTTTTACAATTGGTCCACAATATCAAACTTCTTATCTTGGTCAGTAGTGAATAGTTTATTCTAAGGCTAAACAATTGGATAGATGATAGGCAAAGTGGTGGATGATTTTGGGCTTAGGATAGTAATCTTAAACCTCTGAGTTATGATTTCATAATCAAGATTAAATACCAAACCATTATTTCTAACTGATGTCATAAATGGTGTGGGACCAGATAAGACAAGTCTCAGTTGTCAGTGTACTTGCATGTGGTCACATGATAAGAACAAGTTGTCATTGTAAGATCTAAAAGGGGAATTCTTAGTTTGTTGGTTTACCTATATGCACACCTAGGTCAAAGAATGACTATCCATGTTATTTGGATAAATATTATCTTTTAACATTGGTCTAGGTTGATCAGTACTTGGTCTAAGATTAATGGAGATGGTATTAACATTACCCCCTACAATATGACCTAAAACCTTATTGTAGTCATGTGTAAATGAATGGTAGGGTTGTTGGTTGTCATTGTGAATTTTGCTACTAATTTTTTTGATGCTATTAGTTTGGCCTTTGTTTCTGATACTGTTGATTTTGCTACTACACTAGCCATTATTTTTGTTGTTGATTATTCTACTACTGTTGATTTTTATGTCAGGGAAAGGGGTTTTGTTGGATCCCAAGAGTTTGATTAGAAGTGTAAGTACCACTATCTAGTTTTATCTCCCCATTATCTAACATATTTTTGATTAAATTCTTGATTTGGACACATCTTCATAGATTATGCCCATGGACCTGATGATAGTCAAAAAATTCATTTTCACATTACCAATCAGGGTAAGGAATGCCTTGTAGATAATGCTTTGGTATAGGCAAAATAATCAAATTAATAGTGGTAAGCTTACAAAATATAGACTCAATAGGTTCTCCTAGGTCACTAAAGACAAGATGTGTAGGGATGGTTCTTCTAGGAGGAGGGGTTTACAATGGTAAAGACTACTGTATTTGTTATGTAGGTCTTGGTTGTTTTATTTGTGGCATTAGTTAGAGAGGTTGCTAGATAGAATTAAGCTGAAAAGGTGGTGTAGATGATGTTTACATAGTTTGGACATCATGAGATTTGATTACTCCATTTCCCATGACATTCCTATTATGATTGAATTACTTCAGTCTTTCTTGACTATTGGCATGTGCCAATTGTGATGCTTGCATTTGATTGGGATTTTGCTATTGGATATTTCCATGATTGGTAGAATTAAGTTTAATGATTCCTTTATTGATG
Organism: Torreya grandis; assembly: GCA_037957365.1. Taxonomy (NCBI): domain Eukaryota; kingdom Viridiplantae; phylum Streptophyta; class Pinopsida; order Cupressales; family Taxaceae; genus Torreya; species Torreya grandis. The sequence continues at coordinate 344,751 of JARHVA010007884.1, forward strand.
AGTTCTTGCTTGATCAACAAACCTTTATCAATGATCTCTTTAGATGTATATGCACATTATAGTTACAAATGATAGGCTATGTCACTATGCAAAGTTTTAGTAAACACATCAAGTAATTATTTATTTGGTAAACTATGGGTGAAAAGATTGTAACGGATCTCCATCACTGTAAATAACTTGAAAAACTCTCCCCAACTTTTTGTTTTGCTCGTGTTAGGTAAACTAATGAAATCTCAAGCTTGAGATTATAGGAAAAGTGTTGCACAAATTTATTAGAAAGATCATCAAAGTCTATTACTAAATTCTTGGGCAACTTTAAAAACCACTCCAAGGCTTGTCCAACTAGGCTCCTTGGAAACAACAACAAAATGTATATGTCATTATATGCCAATGGTTGACATGCGATAAAGAATTCAGTCAAATGGGCCTTAGGGTCACCTTTCCCTTTATACTTATCAAATTTGGGTGGTTCATATCTTGGAGGAAATGGTATCTAAAAATACTCCATGTTGAATATATAGGAACACACATCATCTAATTTGAACTTCTTAGTCTACTTCCCCATTTGAATGGTAGAAATTGCATCCTTCATTTGTTACAATTCTTGAGATAGGAAATTGGAAGGGATATTAGTTTGAGGGAGAATATTGGTTTGGGTAAATGGTTAGGAGGTCGCAAATGGGACACTTTGACCAGGGTATGATGGAGACACCGATTGGGATACATTGGCTTGGTTAGGGAATGGACCAAGAATATGCATATGTGGATTAGGATGTACTTGAAATTGCACATTTGGCTATGTGATATTCTGGTTTGGGTTGGCAATAAACATTTGACTTGGGGGATTTTATGGTTGGGATGAAGGGATATAACTATATTGTGCCTACTGTGGTTGAAAAGGAACATGCTACTGACTGATTGAACCTTGTTGTTGAGTGGGAACTTGTGAACCAAGACCCTATCTTTAAATTTGTGGCACATTTTAAACTAATGGTTATTTAGTAGGTATTTGAAAAACATGAGGACCTCCTTATTACATGAATCCATATGAAGAAGTGAAAGTAGGTTTCAGATTTGATATCTATCACTGACTAATATTTTCACATTACTGACTAGTCATTGCTTGGTTTTGGACTAGCATATTATTATATAGCTAAAGAGGTATGCTTGTCATTACTTGATGAGGTGGAATATAAGTTTCCCCTAGTTGAGGTGGCAATGTACTCATCCTCTATTTGTGTTGATGTACTAGACTATGTCTACTATTGTGGAATACCACTCGCTAGTTATTGAGGAGGAGTAGGATTCATCATATTCTATCATTGAGGAATAATATTAGCCATTGTTTGAATATCTAATCCTATAGGTTATACACTTGAGTAAGTAGTTGGTTGAGGCTGGGGTATAGAACTCTTATTCCTTGGTATGATGATCTACTAATGGGATTAAATATAGGCACATGTTGTTGGATAGTTGTTTGTGTGTTAGTACCACTTTGATCAAGATTAGATGCTATTTGCACATTTTCTACTATGTTTGGCTCACTATTTAGTATAGAATCTGAAGACACTTCTTTAATAACTAGCATATGTATCAAGTTATCTATCAAAGTGGTTTGCAAAAATGGTTTATAACTTAGACTCTTTTTATCTAGTTAATTCCATCAACACTCCTATTGAAGGAGCTAGGTTAATGAGGGGCTTACTTACCATGTTCATCTGATTGAAATCACATGCTACATTCAAGTGGGCTTGGTATGTTGTTTTCATTTGGTTAAAGTGATCTTCCATGATGTTTTTACCTCAATTAGATATATTGGGGTCTTGGTACATTGTTTGGACTAGAGCCATAAGATTTATAGAAGAAGCCTATTGATCGTAAATGATATTGTGGGACACTCTTACTAGACTTGATAAATTTTCATGGGGGAATTCTATAAGAAACTTATCCCCTACCTCTATGACCCTAATCAAAATCTCATCTTTATTTTCTAACAAATGTCGCTAAAAAAAATGGATCATACGTGGAAGTTGTATTGGTAGAGTATGACTATTGGAGTATTGGCTCATCCAATATGGGCATTCTAGTTAAGTATTGTGTGGTTTGTTCTTGGTCTTGTTCTGTATAAGGTGGTTTGTTAACCAAATAGTTAGCCAATGGATCTTAGCTTTGTGCCCCTTATTGAGTATTATAAGAGGGATAAGAATCCATCTCATAAGAAATGTTATCCACATAGGGGTCTTACACCATTTTTTCCTATGCAACTACATTACTAATCCCTACATAAGTCCACTATGAGTGTATGAATACATGTTGGGATCCATAGTCAATTTTGGCGATAAAATGTCAAAGAGTTCTAAAAACTCTAAAAAGGATAAAATCTAAAACAAATGATGCCTTCAACTTAGTATGGATTTATCAAAAGGATCAAAAGGTTATTCAAATATTTGTGAGAAAACAAGCTAGCATAAAATATATAATGTTTCACTATTCACACAAAGATAAGCAAGCAAATGAACCAAAAAAAAATTTCCAAACTCTAAGGTTGAAGTGTTTCAAATTAGTCTAATATAGGAATTTAAAATTTTCTAGATCTTTTGGCCAGATGCGGCATCAAAAGATAGGCTCAAATAAGGCATGTGCTAGGACTCTTGGCCAAACAATGTCAAAAACTAGACTTTTGAAAAAATAGATGAAAGTTTTAATCTAACATATTTGAAACACTTCTAATAGACACTAGGCATTCGATTCTTGGACATAAACTTGGTCAACTAGGTATGAGGTATGAAACAAAAGGCACTTTAGCAATAATTTATAATAATGGTATAAAACTTGGTTTCTTTGACAAACAAGCTAGACAAAGGTGAATAGTATAACTATGTTTTAGACAAAGGATCAAAAGTATACTTGGATCAGTCTGAACATGTAGGAACAAATTTGGAATTCTATTTAATAAGGTCCATGAAACATTGTTTGAAATGATTTGGGTAGCATAATGATGCTATACTACCTAAAGGTGTGACAAAAAGGTTTGATTCAAAAACTCTCTAAGGAAAAGGTGCTTTCCTACAATTTTGACAACATAATACTACCCTTCTTAACTCAAAATGTTGTGGTGCATAGACTTAACGTGAAAGTGTTTAACACAAAATAGATTAAGTCTATCAAGTGATGATAATGATTATGAGTCTAAATCAGACTTCAACCTAAATTGGAAATTAAACCTATGTTCCCTCAAGTTTAGTGAAAATGGTGAACCCACTTAACACATCAACCCTATGAACTTGTAAACATGTAATTTTGAATTTATATTATAAGTGAAGGACTTAAACAAATTTGGTAAAGGTCTAGACTCAATTAGGTAGCATAACTATGCCAAAGTGGATGATATGACTCTCAAGCTTTTGATGAACTCTAAACAAGGCAAATTGATGATATTCATGTGGGCAACATAACACCTCTTTGTTTAAATAAAAATAATGACTATGTGTTTGGTTTGGGATTTTTTGTTTATACCAAGTTTTGACTCCAAACAAGACATTAATCTAGGACAAGACCAAGTAACTAATCTCCCTTAGATCCTAAACTAATAAGGTTTCTTGGTATTGTTGGAATCCACCAATATACATCATTTGAGAAGTTTTTAAGTGTTCATCCAAAAGTAAATGCACATTATATAGTAGGGTTTTTACACCCCTCCTTCTCTCAAATGATAGTACTATGACATGGAACTTGAGGCACACCTTGCACCAATAATACTTCCATGGCAAGTGGAGATTTGTCTAAAATCTAACAAGTTTTTAAATGATCTAGGGGAATCAATTACACAATGACTTTCACACCAAACAATGCAAAATAAAATCATAGATTTTGGGTCCATATCACTCAACTTTTTACAAAAAGGTCTAGTCTTTTTTTCAACCACTATATCCTAATATTCACTCAGTGTAGTGCGATGTCCAAAGTAACACTATGTCTCGTGTGCAACTCCAAAGGAGCCAAATGAAGTCAATGTTGGGAGATGAAGCCCTAGGTCAAAGCTTCCCTAAAGAACTTGTGGGAGGTGATGAAGTCCCCCTCATAAGCCAAGATGTATAAATAAATAAAGCATGAAAATAGAAATACTTTAGGGTCATTTTGAAAATCACCCAAACTTTGATGAGTTTTTGGGGAGTGCTTTAGATGACTTTATTTATAAGCCTTGGAATAGGCTACTTGAAATATGAATGGCACTTTTGATTCTAAGGGTTCCCTATAGGGGACAAGTAGAAGAGCATACACACAAAATTCCTCTCTTTGCCAAACAAAATCTAACTAAACAACTATTGCAAGTAAAAATTTGATAAGTGTGTTCAATTTTAAACCCAAATTAAGTGTTTGGTGGTGTTCATTTGACCCTTTGGTCTTAATTATAAAATTTAAAAAACATTCACCAAAAACATCTAAAAATTCTTTGTTAAACACTAAAAAAAAGTTTTAAGCATGCAAAACTGATTTAAACATGTTTTGAGAAAATATCCCGCTTGGTCCTGCAACAAAATTGTTAGCATGTCTTTTAGATTTGAAGCCCTTTTGAGTTCGAAACAAGAAACTTTGGAAAAGTAGTTCTCAGGTTTGTGTTTTTGGAAACACATAGTGACCGACATTGATCAATACCATCAATGTTAGTTACAGCCAATTGAGATCTCACTGATGTTAGTTCTACTGATCGACATTAGTTAAGCCAAGTAACTGATGTTGGTATTTCTATTAATATCGATTACTATGTAAAAACCATGGCAACTAAAAATGGTAAAATAAAGTTAGAAAACCAATTTTCAAGAGTTTTAAAATCTCAAATAAATTTTTTAAGGTTGCAAAGGGATCTCCTTCATGTGTAGGATGTGTCTAGTTCCACTGGGCGTGCCATTATGTGATCTAATAATTTGACTCAAGAGAGGATGATTAGTATTGTGTAAGTTCCAAAATGAAAACAAGATGAAATAAACACATTAATAACATACCATCTCTAGGCCTAGACACTAGGGAGAGCTTAGTTAACAATCATGAATGAAACACACAACTAAAATGCAAAAGAAAACTCTTTTACCTTCCTTAGATGCTCCAAAATTCTTGTTGTGGTGGCTTGCTTAGCTTGTGCTTCAAGAGGTCTTCTTCGATGGAGTGTGGCTACCTTCATCTCATCTTGGTACCTTTGGCTTGTGGCTTGGCTTGGAATCAATTTTAAATTATAACAATAGTTGCTTGAATCTTTTTGGAACCAATCCTATATTATAACTTTGCACTAATTAGGCTTAGAAATGATGTTATGAGGCCTCTTATTTATAAATTTTTAGATTTGATCAGAATCAACCACAACTATCCATCTCAAGATTGAGATGTGTGATTGAGGATTAATTCAATTTTGCAATTAAAATTTATAATTTTCCTCATCATGGCATTAGAATAAGTGGAAATTAAAAGGTATGGAGGGCATCATGGAAGGCATTGCTGAAGCATGGAGGGTATGAATCCTAATATTTATGGCATTTATGGCTTAGGGATGTCTTCCCAAGAAATGAGGTCACTTGATGATGTAGATATTCAATATTCATTTCCAAAAAAAATTATTCAACAAGTTTCCATGGAATTTTTTATTAGGCCTTGATTTGGATTAATTAGTTCTTAGGCATGATTAAGTACATTATGCACAAATTACCCAAATTAATCAAAATACCTTGTTATTGGTCCTAAATTTGACTAGATTTGAATTTGAAGTCCACATCAGATGCATTAGATGCATATTCCCATTTAGAATGTTTCCAACAACAAATAATAAAGGTACAAGTCTTATGCAAAAGATTTTATAGTAAAGAGCAGTCTAGAGCATGCAGGTGCAAATTTGGCATTTTAACTCGAAATGAAATGATCAAAGTTAGCTAGCCCATAAATTTCATTGCCCCATTTAGGGATACCTTGGCCAAAATCATCATCTAAATATGTCAGTTTCACATCATTTAGAGTGTTTTAGTGATTTTAGGCCAAATTGTGCATTTTAGATAGAAACTAGCCAAAAGCCTGATTAGAGGTTATCAATGGCCAATTTTAGGTGTCTACATATCTCCTCTTGCAATATTATCATATTCTAATCTACCCCTACTTATAGTTACATTAGTATAATTATATTTATTCTATTACTTTTACTATCATAGCTCTCTCCAATCTTAGAATTGTTTTATCTTTTTGCTTCTCTGTCTCCTCCATATTTTAGTTTTAGGTTCAAGTTTATTTTTTAAATTCCTCATCTTTCATTCCCTTCAAACCAAATTCTTATATCAACCTAAAATACTACTCCATCTAGATCAAGAATGGCACTATGGCCTTCTACACAACCAATAAATTATCAATTATCAATATTCATTGCATAAACTTACTTTAGCCTGTAATTTAATTTCATAGGTCAAAAAATACTATTTAGGGTTAGTGGAATCACCATAAGGTGCTAGAGTTAAAAAATTATTTTATTCATTTAATATCCATGTTTCCTATGATTTATCCTAAAACAACTAGATGATTTAGATGGTATTTTAATAGTGTCTTAAGATTCATGAGAACTAGCTTGGTAGAGCTATTCTTTTTCATTTCTAGCAACTACTGAGTTTATGCACTTAGCTTCCCAAATTTGTATGTGAAATAATCAAATCACTTAGGTTGCACCTCAAATTATAGACCATTTAATCTCACCAAAAAATTAGGTATGAGGTATGTGTCCCCTTGGAATGAATGATCCTTATCTAAGTTAATTTATTCAATTGAACTTGAACCTGAATTTACTTTGTGACTTTTCATCAATTCATCAAGAGATTTTCCATATTTTTCTCCAAATAATATCCTCCCATATAAATGATTACTAAATCTACCCTCTATTTTCTCCTTTTTTTTTTGTCTTCAACCCCCCACATTCTCTTTCTTTAATTTTCTTTGAATCACTTTGCTTATCTCACACATTCACTTCAATCTCTTTGGCACCCTTAATTCCCTTAGGTACTCTAATTTCCAATTAATCATAGTAACCTAATTTCCTCAGAGGTATATCTCTTCTCATAGTCTTCTCACTATTTAATCTACCTCTACTCATTGTTACATTAGGATAATTTTATTTATTTTATTAGTTTTTCTATCATAGCTCCCTCCAATCTTAGAATTGTCTTATATCTTTGATTGTTTGTGTCCTCCATACTTTAAGTTTAGGTTGAAGTTTATTTTTTCAATTATTTATATTTCACTCTCTTCAAACCACATTCCCATATCACCTTTAAAGACTACTCCATCTCATTTGAGAATGACACTATGGCCTTCTACACAACCAACATATAATAAATTATTAGTTGTCATTGTATACTTACCTCTAGTACCTCTTTTAAATAAATCATGTGTAAATTCGAATGCAATTTACCCTTGCATGAAGAAATTAATGATATACCCATGAATAGTGGGTTTTATCCAATTATCTATTGCATACATCCACTCGGTGTCTAAGATTCAAAATATTTCTATGTTTTATTCAATTTATATAAAATGCAATGTCTCCATTGTCTAAAGAAATAATATTATAGTATTAAAAACCAAGTGGCTAATAATTTAGGTAACTTCAACCATAAAAATTCATATAATTTTCCATAAATATACTTAAGTCATAATTTCTTTCATTATGTTTATAATTCTTCTAGCCTCTTCTTCTGTGAATTCATGAATTATTTCATGAAACCATCATTCCACATATTTTTGACCTGTTAGGCATTTTATCATGTTTTAAATTCCATGTTCACCATGCCATTGTTATCATAGGTTCATGGAAATTAGCATCATAACATGAATAATTAGTTATGTGTGTAAAGTGACTTACATAATCGTAACACATATGTTATTAAAAAAAGTTTGATTATTCATTTTGATAATACTTAGTGAGTATTTAGAGAAACATAAACTGGAACACATAAAAAATTAATCATTTTTTTATTACAAAGTATATTTGAATGAAAACATATTATACCTATGAATGAAATAAGTAAAAAAATACATTTGGAAGAATCATCATTATATCTCTATATTAAACTCTCATATTCATAACTCTATTCATTTTCACTTGAACACTATTTATAAATCTTATAAAGTTTGTCACTTAGAATTCTATACCTTTCATTTCTTTCCCAAATAAGTATTTATTTATTATATAAAATTTTGATATACAACCATGTGCGAATATATAAAATAGTACATGATATATAATATATAAAATACTACATATTTCAAACTTTTCATTCATATATACTATTTGAATTTGTAGTCATATAAATACTACTAACACATACTAAATTTAATTTGTCTAATATTATGGAGGAAAGTATTTATAATATTCCATACAAGTCTCCATTTCCTTTAGTGTGTGGTTTTCATGCTCAGTTGCACCATTTTGCTAAGGGTTGTAGGTTAATGTATAAGCTAATCAATTTATTGTTGACAAAATATAATCCATTATCTATTTTGACATGATTAATTTTTCCTTCTAATAGGTTTTCAAAGAGGGCCTTGATTTTTTTTAAATCATTAAAAACTTTTCTTTTCTTTTTTATAAAGTAGACCCAAGTTATATGAGAGAAATCATTAAATAATGTAAGCACAAATTTATGTTTTTGAAAATAAACATTGGGAAAGGACATAAATATCACTATTAACTAACTAAAATATATCACTTTCCCTTAAGAATTTTCCTTTGGGATATTCATCCCTATGTTATTTTTCATGCACACAACCTAAAAAAACTCTATATTTGAAAGAAACTTGTTGGAAACAAATAAACATGTTATTTTTGCTAAGATCATGTGATTATCAATAGTTTAGGTGATCAAAATGATCATTCTAAAGTTTACTCAAGTCATTTTCATGTGAAATCATGACTGAAGTTTGAGTGAACACAAATTTATAAAATAAAGCTTGATGATCAACCTTTTTAGTATCTATAATAATGCATAGGTCTTTGATATTCATGATTAAAATATCGGTAGATTTAAACTCAATAGATTTTTATTCACATGAAGGTTTGATATGATATATAGATAAGATGTTCACATCAAACTTTTTAACATGGATAACCTTTTTTAATATTCCATTATCCATCTCAACTTTCCCTTCACCCTAAAAGATGATAGGACTATAGTTTCCCATAAAAAATTTAGTTCTACAACATTGGTAAATAAAATCAAAAAGTTAGCCATCATGTGGCATATGGTATAGGCTCATGTCTAGAATACATTTATATTCATGTGATTCTATTGTTATATAAAGAGATACTCTTATCTTGGAAAGAATGAGCTTTATTTGTTTCATCTCTACTTTTAAATATTCCATTTTATTGAAAAAATGATGTTCAACATAGCATGTTTTATTACATTATTTGAAACACTTTTTTTTGGAATTTTGTATTTAATTTAACTTGGACTTTATCTTGACTTAGGGAGTTTTTTTTTGAGTTGATTGATTTTCCTTACAATCAGGATTTACTTTCCCTTTATTTTTGATATGGAATATACCTTTTCCAAAGTTGGTCTATGATGTCACATTAGTATCATTGAGTACTAATGCCTATTTCTCAGTACCTTCAAGTCATATTTTCTTAGTGATTTTTTCCCCTATTCTCTCTAAATTTTCTCATAGAATTTGTCTAAAGTTGGTGCCATATATGTATAACCCATATAATATTTTTTTGTGCACTAGTTTTAAATAAAAACTAAGGATGACCGAATTTAGACAAAATAGTTGAATGAGTTTTTCATTACACATGGTTTCACCAATCTTAACAAGTATAAGCCTCAAGCACTTGACTCGAGTGATGAAGCCATAAACACAAGGATATTTTTTTGTACTAAAATTAATGAGATATTTTTACAATTGGCATGATCTCATATTATGACATTATCCAAAAAGTTCTTCAATGGTAGTCCAAATTTAATAAGGTTCCATGAAAACCTAAAAATGAAACTTAATTTAGGGAATATTGACTAACCAATTATTCCTCTATATTTTTCATATGGTTTTGGATTTTTTTTTCCATTTGAGAATGTTAAGTGGTGTATGTTATTCATCATATAATTTGGTAAAGGCCTTTTCTAAGGAGAACATTAGTAATGTATTATTTCAAGCTAAAAAAAATCAAAATTGATAGGGTTATCTCTTTTCTCCCCCATTAATATCATGTAAAATTGAGTGTAAAAAAAATATGAAAAATATTTATAGAAATAAATATTAAAATTATCATTGTGATGATAAAATCACAATGGTAAAATTTACGTATGGGTAAAAAATACTTCTAAAAAAGAGCTAGGATTGAAAGTGAAAAATTTATAGGATTTGTTTTGTTTGGAAAAGTGAAATACACATCAAAATAAATATCTAGATGATAAAATAACAATGATGCAGTCTCCCTATGGGCCACATAATTTTATTAACTCATTTTTAATTCAAATGGAAAATTCACTTTGCATTCTTTCCACACATATCAATTTTGTTCTTCTAATAAACTAGTTTTATTCCAAAAAAATTCCCTCTTCATTTTGATTGTAATTTTATGAAACTGGTTATTTTTATACTTTTGATCTAAACAACTCTATAATTATGTGAACCATAAACCCCTCTATAATTTTATCAAAATGGGTGATGCAACTCATAGAGTTTGATCTAGAATTTTTAGCCTAAAAATTCAATAAAAGGTCAAGTCATAGCTAACCAATTGGTTGCAACTCCTTTACTAGATTCCTTTCCACTCATAGAAGATTTTCAGGATGAGATCAAGGAATGTAGTATATATTACATTCCATGGACAATGTTTTTTTATGGATCAAAATGATGAATAATATTCAGTGTTGGCATTATATTTTGTACTCCCAAGGATAAATGCATGCATTTCTCTTACAAGTTAGTTTTTTATTGCACTAGTAATATAGCCAAATATGAGGCCTTAATCATCAAATTATCTATTACACACAATCTAGATATAAAAGACATTCAAGTTTTTGGTAATTCTTAGTTGGTTTTTAATCAAGTTATTAATCAGTACCCAATTTAAGGAGGAACATCTTTTACAACATAAATAAATGGTCGATAAACTCACAAAAACATTTGACACTTTTTATATCAATAGTATTTCACGTAAAGATATCTGCCATGTAGATCCCATGGAAAATTCAACATCCTTGATGAATTTTAATGATGATCACATAAACTTTACAATACAAAAGCTTAAAAAACCTTCTATTTCTTCTGATAAAATGAACACCTTGGCCATTCTTGCTATTACCTATAATACTATAAACATATAATGGTATACTGATATTTATAATTTTATTTATTAAGATTCTATACCAAACCATTTTACATGAAATGATAAATGGAAATTATAGTGAGAAGCATTCCACTATGTTATTATATAAAATTATTTGTTCAAATGAGGTTTTGATGGAAAATTACTCTGATTCTTAAACAAAGATGAAGCACATATGACACTCTTGTAAATGCATGATAAAGAATGTAGGGGTCACTTTAGTGGATGTGCCATGTCTTAAAAACTATTACGCCAAGGTTATCATTTGCCTATAATGGAACAAAAATGTATCAAACATGAAAAATTATGTTTACAATGTCAAAAATATAGTAATATGAATCATGCATCATCGTATGAGCTAAAATCAATTGTCTCACCTTGGCCCTTTTCCTTATGGGGTTTTAATTTTATTGGAAAAATCAATACTGTATCTATTGTTAGATATACATTCATCATTACAGCCACATACAACTTTACAAAATGGCTATAAGCCATTCCCATTAAGTTTACCAAATGGGATGACATATGCAAGTTTTTGATGACCAATGTTATTTCTTGTTTTGACATTCCTTCATCTATCATTTTTGATAATGGTTCATCTTATAAAAATAAAATGGTCAAATTTTTTTGTAGTAAATACAAAATAAAACACACCTTTTCTACAACTTATTACCCACAAGGTAATGGGTAGAATATCATGAAAGTATATTACATCAATTAGAATAGTTAAGTGATAAATGCACACATGATGTCAATCACCTCTATGTCTACCAAGATCATGTTAAGTGAGCATATAAAAAAAAATTTAGCCACATGAATTTAATATGGGTAGCCTAGTACTAAAAGAAAATCAAAAGAACACCAATGCAGAAAAAGGCAAGAAATGAAAGTTCAAATCAAATTGGTTAGGACTATTCATAGCTACATAAAAATTCAAATGAACATCATTTAATTTCATAAATATGTTAGGTGAAATACGTACTAAAAATTATCTTTCATAAATATCAAAAAATTAAAAATACATTCAAAAATCCAAAAAAACTTTCAGCACTTACATGTTCTATTGGATCTTTAAAATCTATACATTAGTTTCATGATGAGGAATAACATATCATTTACTCCTACATATGCATTTATATATGTTTATATAGATACATGATACACTTATGGGTATTGGGCCTTCCCTCTACTCATATCATCAAGACGTTTTGGGCTTCCATCTTCTCTAATTTTTTAATACATGTTATATGATTTGATGATCAATTTACACTATCATGTTTGAGATTAAATATATACTTAAAAATACCTATTATCCATGATTACACATTCCTCAAGGTACTTGATATGTTATGTACTTTACACTTTTTTCTAGCATATTCATTCCATGGTCTATTATGACATGTTTATGCTAGTTACTTATGTTTTTCCTTTACACACTTCCTTGATTGTTTTGCCTTGATATTTTCTTGCATTTTCAAGAATTTGAATATGCTCCATTATATGTGGCCCATGTGCCTATGATTTCATTTTTGTATATTTTAATATGTCACTACATTCTATAGACATTTTAATATTTCATTATTTGCCTTTATAGACATTTGGCTAAGTCATGTCTATTCAATTTCATGGTATTTGAGCATGCCACTTGTTTGTGGTCTCCTTGGACTGTTACCTTTTGACTTGTTTTTTAGTGATCTTTTGTGTGTTTTTTCTTATTTGTTGAGCTTTTTTACTATCTAGATTTTTCCATGATCTTTATCATGCATCTTAGGCATACATGTAATCACATTGGTTCCATGCACTTCAATGTTACATCTACCTAGACATATTTCCTTTTATATGTAGTTACATCAACATACATGTGTACTATTAAACCTTGCTCCTTCAATTTCAATCTATTTTCAATTACTTTTGACCTAGATTATATGCACTAATTATATAATGTAACATGATTTTGGTTGTAGGTCAACTACTAATAAAGCACTGAAACCCATCTTCAGTAAAGCACTCAAATTTAACTCAAGTAAAGACAAGGTGTGTAAACACACCAGGTACTTATGTCTTTCCTTTAAACTATAAATTTTATTATTAGATTAAAGGGTGAAAATGTAGATGATGTTATATGATTATGTAGCACCATAGTCTTATATATTTGGAAAACTCAAGACCTTGGATGTTTCTCTTATTTCTACACATGCCTTACTTCTGTAAGCCTTGCATATGTTTTATCTTATGCCCCTTGGCCTATCTCTTAGTCTAACTAGCCTTATATTGATGACACAAATATCCCATCTTTCCTAGAATGTTTAAAATGTACTTATATTACACATCTAGAAGTTCTAATATTGAGAATGTTCTTCTTATCCCTGAACACTAATGTCTAGGTAAGATAGTAGTGTTGATGTTATTGTCCTAGCCCAATGCAAGTGTCTAGTGCCCTAAAGTCATGTAATTTTCAAATTAGACATATTACAATGGTCAGCCTAAGTGATTTAATGTTAGTTATATCTTGATAAGATTGGTATAAATATAATATCAACCCTCATTAATTCCCCACCTATGAAACCTATCTATAAAACCAAAATAACACTCAAGAAACACTCAATTTATTGAAAGATTTCCTATTCTAACCTATTATGACATCAATCAAAGGAACATAATAGATACATGTTTGAATTACTAAAGGAGTAGTCATAAGGTCATATTTTCCATGTTACAAACTAGGTCACTATTGTACTTGCTTTATACATTGCATGATTCACACACAAGCCAACACATAAGGGAGAATTACATGAGCTTGAGGCCATCTTCTATAATATTAGATATGTAGACAATGAACTTTGATATTAAGGTCACTATGAGTCAACTCAACATCATGTACCCATTAACGTATTTTTTCCAAAAGTCACATTGAAGATGCAAAGCTAGGGTTTTACCATTTTACCAAGAATGACAATTCATAACCCATATCTAAATGCACTAGAGTGAATGTGAAGCCAAACCTAGAAGCATTTGGGTGGTTACATCCTATTTTAATGAGTATTTAGTACTTGAAATTAGCATCAAACTTAGACACTAGTGTCAACATAAATATCCAAGGTTGACACAAGAGTATAGAGAGTTAGAGGTACCAAATCTAAAATCTAACAATTGATCCAAAACTATCTTCCTATTTGCTTTTGACCTGTATCAGATCCAACACTATTTTAGTATTATAAATAAATAATTATTTTAATATATGTAATTTGTATGTCTATCATAGCTACATTCTATATTAATAGCCTATCTCAGTTTTATAAATTCATCATATAGCATATCTAAGTTTAGCACATTAATTATTTTATTGTAGATCTGATATTCACCCTTGTGACCTATCATTTCTATATCCTTAACCATAAGCACTAAAATAAGATCCACACCCAAATTAGGGTTAAATAGTTTTGTATATTCATGAATTATTTTATCTTATAATGACTAAAGTGACTATAGGACTAAGGTTCCTAGGTAGGTTAGATAGTGGCATTAACCAAAAAGATTTAACATGGATATTGGGATTGATCCAGAGCATAAACGATAAGGGGGTCATCTTAATTGGGCATGGCCACCACCATGTAGAGTGTGCTTAAATAGTTGGCTTGAGGATACCTTCAATTATTCAAACCACTAAAACTTAAACCAAAGGCTAGTTATTGGGACCTAAATCCTAGTTTCATCAATATTTTGCATGGCCCAATTCAAATGTGATCAAAGAGGGACATGTATCATTAAATGACTCAAACCACCATTTAGGTGGTTATATTATTGATTAAATGGGCTAAGTGGCACATATAAAACTAGTTATCCATTAAAAATGGGGCTGGTCCATTTAGAATTAAGAGCTAGAGTAGAGGACTTAGTCCTCTTCATTCTCTTGTAATTTTTTTCTTTCTTAGTTTAAATTTTATTTTAGCATGATTTTAGGCCTACTTTTTTTTAGTTCATCTAAACATTGATGAATCTTAGTGTTATGTTTCATCAATTATCTATTATATGGAAGCTCTATGATTGATATTTATTTCTTACACATGTCTATGGTGGATTCTTTTCCCTATATTATACAGCTTGTTGGTCCTCATAATCTTACACCTTCTCTACTTTTTTGTTGTGTTATGTTGGCCAAACAAAGTTTTGTTTCTCAAGAGGTTTTTATTTTAAATATAAATCAAACTTCCCTCACTAGAAAGTGAGTTCATATTTCCTTTATCCCTTCCCACTCTCTCTTTTTATCTTTATTATATCTATGTTAGTTTATCTTTAGTTTAGTCTAAATTGAAATCATTTGTTCAATATTTATATAGACTGCATGTTCATCCTTTCACATGTATTTTATGTATTGTTAAAATTAGTAGACTAGAGATAGGTACAAACCTGTAGTGAGTTCACTAACAAATTTGAACTAGCTAGTTATTATAGGCATAATATGAACCAAAATATCTTGAATGGGTCTTAAATAATTACTCTAAATAGTACCTTATATGTAATAGACTACATAACCAACTAAGGTATCTTGTATGCCATGACCTAGTAGATAAAGATCTTAGAGAATTATTTCCATGTCCTACTCCCTCTCAAGAGATGTGTAAGGGATGAATAAGAGGTAATCCTCAACAATTGAGTCATTTCATCTCCCTCTCTTCCCCTAGAGTTGGTGTGGGTTGGAAATAAAGTGAAGGCCTGATAAAGTAGTCTTTGATATTTATGATTGATTGTGTCTAACATCTTGTAGATTTTGCTTAGACAAGGAATGTTATAGGTTTTTAATAATAAAAAATATAAGAGTTGTCACAAGGTCTAAGTTAGTTGAAGGTGAATTTGATCCATTTCAAATCTCAATACATAGGAGGACTAGGACTCACAAAGGGAAGTCTAAGCCCAAACAAACTTGATTAGCCAATAATTTCCCCAGTACTATGATTCCTTTAATTACTCCACTTTTCTCTCCCTTGGATTCCCATAATGGATAAACCTACCTAGTTAGGAGGAGGTGCTTATCATGTGAACATTCCAAGACTTTCTCATGACCTTCCCAAAAAATAATGAGAAGTCCTGCCCAAGGTATGTTCATGGCAAGGTAAGAATAATAGAATAACACATATAAACCTTTAAAGATGCCATAAGTAGAACTGATGTCAAATATGAATATTTTTATTATAGGCTATTCCCTTACACTCTAAATGAGTTAGCGTATGGTTAGTACCAAAGACTCCCAAATGGATCAATCACTTCTTGGGTTGACGATGATATTGTGTTGACTAATCAATTTAGGATACCAATAGACCCTACCATACTTTATTACCAATTTGTAGTTGCCCATAGAAAACCCAATGATCCCATGAATATTTTAAATACTCGATGCCATAAAATGTAAAAAATACTAAAATACCCTTACAAATAGATTGAGTTGGTTGATATATAAACATACTTGAGGGCCTTAGACCCCATGAATTCCATGTTCCTTAGAAGGACACTAATAATTCTCACATATTTTTCCTTGGCCTAAAATTTAGAAGTCAGTTTAAAAAAATAGTTGGTACCTCAAGGATATGGTGTTGGTCCCTTACCCTCATTAGGACACCTTAGTGCATATAACTAAATTCCTATGGTAAACCAAGCCATTATGTATAACATTTCATTGATAAATGTAATCCATAGGGCTATGTATGCAAATCCAAATCCATTTTACAATATGATGCCTTTGAACCCCATACCTATGAACCATCCCTATGCTCCCCCAAACCATATATTGATGTAGCTTATGAGTTAAAAAATCATTATATATTCCTAAAACAACATGGCTACTAATCCTACTTCAAGTGGTTACCCTATCCTAACAATAAAAAATAGACTATACCTTTTTCCTAAATAATCAGATGCTTTTTAGAAATACCCAAAATGTGGTGCATCCTATTGTCCCTATGTTTTTAAATACTACTACATTAGTGGCTATCCTATCATTTCAAGTAGGATTTAAACAAATTTCCCCTATGAAACCTCATGTGTATAACTTATAATGGATTCTCTAGATATTGACCAATGATATGGTTAATTTACATAGATATGTGCATAAAATCACCAACCAAGATGTAAATAAGCACCTCAAAACATAAATTATAACTTTCCAAGGACTAATATGAAATGAAACACTATGATCAATAATGATAATGTGCCTAGTCCCCTTGGCAAATCTAATAAAAATCACAAAAGTGCCTCCAATTCAATAAACATGGCAAACCTAGCCTTACTTACCCACTTGGTGTAGATTACATAATATAGTTGACCATGCTGAAATAGACCATGCTAAATTTAAATTAGCCTAAAACATCTTCAAAAAGGATATTGACAATATTGAAATAGTGATTATATAAGATAATTGCAAACAAGGCCTAAGTGGAGACATCCTAAGCACTATTATGGTCTTGGAGACCTACAAATTTCCATTTGAAAGAGAAAATGAGAAGGAAGACAACTTAAATGAGATCCATGCCATTAAATAGTTCCAAAGGGGGAACAACTATAAATTTAGGAATAAATATCACTAATTTTACTCTCCCTAGAAACATTCAAGTCCCCCTGATGAAAACTCCAGTAATAATCTTTCCCCCCTAAGGGACCTACTACCTCATATCAGAATAGAAACAAAGTTTCACTTCCCTAGGATAAACCATTAGAATAAGATAAACATGGATATAAAATCATATAATACCTAAAAAAAACCAAGGGAAACATAAAAATGTTTGAGTTAATTTAGATGTTACTGATGGAATTGATTTCTCTTAAGAAAAGTGAAGCTAATCACACTATTGATGTCCATATTCCTTACAAAGAAAAGAAAGAAATTCCCCCTTTTCTGATAATAATCATTTTTTTTGTAAAAAACTTACATAATTATTTTATGAATTCAGGTGCTTTAATGAAAGTGATTCCTTATGTCATTTTCCAACAATTGAGATTGACACCTTCAAAATATATTATAAATCTATATAGTTGGAAAAATTACAAGTTAAAGCCATTGGAAAGTTAAGTCACATCCACATGTAGTTATCTTTTGGTCCTAGAGTGCAATAATTCATTAACATACAAGTGGTGGACATAGTTGAGGCTTATGTGATGATTCTCATCCAATATTGGTATATGACACTCAATGGGTATATGACCATTGATTTATCTCACATGTGGATTTCATTGAAAGGCATGGCCAATTGGATTAGAATTAAAAGAGAGCCAAAGATGGCTCACATGATTAAAAAATATAGTATAACCAATGAGATCCTATATGAGGAATCAGAGCTAGGAGTGTATACAATTGATAAGGAAGCATAAAACTATAGTAGATTCTCCATCAACATGTTTACAATACCAGATGAAACTAAATTTGAAGAGTTGGACCAATTGTAAGAGGAGTATTCTTTGTGCACTAGAAGTATTTTTTATTTTACAATCATTCTTAAACACACACATGGGTTGATCAAGGTCATTCATGTTATAACAAGGAATTCCAAAGCTTAGATGTTGACCATTCTACCATTATAAATAATTCTTCACCCATGTCTACTATTGAATATCAAACTAAAATGTCATTTATAGATAAAGAGGAAAGTATGCCAACTTTAGAATATGTGAAGGATAACAAATATATGAACATAATATAGACACCTGTGTTGAATAACCCACCACACATAGCTAAAGATCATATGTGGACCCTGAAGTTCAATGGCTTAAAATCAAAGAGAGGGTGTGGGGCTAGGGTTGAACTTAACAACCCAAGATGAAGGTCATGTTTGGAAACCTTATGACTATAATTTGATTACACCAACAATGTCGTATGGCTTCTAATTTTCACTAAAGAAAAGGGTGAAAAACCTTAAAGTAAATAGAGATTTAGGACTTATTGCCAAATAAGTTAGAATCCACTATACTTATAACAAAAATTACATTTAAAGGTACCATAATAGAGTGTGGAACTTGATTGAAGAAATATATGAATTAAAAATCCAAATGCTACCCCAAAGAAATAATTATACAACATATACATTATAAATGGTTCTAAGTACCTGAGAACCAATTGCTAACTCTAGATCAAGGAGATTGTCCATAGAGTTAGTCTCTACTTCTTTCGTTCTAGACAACATCAAAAACTTCCAAGTCTTCAATGATGATCATCATATCATTGAATTCATCACCAACACTAACACATTTGAGTCTCAAATCATTGATAAGGATGAAAATAGAGGAGTTCAAATTAGATGACAAAGGGGTCATCAACTTAAAGACTAATAACATGCCAAAAGGTATGATGTCATTAGAAATTTTGCTTTATATGAATTATTAAGGTGAAAAGGACAAAGAATACCTACTAAAGGGATGACACATCAACATTATAGTCTAGGTAGTGTACAAGAATTAAACTTCATGATTTTAGGCATAACTTGTACCTAGATTGAAAATCAAAGGATTGTGAAAACTAAGAATGAATTTAGTGAAACCATTGCATGGAGCCATGAAGATTTGAAATTATTTGACACTTCCATCCTTAGGAAAAATATTCCATTGAATAATTATGTCAAACCATTCCAACAAAGGTATAGGTAGATAGTGAATGGATATCAAATGATGTCATTTATTGATGGACATTCAAGCTAAAATTAGGTAATGGTCAGCCATGAAGATAAAATAAAGATAACATTCAAAACTAAGTGAGGTACATTTGCATATAAAAGTATTCCATTTAACCTAATCAATGTGTATTCCACCTTCCAATAGGACATGGATATTGCATTTAAGGACCTCATTTGTAGATGCATAGTCATATACATGGATGACTTGACTATATTTTCCAAGAGTAGAGAGGACCATGTGAAAGGCTTGAGAGTAGTCTTGCAAAGGTGGAGAGACCATGAAATCTCCATAAACCCAACAAAATACATATTTGGGGTCACAAAGGGTAAGTTTATGGGACACATTATACATGAAAAAGTTATCTCAATAGACCTAGAAAAAGTGGAGACCATTTTGAAAATCTCATTGCCTAGTAATAAAAAGGAATTGAAATAATTTTTTGGAAAAATAAAATTTGTAAAGAAGTTCATCTCAAGTTTTATAGGTTGGACCAATAAATAAATTAATAAATAATGATGCTAAGTTTAAGTGGATGACAAAAACATAATAAGTCTTTAATCAAATCAATGTAACAATTTTAAAGACACCGGTGCTTATTAGTCTTGACTACAAGTAACCCTTCTACATCTATTCATTTGATTTAGAAAACTCAACTCCTATTATTATTATAATGCAATGAAAATGAGTTGGGGATAAAAGTATTGTATCAATTATTAGTGCCCCACTCAAAAATTCTAAGATAAAATACTTAACCATTGATAAGTAGGATTTTGCCTTGATTAAAGAGGTTAAAAATTTTAGGCATTACATTCTATGTAGTAAAGTATTTATTGTTGTGCTTGACCCAAATATTAAGGCAATGTTGTTAAAAATTGACTTAGGTGAGTGGCATGGGAAATGGATGACTATCTTAAAATAATTTATCCTATAAATGTAGCCAATGAATATTCTATAGGTTATGGCCTCAATAATATGATGGCTGAGGTGGATCCACGGACCATAAGACAACAAAATACAATACAAAAAATTACACATGATGACTCTTATCAAGACATTGTCTCTTATTTGTTAAAAAATGAGTTCCCAACCCATTTGAACTCATATTGGAGGAGAGTGTTATGCCTAAAAAGTATTAGTTTCATGACCAAATAAGGCATACTATATATAAAAACCATGAAGGCATTTACTTAATATGCATGAGTAAAGTTGAAGCATCCAAAGTACTTATTAATTTTCATGGGAAGTATGGGATTGGTCATGGTTTAGGGAGTGAAAACACTCACCAAATACTTATAGTAGGATATTAATAGCCTCAATTTTTTAAGTACACTTGTCATAGTCTAGAATGGTACCCTTGTGGGAGAGTTTTTCAAGCTCTCTCACTCCCAGCTACAATATTGGAACAACCTCAGGTTAAGGGTATCCTATAATGAGGTTGAACCTCTAGGATGTTTAATGAGGATAGCTCCTTATATGCTTCACTTTAGCTTGTTTCCCACACTAAAATCTATTTATAATTAAGGAAAAGGGAGAGAAAGATAACATGAAAGGGGAACCTTAGCTAAGGATGGAGATGCACCAAAGATGAAATGATCCACTTTAAAATTGGAAGCCTTAATGACTAATAATGAATTTAACCAAGACATAAACTAATATGATCCCATATCAAGGCCATAATCATAAGTATTTTGTGTGGAGGTCTAAAGGAAACCCTACAATTTGAAGGATAGAAAGAAATAGGTATGTATGAGACACTATAAACTTGTGACACTTCAAGAAGGCACCAATGTCTAACACTTCACACAAACTGCAAGGAACTAAAAGAATTGAAGGAAGGTGTGTGGAGGGTTCATAGATGATGAAAAGAGACATAAATTCTTCAATTTAAAACCCTAATAATGCACACTTCACTCCAAACTAGATTCAAAAAGTTTATCTTATTGTTTCAAGAGAGTGTTACAAGGCAATTTTGATAGAGTAATTCTATCACTAGTCGATGGATGTCATTTTAGGCTCAAAATACTATATATATAGTAGAAAGGGATGAGAGAAAAGGGGGAGAGAGAAAGGAAGAGGTGAGATTATTCAAGACATGATAGCTAAGCTATTACCTTCTTGTAATGAATGCTCCACCATCTTTTTGACCAATTAGGGCACTATTTTGCTTTATACAAATAAAAATTTGTTTTTCCTAATAACTTCAAGCTTCCTCATTGATCAAAAAACATGCTCAAAGACAAGAACTTCTCTAAGAATGATTTTAATACCTAAGTTACCTTTGCCAATCACTTGATCTTCACTTTTCATCCCCATGCCATCTTTCACTTGCCTTACACGTATAAGGATAAAATACCCATAACTCTAAATCTAGACCAAGCCATGTTGCTTCTGAATTGAGTGACCACTTATTGAAGATGATGGCCATGTCAAAGGATGAGTCCTCTCCATTAATTCCACCTACCAGCTCCTACTTTGAAACCTAGACCAGATCTTTCCTATAGATAGAAAACCAATCTAAGGACATTGGTTTTCCTATATCTATTTATGTTGAGGTAAGTCTATATATTATGTAGCTCTTTTGATATTTATTAGGTCTAAAATTCCTATTTTTCCCTTTATGGAGCCTAACTGGCAAGACCTACCCCTTTTAATGCATTTGGTCCAACTTGAGCCTACTTTGCATTCAAGTCCCTTTTTTGGAACTGATAGAACCATGTCAAAGGTAGCTACATGTCTCTACCAAGTGTAAATGATTTAATCTTTGAATTTGAAAATTGACATGCCCCTTCACTTTACATGTCCTTTATGTAGGCTATAGAACCATTTGATGGATTTTTAATGCCAATGGCTATTTTAAGAGATCCATCTTTGATGTCTATACAAATGCATCATTTTTCCTTTGGACACTTTCCTACAAGCCTTTTTTCTTTTGAACAATTTGCTTGAACAATTTTTGCAGACATTTTTTCTTGAAGGAATTAAACTTTGGAATTTTTGAGAATGACCCTTTAGATTTTGAAAAGTCCTTTAGAGAAGTGTCCTTTCTAAATGAAAAGTATCTTTTGACCACTTCAAAAATGCCCCTTTACAAAGGGAAAGTACCCTTTAGAAATTTTGTAGATGTCCTTTGGTTATTCAAAATGAACTATTGGATTTTTTGGAAAAGACCCTTTGGATAAATTTGCTTTAGTGACTTTCTCAAAATAAAAAATCTTTAGTGTTTTTATAAATGTCCACTTCCTCAAAAGATACCCTTTATAATTGTTGCATAAGACATTTTGGCCTGGAAATGACTCTTTATAAAAAGTGTTTTGGCCCTTCGAAACTTGAAAAGGTCATTTTTTGCTGAAAAAAGTGCCATTTGGCATTTGGGAAATGGTCTTTTGGGTTTATTTTTTTGTTTCAGCACTTCATTCTAAAGGAATTCCTAGAATTTTTTCCTTTAGCTTTTTATCCTTGGGCACTTTTTCAAAAAAAGTAATTTCGGACTTATTGCTAAGTGCCCTTCAAAAAATTGTGAGTGGTCCCTTAGCTTCTTGAAAATTCCCTTTAGAAGAATTTAAAATTCCATTTGGAGTTTTTTGTATCAGACCATTTTCCTAAGAAAATCCCTTCGAGAAAATTGTCTTGGCCACTTCACTTTAAAAAAGATATCTTTCAAAACTTTTCTTTGGTACACTTTCCAAGATTAAAATCCTTCAAGCCTTTTGTTTTAGACAAAATGTCTAAAATAATTTATGATACTTATCCTAAAAGAACCGAAACAAATCTCCTGAAAGAAATAGGTTTTCAAGGAAATTGTTGTGAAATAATTTTCCTGAAAGCATTTAGTCTTTGTCTTTTGTTTCAGATATTTTGTTCGAAAGAATTATCTCTTCAAGAAATTTGTTTTAGACAATTTATCTAAAAGAATTCAATAGTTAGCCAAAAAAGGTCTTGAAAGAAAATATCTTAGTAATGAAAAGGCCAAAAAAAATCCAAAGTAAATGCTTAGCCCAAAAGGCTTTGTATTTAGCTTTTTCAAGGTATGTAATCCCTTCTAAACTTATTCATAAAACTATTATTTGACCTTCAAGCTTTATAATTCTGATAAATTTTATTCATATAGGAAAAATATTGGTATGTGGGCCAAAATATGGTCAACATCTTTGGAAACTCTTAAGGAAGCATGCCTATTATGCTTGAGAACCTATGCCACTTGCCTTGTCTAGTCCATTGGGCATGAAGTGATTAGACTCTAAAACTGAGTTGGTCTAAAACTAGATACAAGGCTAACCCCTTTTGGAACTTCCTCTTGAAGCAATAAGGACAATAAGAACAAAACAAACACTATACTTAAGGCACTTATGGAAGGGAAACACACAACTCAAAATATGTTCACAAGGCACTTAAGAGAAAACATGAAAAATTATACAAAAATACAATATATATAATGGTTACAAACTCTAATAATAGCAAGGATTTAGATGAATCCCATTAATTGGGATGGGTATTACCTCTCCATCTAATTGGGCCAACTAAAAATCATTATTTTTTTTGCATCCATAGATCAAATAAGGACCACTCCATAAGCTATCAAATTTGGTATGGTTACCTAGCTTAGCCTTGTTTGAATCCCACTTGAGGACTAAATCCCATTCCTTGAAGTCCCTTTATATGGCTCTCTTATCAAAGGCTTTCTTGATTTGATCTTTATGTGATTCTAGTGCTTTTATTACAAGGTCTCTTATTTCTTCATGCTCCATGAGTTCTGCTAGTCTCACATGCATGGGCTCATCTTCCATCAACTCTAGCTAATGGGCTAGTCCTAATGTAGGAATCTCAAGAGAAATGGGAAACTTGGAATCCCTTTCATATACTAAGACATATGGGGAATTTACAATGGTAGCCTTAGGAGTCACCCTGCTAGCCCACTAGGTCGTCTTTAACTTACAGTGCCATGTCCTCTGATTCTCTTCGATAGTTCTCTTGATGATTCTTAGAATTTTTTTATTTGTGGACTCAGCAAATCCATTTCCTTGAGGATAATAGTTGGAAGAGGTGCTGATGTAGATGCCCATTTTGAGAGCCCATTCACTCATTTTTAGACCAAGGAATGCTAATGCATTTCAAAAATGATAGTGGATGGAACACCCAACCTAGTCACAATGCTATCATATAAGTCTAGGATTGCACCTTCATTAGCTTTTTTCAATGCAATAGCTTCCACCCACCTAGTGAATTAGTTGATTATAGTAATTGTAGACACCAAAATTGTGTCTACTCCTTGGTCAACTCCCCCTTGGTCCCCTTGGTCCACTTCTAACACATTCTTAACCCACACACTTATTAATTTAAAATAATAACTTATTTTAAATTAATAACACCTCCCTTGACACCTCACCCATGATACATCACCCTTGACACCTCACCCTTGGATTCCTCACCCTTGGATACCCTCATTCATTACCCTATGACTAATCATTCTAACTCTCTCACTAATCCCCATGCCTATTAAACCCACCTTCATCCGTTTAACCACAACCACTGAACTCGACAGATGGAGGAATGGGCAAAAGGCTAAAAATAGCCTTTTTACCTATCCTCCAGCCATCGACGTTGGTCAACCATCGATCGACGCCAGTGGGATCACCGATGTTGGTTGCTTAAAACCAACTTGTAGGCCAAACAAAAAAGGGATCACAGACCTGAATGCAAATTCTCTTGCACCTAGAATTCGACCTCTCTCTCTCTCTCTCCCAGATGCATGCCAAGCATCATAGGCTATAGGAACTCTACATCAGTCACTCCATCCCTGATTGAAACATTGCAGGAAGTCTTCTACATCAGCCGCATTAGCAACAAGTCTTCTACACTCCTTCTCCAGCAAGTAAGAGCTAAGTATTCCTCTTTTATTTCATTTCATTATTTAGAATATATTAGTAATTGGTTCTCTAGTTACTACTTCTAAGTAATATTATCAACAAGACCCAGCTATCAACCAGACCAAACCTAAATTTCTTCCTGGAGAGGCTAAGAGGCCTTCCTCCTACCCTTACCCATTCTTGATAGCCTATCCTCTACCCTTGTCCCTCCTAAGACCTTATCTACTATCCTGCATCCTTGCACAGACTCTTTAACTACCACAGACCACTCTGTCAACTAAAGACACAACCTGAGACCCACCCAAAAGACCATTGCCCCTATCGACATCGTCAACATAACTGACATCGGCATATTGACCAATCGACGATGGGAGACTAAACAGCGTCAGTGACATTGAGCAACTGACAACGGCATACTAATCGGTGTCGGTGACTGTAAGAGGTAGACAACATAATATAGGTATGCATTATCTTTATTTCTTTTATTTAGGTTTTCATTATTTCTTTTTCTAGCAGCACTCTTTTATCAACTAGTGGACTGTCATCCCTCAAGGAAATCTTTGTACTTCTAGGACCAAGCTTTGCTTGCCAGTCCACCTTATATCCATCTAACAATCTCTTTGTTTAAGTCTTTCTCTCTATAGGTGTCATCCTCCACAGCCAAAGAGGAGTCCCTTCAATCATCTGGATATGGTGTGCAAACTTCATTCGGGTACGTACAAACCTCTGACCATTTAATCTTTAGTTTCTTACTTCTTATGAATGTAGAAAAGTGAAAAAATAGTTGGAAACATTCTGGCACACCCGATGGGACCCCTAGAATTTTCCTTGGGTTCATAATTTCATTTCTTCTAAAACAAACTTTCATATAGGTGCATTAGGGAATTTTCTCTCCTTGTATCCTTCTTCTTTCTTTCTCTTTCGAAAAGACACCATAAGCAAAGTTAATAAGAACATTTTCTTTATCTTATTGTCATTTCCTTCTTGCATCTTATTAGAGTAGTGAAGTTCATGTTCTTAACCTTTTCTCAACTTGTTTGCATCCAAACAAAACATTTCAATTTGGGCTTAAAATCTATTGCATTTCATTTCTGCCTGAATGCATGTTTAGTCCACTCATCTAGTAATTACAAAATGCATTATGAATAAAGCATAGTCTACTTATGTTACACAACCTAACCACTTTCACAAAATCAAACATCTAAACATACCTGAGACAAGGCCCGACTAGGATTTCATCACCTAGCAGATACCTTACCCTTCTTGATAATCCTACTTGGACTTCACTACCAAGGGGAGAACCCACTCTATTCTCTAGCAGAGTATAAACTCTAGGGGAAGTATATACTGGCTAAGTGACCCAGCTTATCTCTAGGCTAGTGAAGTGAGGGGAGCTTGCTCCTTAGCACTAGGCCATGTACAGAACCTAATACAGATCTTGAGCACCAAAACTAACCTGAAACCAACCTTAGACTGCTTCTTCTAGGACCTGTTCTAAAAGCCAACTTCCCAAACACACTCTTCTAAGGCATAAGCCAACATGATCCTAAAATTTATTCTTAGGAATTAATGTTTAGTGGTTACTTGTCTTCATCTCTTTTCCTATCTGTATTTGATTTTTTGAGTTGGTGAGGTCGCATTCTGAGATCTAAAGACAACTCAGACTTTCTTCTTTCTTCCAAAAAATTTCATTTTTCTAAGTTTCTAGAAACACATAGATACTGACATCAGTTTTTCCACCGATGTCGGCAACTATTACTCACCGACATCAGTTATCTGACTGACATCGGCAATTTAATTCACCGACATTGGTTCTTCTACCGATGTCGGTCACTGTCAACAAAACTTCTTCCAAAATAGCAAGCTTTAAACTTGACTTTTTTGCTGTTAGACACCACTTTTGAGTTTCTAAAACTAAAAAAACACAATTTCTAGAACCTGACCCTTTTTTTTGCCTTGGATGGTTTTGACATGTAGTAAAACCAAAACTCTTGTTGACCATGCAAGGCAACAACCACTTCCACCTTTGCCCTCCATAACAAGTCCTCTAATGGAGTATCATTCAGAGACTGAACGAACTCCTACCCAACCAACCCTGACTCAACCCTCTCTTGTTCCTGAAGGGGACCAAGACTTTGAAAGGTTCCTTGACTTCAATGTCAAGGACCTTCAGCACTATCTCATGAGAAGTCAAATGTGAGACTCTTTAGGTAACCCAATTTATGGGATGCCAACTTCCTTAGTTGAGACAATAGTCATATCAACTGCCTCCATAATTCAACCCATAAACACCCAGGCCATCACCTCAACTAATAACCTGACCATGACTAATCTTCATAGTGTAGCTTCTCCTTCTATTTTTGGACCTACTTCCATTGGGGTTTCAGCCCCCATCAACTGCAAACTATTCAACAAACTTCTACACCATTCCAAAACCTAGTTGTCTCCATCCCACCTACTGTTGCACCCATCAACACAAGAGTGACTACTACCCTTTGGCTAGTGTTGCCACCATCCAACCACCTATGGTGACATCAAGCTAGGTTGTGCCTTTTAGCTTTATGACATAACTACCTTTGACCTCAACATCAGTCCCTATGACTAGTTACCAATATGTTGCGCCTATACAAGTGCAACCAACTATGTCATATGCCCCTTCTAACACATTCCAAATGCCTTACAACCTAGGGGGTGCCCCACTTGCAAATTCATCAACTGATCTAATCAAGATGTTGATGGATAAGATGTCTAATCTTGAGACATGCATCTCCGGTTCAAGAAATGTTCTCTCATATGAACAAATCTGTAATGAACCCATTCATCCTTTAGTCCCAATCTGACCATATCCAAGTCAGTGGGAACTCCCCAAGTTTACTCATTTTCAGAGTAAGGAGGACCCGCGGCAACATCTACGAGCGTTTAGACACGCTTGTTACCTTATAGCACATGATGATGTGTTGTTACTACACACATTTCCCATGTTGCTTTCTAGTGTTGCCTTTGATTGGTATAGTTCTCTTACCAGTCATTCTATCTTTTCATTCACCCAATTAGCTCAACTTTTCCTTGACCACTTTTCGATCAACATCACCAAAAAGGTCTCCATCACAGACCTATACTCTATCAGACAATTTGACAATGAATCAATAGCTGATTTTGTTGCTCATTGGAGGGGCTTAATCAACCAACTCTCCTTTTCTTTACCTCAACCTGAGCTCATAGAGCTCTTCTTTAGAGCATGTGCCAAACACATCTCATCTACTTTGAGGGTCTAAACATTTTGCACATTTGATGAAGCTTTCACCATGGACTGAATACTTGAACTCAGTGCAGTCGAAGAGGACAAGGTCAAATTGTGAAATAACAACGCAAAATCCAATGACCCTTCTTCCTCCAAACCTTCTTCTTCATATTCCAAGTCTAAGGGATTGGCAAATACTGTGGTCCTTAAGCCATCATCTTAGACAACAACCAACCAATCTCAACCTTCCATATCATAAAGCATCACCAAACAATTCCAACAACGATACATACAACATCAATACACTCCAATAGGAGAGTCATATGCATCCATGTTGGATAAACTCATCACGCAAGGGGTCCTCAATCTCCCTCAAATTCAACCACCCCAATCTGACCCCTCAAAACCTATCCCTGCATGGTATAGGGAAAATGACTTCTGCAATTATCACCGTGTCAAAGGCCATGACATAAACAACTACAAAACATTCAAAAACATTGTCTAGGACATGTTAGACAAAGGGGATCTTGTTTTGGATAACCCAAATGCGTCACCTAACCAAAACATAGACATATTCAGACAACCTTTCCCTGACCATCCCCCCAATCAAAATAATGTCCAGACCATGGCCGATGACCTTCAAGAGTGTAACATATGCACAGTCAACATGGTCTTTCCTATCATTTCTAACCAACCTCTCTCACAGTCTGAAGAGGTTAATCAACCTATTTGTCCACCACAAGTAGAAGAGCCCTCTTCTCCTATTTGTCCATCATAGGTAGAAGAACCTTCTTCTCCAATTTTTCCACCATAGGTAGAAGAGCTTTCTTCTCCTATTAGTCCTCCATCTACCCCTCTTCTACATCTAGGAGAGTCTACCTTGACCTCTCCCATATTGGAAGATGCTTTGACAACACCAACGCCAGCGGCCTCACCCTCATCCTTCTTATCATCAATGGGGGATCATACTTTTTCTGCTCCTCGCCCACATGAGGATGCCATTATCATCCCTATGCTCTTTCCACCTGAAAAGCCATGTTCTCTAACCCCTTCTCCACTGAGAGAGGAACTTACCACCTCACCCACTTTGGCTGAAAAGGATTCGGTGAAGTTTGACTTGAACCTTACCCCCCACAATAGTGGTCCTCAAACCAAGCTACAAAAGGCTACTAAACCACATCAGAGAACTCCTCCCACACCTTCACCATTGCCCTCCATTTTGGGCCCACACCCATCCACCTTAATAGGAGTGTTTCCTACTCTAACACATAACACCAACAAATTGCCTCCATTACTCTTTCAACCCATCAAAAACATACCTCCTTCAAAACATCCGATGCCTCCTACCACAAAAGTGTCATCTATGCGTCTGGACACACTGCCAAACAAAAGGATGGTATGAAACACCCCCTCAATAACCTCTAAACAGAAGTTGTCAACTTTTATTGCAACACAACATGTAGACCCATTAGTAGGTTCTTATACCTTGCTACTACGCCAATTGTTACAATCCTCTAACATCACTCTTCCACCTATTAAGCCATACCAACCTCTCAGACCAAAACCATATTGGTTTGATGACACTAAAATTTGTGCGTATCATCACACACCTGGGCATGACACTGAGCATTGCTGCGCTCTTAAGGTTGTCATCCATCAACACTTGAAAAAGGGCATTTTCCTCATTAAGGACACCTTTGATAAATCTCTAACATCATCCTATGTCTCCCAACCCTTTTCACCATCACACTCATCAACTCTCAGATCAAAACCATCTTGGTTTAATGACACTAAATTTTGTGTGTATCATCTCACACCTAGACATGACACTGAGCATTATTGCGCTCTTAAAGTTGTCAGTCATCAACACTTGAAAAAGGACACCCTTCTCATTAAGGATCCTCTTGACCACCCTTTCAACAAACCATCAACACCATCCATGCCTCTTAAACCTCATCACCTAAATCGAAATCCCATCATCAGACTATGGTCTCTCTACCACCTTATCCCCCTTTGTTCAAAATCAACACCATCAAATGTGGCCACTAGGTCACAAACCATGAAGGATAAAGGGAAAGAGAAGGTTTCTCTCCCTCAAACATATCCATTCATCAAGCCTCCTCAACCACCAAAACCTAAGATTTCAATCTTGGGCACATCCAATCCAACATCTTTGAAGCCACTTCATGACCCCATGGTGAAACAACTTCACCAAACCCCCGTGAAGACATCTTTGTATGACCTAATTCAAAGCTCTCCACAATGTCACCAATCTTCAATCAAAACTTTACAGACAATGGAGGTCCAACTCGAAGACCCCCAACCACTAGCTTCTTTAATCAAAACATTACCAACCATTGCCTCCATCACCATCCCTAATTATGAGATTCCAAACTCCAACCTAGAAGATCAGGATCTCACTCTCTTAAACTAAGCATATTAGGCAAAGCTTCACAGGATTCATCCTTGCTTCGTACTCCTTGACAAAGAGGAGCTTCATCATCTTCTCTTCATCTTATTTATCCAACTCATTGATTATCTGCAATGGGTGCCAAACCTTGTCCCTGTCACAAATAACTAGGGGAATTTGACTCTATCCTGACTATCACAACCTCAACCAATCATCAACCAAACATCAACCAACCAAGCATTGACCAAATATTAACCAACCCAGCATCGACCAAACATCAACCAACTTCTTAATCATCTCCAACACGTGACCAACATGGAAAGAAGCAAAGGGGGCAAGTTTGCTCCTAATTGACTCAGACCTTACATCATTGTTGACGCTGGAGATTGCACCCAGTGGCAGGAAAATAGGTTCTTTCCTTCTCCCCGCAACATGGAAACCCCTCTCTCGTCTGTGGGATGGCGAAGTAGGAGAGGAGAGTCTCTAGGTATGGGCTAGTTCCCTCTGATGTATCTTGTTTGTTTCAGGTAGTGCAAAAATAATAGATATATAACTATATACAACTATATACAACTATAAATTGGGGGGGATGAAAAAGGGGGAAGAGATGCATGAAAACAAACTGCCTACACTAAAGAGGTGATACACCAAAATAAAGGTTGACCTTCCAGATCCACTCTCAGAATCAAGAGAGATGCAAATATACTCTACACATCTGGCAGAAGAACCAGGCTGCTAGGACTAATAGGGAGGCTATAATAGAAAATACATAATAGAGGTTTACCAAGGTGCTGTGGAATGCACACTTACAAGCAACTTCCTCTATTCTATCCTTCTCAAATATTTCTCTTCTCCTTTCAGCTGCAGGATTGGCACCTTATAGATGGCTGGTCTATTGGCATTAACCTGTGAAAGCATTGAAAATAATGACTAAACACAAATAATACTCATAACATACACAGAAAATCTATCCAAGATGGAGGCAAAATTGTATTTTATTGATTCAGGTGGAGAATTTGCAGAGATGTACTCTTTAAAAAAATGGAGAAGATCCTTAAAAATGATCAAGTCTACGTATTTATATCAAAAGATCTAAGAAGAGTTCTCATTGGCTTTTGCTTGCTAGTGGCAACTTGAGTCTTCATTGGGAAGAGAGAAAACACTGTAAATGACATCATAAGTCTATTGGGACCATGCTTTCTACCTCATTTTGTGTGCTGGTCTGCTCTTCTACCCATTGGGTGGGCCTTTTTCTATGTTCTATAGGCCTTTTTTGCCGCCTGATGTTGTGAGCAGCAAATTTATCGCCCAATGTTGTGGATTGCATGCAGCAATTTTGCTGACGTCAGCCAATTTGGCTATCGAGCATGGCAATTTTGTTGACGTCAGTTGAGTAGGCTACCGAGCATGGTAGTTATATCGACATCAGTTGATGTTGATGGCCTTTTCCTCTGCTTGTGTTGTGAGCGGCAAATTTATCGCTGACTGCATCTATTTGCGGTCTCTTTTTACCCGCCAGTGTTATGGGTGGCAATTTTGCCACTGACTGCATTATTCTTGTAAATGTCTACCCTCCTTTTGCCTTAGTGTTAAATGCCCCAAATTTTTTTCCTCTCCTCTTTTGTGAACGTTTGAAGACTCTGCCTTATGCTACCGTGAATGCCAATGAATGAGGATGATGAGCCAATGCTTTGAAATGAAGCTGTTAAACCCTAAAAGTGGACCTTGTAACCCAAAATTAATTGGCCTTGCAAAGCAAGTGCAAAAGGTGACCGAGATTTTGCCAGAGGGGCAAAATTGGGTCAACAAATTGGTGACTCACAGGGTAAGCGTGCCTGCTATGCTTAGAACCCAGTTGCCTTACATTCCATTGGGTACAAAGTCAGATGGTGACTTTGAAAAGAGTTCACAACAGGTTTTGAGATCCCAAAATTACACCTAAAACTTTCACCCCCATAGGTAAAAGGAAACACACAAGGCTAAAAACAACTAACTGTGCAAACTGCACTTAGGGAAAATAGGAAAGAAAACAAGGGAAACTATGTATAGCTGAACCAAAAATCAGTGGCAATGCTTCAGATGTATCTCGTTGATTGGGATACTTAATTCTTCATCGTCCAACCTAGAGAGCTGGAACACGTTATGCTGCTTGCACTGAGTAATCATGTAAGGGCCGCTCTAGAGGGCATCAAATTTTGCATGTTTTTCAGGCTTAACTCTATCTTTGTCCCATTTCAAAGCAATGTCTCCTTCAGAGAAATATTTTGATAAAGAATTCTTGTCGAAGTGTCTTTTTACCTGCTATTGGCGACTGATCATAGCAACCATGGCATGGTCCCTTATCTCTTGGAGCTCCATTAGCTCACACAGTCTGACTTCCATGCCGGTTCTATCTTCTAACTGCAACTAATGAGCGAGGTCCAGTGCTGGCAATTTGAGTGAGATAGGAAGCCTTGCTTCCCTTCCATACACAAGAGTATATGGAGAATTTTTGATTGATCTCTTTGGAGTGATTCGATCGGTCCATAGAGCTATTTTCAACTTGGCATGCCATGTTTTTTGATTTTCTTCCATGGTCCTCTTTATAATCCTAATCAGGTTTTTGTTAGTGGACTCAGCCAGCCCATTCCCCTATGGGTAGTAATTTGATAAAGTGCCAAGGTATATACCATACCTGAGTGCCCATTCACTAGTTTTGGTTCCCAGAAAAGCCAAGGCATTATCTAAAATTATAGTGGCTGGGACCCCAAAATGTGTCACTAAATTCTCATAAAAATCCAAGACTGCACCTTCATTCACTTCCTTCAAAGTAATGGCTTCCACCCACCTGGTGAAATAATCCGTAGCCGTTAGGACCCATTTGTGTCCGACACTAGAGGGAGGATTGATCATCCCTATGAAATCTAGGCCCCACTGCATGCATGGTTGTTTAACTTGAATGGGTTGTAGGGGCATGGTAGCCAATCGTTGCTTTTCATCAAAAAGTGCACACTTCTGGCACTTCCTTACCTAGGCATAGGTATCCTTGAAAAGAGTGGGCTAAAAATAGCCAGCTCTCATTATTTTTGCTATTGTGGTCTTAGGGGCAAAATGGTCGCCTGCTGGCCCATCGTGAAACTCAGCCAATACCTCGTCAACCTGACTGGGGTCAATGCATCTCAAGAGAACCCTGGAGAGATCCTTCCTAAATAATACTCCATCAATAAAAATATAAAGAAGGGACTGAAGTTTAAAATACCTTCTTCCAACCCTACCGAGACCTTGTGGGCATTCACCTATAAGAAGGAAGCACCTCATGTCTAGCATCTAATCTCTTATGACAACTGGTTCTTCTGCAGTGGTTGTGTCATGGATCAACAAGCTATCTTCACCTTTTTGCTTTAAATTTGTAGCTAGCTGTTCACACAGGCCCTTTCCTCTCACCAACTTGGCAATTTTGATGTCTATGTCATACTCCATTACTTTGGTGATCCATCCTACTCTTTTCTCATTTAAGTCTCGATTGGTCAAGAAATCCTTGATGCCAGGATGTGGAACCATGAGATGGATCCTGCTATTTGACAACATATATCTAAATTTCTTTAGGCTGTGCACTACTGCCAGGACTTGCTTCTCTATGTAGGTGTACCTATTTTTGAAGTCCTATAACCCTTGGCTGAAGAAGCTGAGTGGTTGCTCGAGGTCATCACTATTTGCCTGAGTAAGCATAGCAGATATTACTTCTCCATTGCTGAAGGTATAGAGATCGAGGTCTTTATTGAAGTCGAGGTTGATTAGAGCAGGAGCCTAGGTCAAAGCCTATTTGATAGCTTCAAAGCTATCTTTTCTTGGCATTGTCCACTTGAATTCTTCACCCTTCCTCAGCATAGAGGCTAGTGGTTTAACTATTTCAGCAAAATTCAGAATGAACCTCTGAATGAAATTTATTCGGCCAAAGAAACTCTACAGGCCTTTCTTGTGCTTTGGTAGGGACATTTCCAGAATGGAGCAGACTCTCTCAGGGTCAATAGACAACCCTTCCTTGGACACAATGTGGCCAAGAAGTTTTCCTTCATGAACAATAAATACACATTTCTTTGGATTTAGGGAGATGCCAAATTCCCTGCACCTCTCAAAAATCTGCCTGAGGTGTTCCATGTGCTGGCCTGCCTCCTTGAAGAAAATCGTTATATCATCGAGGTACACCAGCACGTTCTTATTTATCAAACCATTGAAAGCCATGTCCATGGCTTGCTGGAAGGTAGCACCAGCATTGGATAGCCCAAAAGGCATCTTCTTGTAGGCGAACAT
Source organism: Torreya grandis (assembly GCA_037957365.1). Taxonomy (NCBI): domain Eukaryota; kingdom Viridiplantae; phylum Streptophyta; class Pinopsida; order Cupressales; family Taxaceae; genus Torreya; species Torreya grandis. Next base: position 380,567 of record JARHVA010007884.1, read on the forward strand.
TCCCCATTTAGTGGTGAAGGCTATTTTGTATTGGTCGTAGCCTCGCACCAGAATTTGATTATATCTTGAATAACCATCTAGGAGGGAGAAACGTTCGGAACTGGTTACCTTTTAGAGAATTTGCTCCATGTTCGGGAGGGGATAATGATCCTTTAAAGAGACTTTATAAAGGTCTCTAAAGTCGGCGCACAACCTGATCTCCCAATTTTTCTTTCTAACTAGAACCAAATTGGCCAACCATGAGGAATGTTTGATCAGAAATATAATGCCAGACTCAATCAACTTGACCAATTCGTTTTGCATAAGGAGTTTGATCATCGGATTAATAGGCCTTTGCTTTTGTGTGACTGGCTTTACGCCTTCTTCTAATTCAATGGTGTGTTGGGTGAGCCTTGGGTCGAAGCCTTTTAGGTCACTATAATTCTAGGCAAAGACGTCAGCAAACTCCTGACACAGTAGAATGAAAGTTTGCCTTTCTTCAAATGTGTAGACCTTACTGAGTGCTAGCAACTTGTCCTTGAAGATTTCAACTTTTTCATAATTCTCCTCTTTGGTAGTGATGCATGCTTTGTCATCTCTTAGTTGGTCATCTCCATTGAAAATACTTTCAAGCGTGACGAGACCCTTAGGGAGTTTATTGTTTTTCAATTAAACAATCTAATTTCTGTATTGCTGCTGCAATTTCACTTGATTGTGGACCGCAAACTCAACTTCTTCTTGCAGGAAGAGAGCTATCTACTGGTCACTTTCGAAGACCTGCAAATTTGTAATATTATCTGGAATTGAAGGTTGAACCACCACTCTTAAATGGCACAAACCACAATCCCTACTTATATCTTTTGAAATATCAAATTGGGCACCAATAGTTGCTAGCCTGTCAGCCTGCTTATTCTGTTCCCTGGAAATTGAGGTAATGTTAAGAGCCAAGAAATCCTCCATCAAGTCCCAGACTCTATGCTTGTAAGACTTCAACAAGGAGTTCTTGGTCAGGTCAGGCCTCTTATTTGGTTCACAATTATTTTACTGTCCCCCAGGATTTGCAACTTCCTGATCCCTCTTTTTCTTGCCCACTCAAGTCCATGAATCAAAGACTCATATTCTACAACATTGCATGTGCAAGAGAACTAGAAACAAAAAGCCGAAAAGTACCTTTCTTTAGAAGGGGAAACTAACATTGCCCCACCACCAGTGCCCAGTTTACTTCTAGAACCATTGAAGAACAGCTACCATAGGCCAAGGTCTTCTTTGTTCTCCTTCATTATATTGGGCATGACGATACCTTCTTCATGCAAGCAATAAATGCCAAGGTCTGCCTCTTCAATAAACTTATAAGGATCGTGCTCGAAGTTATCACTTCCCCACTCATCCAAGAGTAGATCTGTGACTCCTTCAAGAGCAGAAGATGAAGATTTGTCTATCTGAGACTCTTCTGGATCGATGATAGTGTAACTGACATTCACTGCCTTGGGTGAATAGGGCCCTAGGTGGTCCTTGTAGAGTGGCTTAGATTCAATTTTCACTTTGGTCCTGTACTTGGTTTTGAAAACCAGATATGACCAATTCACTGCTAGATAGCCACCTATCTTAGACGTAAAGTCCCTAGACAAACAGATTGCAAAATATGGAAGAACGTCCGCTACCACTATATCATGGGGGATTGAGAATGTCAGGCAGGCATGCAATGTTAAACTCAATCCTTTTAGGATTTTGACTATCTTTGTAGGCATCCCATCTAGTTGCAAGACTCCTTTGTTCATTGCTTCATACTTTAATCCCATTTTATCAGCAATGCACTTGGGCATTACTGAAGTGCTGGCCCCGCTATCAATTATGCAATTGTGTAATAGGAAATCCCCTATGATCAAAGATACATAAAAGGGGGGAGTATTTTCTTCTTTCTTTACCTGACCTAAAGCAAAAGGCTGCCCATTCGTCATTAAGATGTTATTGGTGTCTGCTGGGATAACCTGTCGATCTAGTTCATGCAATTCTTTCTTCAATACCTCTTTTTGTCCTGGAAGAGACAATGAATCCCATAGAGAAATGCTCACATGCAATTTCTTCATTTGATCAATTATATTAACTTGGGGGCTGATTCCCTTTGTGCTTTCCTTTGGGCTGATCCCAACTGGAGCTGTAGACTGAGGAGCTGGAGGTGCAGACGGTTGACTAGAAATTAGGGCCCTTTGGAAAGGGTGTGATGGAGCATTCATTTCTGCCTGAGGGGAAGCCTGTGCTTCTCCAACCACTCTTCTTTTAAATCTCATGTTGGCTATAATGCAATCAGCCTGATTGTTTGCAGCACCCCTATGATTAATTACACAGAGCTCGCCCTCTTCGTGATTTATCAGGGTAGAATCTGGGTGAGTTTGATTGTTACTCATGCTGGGCTGAGCTGAAAACTCAAAAAACTGGGAATGATCAGCAACCTAGTTTTTTGAATTCTAGAAGAAATTCATCATCTCATTCATATGGACAGCTTGCTCTTGACCATGTCCTATGGTCGAATAGATAGGCTGTTCTTGCACAAGGTTATTCTAAGTAGGCACCATGGCTTTAGATGACAAAGAGGGGCCTGAGTTATAATTTTGATAAGGCCTGGTCTGAGTAAGCTAACCTTGCCCTTGATTATAGCCTTGAAAAGGGTTCATAGGTGCTTGACCATAATGTTGATTACCCAGATTTGGCTTGTTATTTTGAGCTTGTTGTCTCTTAAGAGGTACAAGTTCATTTGACATGTTTTGCAATAGGCTTTTTACCTTGTGTAGTTCATTTGATGGAATGGTAGCTAGCTTCTCAATGGCAGGCACAGGGGCTAATGTGGGTGCAACGATTTGTATAGGGGGCAGTATCATCTTGGAAAAGAGGCATGTGGGACCTACGAGCAATATTTTTGGCTTGTACCAAGCAATTCTTGGCTGTTATGGTGATGTCGTAAGCAGTAGGCAATATGTGCCCTCCCATAGATTAGATCATAACAGCAATATCACTATTCAATGCTTTTAAATAGTATAAGAAAGCGTAGCTGGGAGTCGGCCTTACTAGGATGGGAATTCTATCCCAAGTCTTTTGGAACCGCATGTTGAAGTCTTGCGTATACTTGTGTGGAGCTCTTTTTATAGTCGTCAGCTGCTCGACAAGAGAAAGGCCGTCACTTTTCTCTCCAAAATAACTAGTTAAATGGGTGCCCAGTTCATTCCAGGAATGTATGGAATTCACAGGCAAGGTTCGATACCAATCGAGAGCTTTCCCTTTCAAAGACAAAGCTAACAGTCTGATGGCAATATTTTCTTCTGTTATATTATGAATATTGCAAAGGTTGGCAATATTCTTGATATGCTCAACAACTGTAATAGGTCCCACTCCATCAAAAGAAGGCACATTTTTTAGAGCTGTTCCTGGAATCGAATCATAGCGTGGGAGGTTTAAAGGGCTCTCACCGCAAAAAGCTGCAAAAGGCAATGCCATGGCTAGAATGGGCTATAACTATGGCTGAGCTGGGTTGGTGTTCCTAGCAACAAGTCTAGGAGGATTTACTAATGGATAAGGGTGAGTTCTTTCAAACCTGAGCCTTTTAGCAGAGTTAAAAGGTAGCTCAATGAATTCAAAAGGGACCCTTCTTGAAGCTGACCTTGTGGTAACCTTTGGCATAGAATTTTAAGTGATTGGTCTTAAAATAAAGAACTGAGCTCTTACCACTGGAGTCGCTAGATGCTAGAAATCTTTGAAATCACTGTAGTAAGACCAACATCAATCTTGATAAACTACTGCATTGGAAACTGATAAAATTATGGTCCCACCAGGTGTGTCAAAACTGTTGATGCTGGAGATTACACTTGGTGGTAGGAAAATAGGTTCCTGCCTTCTCCCCGCAACATGGAAACCCCTCTCTCACCTGTGGGATGGCGAAGCAGGAGAGGGGAGTCTCTAGGTATGGGCTAGTTCCCTCTGATGTATCTTGTTTGTTTCAAGTAGTGCAAAAATAATGGATATACAGCTATATACAACTATATACAGCTATAAACTGGGAGGGGATGAAAAAGGGGAAAGAGATGCATGAAAACAAAATGCCTACACTAAAGAGGTGATACACCAAAATAAAGGTTGACCTTCCAGATCCACTCTCAGAATCAAGAGAAATGCAAATATACTCTACACATCTGGCAGAAGAACCAAGCTGCTAAGACTAACAGGGAGGCTATAATGGAAAATACATAACAGAGGTTTACCAAGGTGCTATGGAATGCACACTTGCAAGCAACTTCCTCTATTCTGTCCTTCTCAAATATTGCTCTTCTCCTTTCAACTGCAGGACCGATGCCTTGTAGATGGCTGGTCTGTTGGCATTAACCTATGAAAGCATTGAAAATAATGACCAAACACAAATAATACTCATAACATACACATCAAATCTATCCAAGATGGAGGCAAAACTATATTTTATTGATTCAGGTGGAGAATTTGCAGAGATGTGCTCTTTACAAAAATGGAGAAGATCCTTAAAAATGATCAAGTCTACATATTTATATCGAAAGAGCCAAGAGGAGTTCTCATTGGCTTTTGCTTGCTAGTGGCAACTTGAGTCTTCATTGGGAAGAGAAAAAACACTATAGATGACATCATAAGTCTACTGGGACCATGCTTGCTACCTCCTTTTACATGTTGGTCTGCTCCTCTGCCCGTTGGGTGGGCCTTTTATTGTGTTCTGCAAGCCTTTTTTGCTGCCTGATGTTGTGAGTGGCAAATTTACTGCCCAATGTCATGGATTGCATGCGGTAATTTTGCCGATGTCAGCCAATTTGGCTGCTGAGCACAGCAATTTTGCTGATGTCAGCTGAGTAGGCTATCGAGTGCAGTAGTTCTGTCAATGTCAGCCAATGTTGATGGCCTTTTCCTCTGTTTATGTTGTGAGTGGTAAATTTACCGCTGACTGCATCTATTTGCAGTCTCTTTTTACCCGTCAGTGTTGTGGGTGGTAATTTTTCCACTGACTGCATTGTTCTTGTAAATGTCTACCCTCCTTTTGCCTTAGTGTTAAATGCCCCAGTTTATTTTCCTCTCCTCTTTTATGAACATTTTAAGACTCTGCCTTATGCTACCGTGAACGCCAATAAACGAGGCCGATGAGCCAATGCTTTGAAATGGAGCTGTTGAACCCTAAAGGTGGACCTTGCAACCCAAAATTAACTAGCCTTGCAAAGCAAGTGCAGAAGGTGACTGAGATTTTGCTAGAGGGGCAAAATTGGGTCAACAATCATAATGCACAAGTATGGATCAGGGACTTATCATCTGTCTTCTCTTGAAGGCTGACCAGAACTTGAGCCCCTTTATACCTTGCATTTGTGACCATTCTACTGTTAATCAAGTACTCATTCACTTGATATTTGACTTGAGCTCATCCCTTGAGCAAATCCCTGCCATTTTTATCCTCATTCTTTTCAACCCTCAACCCTTCAAAAATTAGACACCCCTTTTGTCAAGCATGAATGCTTTGTCCTAATAAAAGGGAAACCCTCTAAACCTCTATAGTCAAGTCCATGACCAAAAGTCCAGTCAAAAACAAAATATATATATATATAAAACTGGGATGCCTATTCAAAGGTCATAAAACTATAAATGTAGACTGCTCCCTCGAAGGAGAGTTGCATAATTGCTGTAATTGATAGACTACTCCCTTAAAGGACAGCTATTCAAAGACATTTAAACATACAAAGCAGAATATAGACCACTCCCTCGAAGGATGGCTATACACAAATTTTTGATCCAAACAACACTATCTCAAAAGCTTCCCGCATCGATCAGCTTCACATATGACCACAAAACAAAACAACATCCCCATGTAGGCTTCTCACATCGATCAGTCTACCCAAAAAAAAAAAACTGACTGACAAACTATAAAGTCATGGACTTGTCTATAGTTGTTCTTAGGGTCACCTATAAAAGGGGAAAAGTTATCCCTACTAAAAAGGGTTACCCTACCCTCACATATCACATAATCACCTATTACCCCAACATACTTAAGGGATTTTGAGTTTATTTTAATGTCAAAATGATTCGATTACTTCTCTAACACAACCAATGGTCAACGACGTAATGCATGAACGGGGCTTTTGTTTCTAAAAATCCCCCTACCCATGCTATCATTATGGTCCTTGTTAATGAAAGGGCAAAAATGCCTTTCCCTTCCTACATCTTGGTCACAAACAATTCAACCAAATCATTTTCTAAACCCAACCCAACCAAACCAAACATTTTTAGACCACTGACATGACCTAGTCCATTTCACATAGTTTCTATGGAAAACAATACAGATGGAAACTATCGACCACATGATTTATGTCAAGCATAAACCATTACTTGTTGAAGCATAAATAATCTCAATTCATTTTTAGCATACACCATTACTAATATGGAAAATTTCTAGGGATGAAAGACCACTCAACCAATGTTACAAAATACACCATCACATGATATGGAAAAGGCTATAGCATCATCATACCCTCATCATTTATAACCTAACCAAACCAACCTATCAACCAGCCTAAACTACATTGGTCTGAGGCCCTTCCAATAGGAGCTATGTAGGCAACACTTAGATGACATGACGTCTTCTGGGGTTAGCTCAGCCACATCCGTTTGTTTGTCTACTTGATGGGCAAACCATTTGACCTTTAACCATGACTTAACCTAGTCAAAACCCATCCATAACCAACCCTCTTCTTCCCTTTTAGGGAGAACTACATTGGCCTGAGGCCCTTCAAATAGGGGCTATGTAAGCAGAACTCAATTGACATGGGGTCTTCTAAGGTTAGCTCAGCCATTCCTTCATCCGTCCATCTAATGGACCAACTATCTATCAACCCCAAATCATGACCAAACAACCAGCCCAGACATTGCAGAAGTCACCTTTGACTTCTCATGGGGCACACTTATATATCAACTCGACTCGACCAACAACCTTAGAGATCATGACTATTTCCTCAGACCACGACCATTTTCGAGACAACTTTGCCTTAGTTGTTTTGATTTTATGTAGGCTACTTCATGAATAGTTAGCCAAATTGTCTGCAACTCACATTACGACCCTCACAAGTATTGGATCGTGAGCAAGTTGATCCCCACTACTTGTGACATTTTCATGTTTTCTAGGAGCACTTCTTAGGCCTAGGATACTTGGAACATGATGACCATTAGAGCTATAGCTTGGATCAAATAACCCAATTAGCTACAACTAAATACTGGGGATTGGTATTTTGATTTTAGCACTCCTCAACCTTTGACTATGACAATTTGACCTGACCATCTTGTGAAGTCGTATGCGTGCACTCTTAACTATTATAGTGTTCACACTCAAACTTCACCATATCCATCCACTATCTATCAAATCAGCCCTCGATTTCAAGTTCTCTTCCCTCGACTCCTGCTTTGAGGGGGGATACCTCATCCCATACCTGGGGCAATCAACTCTTATTTTTGTCTTGCAGTTCATTAGAACAACCAACAGGACAAAAATGACCTTATCCCATACTTGGGACAATTAACTCTTATTTTTGTCTTGTAGTTCATTAGAACAACCAACAGGACAAAAAAGACCTCATCTCATACCTGGGGCAACTTACTCCTGTTTTTGTCTTGTAGTTCATCAGAACAACCAAGACAAAAAAGGGCAAATGTAGACACCAAAATTGTGTCTACTCCTTGGTCGACTCCCCCTTGGTTCGCTTGGTCCACTTCTAACACATTCCTAACCCACACACTTATTAATTTAGAATAATAACTTATTTCAAATTAATAACACCTCCATTGACACCTCACCCATGACACATCACCCTTGACACCTCACCCTTGGATTCCTCACCCTCGAATACCCTCAATCATTACCCTATGACTAATCATTCCAACTCTCTCACTAATCCCCACGCCTATTAAACCCACCTTTGACCATTTAACCATGACCACTGAACTCGGCAGATGGAGGAACAGGCAAAAGGCTAAAAATAGCCTTTTTACCTGTCCTCTAGCTGCCGACGTTAGTCAACCATCAGCTGACACTAGCGGGATCACCGACATCAGTTGCTTAAAACCAAATTGCAAGCTGAATGAAAAAGGGATCATAGACTCGAATGTGAATTCTCTTGCACCCAAAATTTGACCTCTCTCTCTCTCCTAGATGCATGCCAAGCATCACAGGCTACAGGAACTCTGCATCAATCACTCCATCCCTGATTAAAACATTGCAGGAAGTCTTCTACATCAGCCGCATCAGCAACAAGTCTTCTACACTCCTTCTCCAGCAAGCAAGAGCTAAGTATTCCTCTTTTATTTCATTTCATTATTTAGAATATATTAGTAATTGGTTCTCTAGTTACTACTTCTAAGTAATATTATCAACAAGACCCAGCTATCAACCAGACCAAACTTGACTTTCTTCTTGGAGAGGCTGAGAGGCCTTCCTCCTACCCTTACCCATTCTTGATAGCCTATCCTCTACCCTTGTCCCTCATAAGACCTTATCTACTATCCTGCATCCCTGCATAGACTCTCTGACTACCACAGACCACTCTGTCGACTAAAGACATAACTTGAGACCTAGCCAAAAGACCATTGCCCCTACTGATGTCGTCAGCATAACTGACGTTGGCATATTGACCAATTGATGGCAACAGACTAACCAGCATCGATGACATTGACTAACTGATGATGGCATACTAACTGGCATCAACAACTGTGAGAGGTAGACAACTAAATATAGGTACACATTATCTTTATTTCTTTTGTTTAGCCTTTCATTATTTCTCTTTCTAGCAGCACTCTTTTATCAACTAGTGGATTATCATCCCTCAAGGAAGTCTTTGCACTTCTAAGACTGAGCTTTGCTTGGTAGTCTACCTTATATCCATCTAACAATCTCTTTGTTTAAGTCTTTCTCTCTACAGGTGTCATCCTCCACAGCCAAAGAAGAGTCCCTTCAATTGTCTGAATACGGTGTGCAAACTTCATCTAGGTATGTACAAACCCCTGACCATTTAATCTTTAGTTTCTTACTTCTTTTGAATGTATAAAAGTGAAAAAATAGTTGGAAACAGTAAGTACCCATCTATGTCCTACACTTGATAGAGGGTTGATCATTACTATGAAATCTAGCCCCCACCATATGAAGGGTTTCTCTACCTAAATTAGGTTGAGAGGAAGGGCAGCTAATATTTTCTTACCCATAAAGAAATCACACTTTTAACACTTTATTACCCATACATACACATATTTAAGAGGTTGGGATAGTAATAACTAGCCCTCATTATCTTTGCTATTGAGGTTCTAGGTGCAAAATGACCTCCTATAGTTCCATCATGGAATTGCTCCAAAAGCTTGGTCACCTGGTCATTATCTATGCACCTAATGATTACCCCATTTAGGTCTCTTATAAAAAGAGTACCATCTACTAATGCATAAGGTATAAAATAAAGTTTAAAATACCTTATTTTTACCTTATCTGGACCACAAGGGCATTCTCCTATTAGTATAAAATGTGCCATATTATGAAGCCAGCTTTTATGACATAGAGGTGCCTCCACCTGTGAGTTATATTGTATCACCATGGAAACTTCTTTACCCTAATGAAGGTCATAAACCATATGCTTACACAATCCTATATCTATTATTAGCTTAGTGACCTTGATTTCCATGTCATACTCCATGACCTTGGTAATCCAACCAGCTCTTTTTTTGTTCAAGTCTTTATTAAGAAGGAAGTCTCTCACTCCAAGATGAGACACCATAAGGTAGATTTTTCTATTGGAGAATTGGCCTAAATTTTTTAAGGCTTCTTACCACTACAAGGACTTGTTTTTATATGAAAGTATACTTCACCTCATACCCCTCAAGCCCCTAATTGAAAAATGTTATTGGCTACTCAAATCCTTCACCATTCTTCTACATCAACATAGTTGATAGAATATCAATATTGGAAAAGGTATACAATATTAAGTATATTGATAAATTAGGATTCATGAGTGTGGGTGTTTGGGTAATGGCTTGATTGATAGCCTCAAATGTTGATTTACCTTCATTTGACCAAGTGAACACTTGGTTCTTCTTAAGCACGGTAGTGATTGGTTTGACCAAGTTTGTAAAAATAGGTATAAACCTTCTTACAAAGTTTATTTTCCCAAGGAAACTCTAGATTCCTTTATTATGCTTGGGTAATGATAAGGCAAATATGGCACTTATTCTATCATGATCAATATACAATTCTTCTTTTGAAATAATGTGACCCAACAACTTACCTTCATCCATGAAAAACATACAATTCTTAGGATTCAAAGAGATCCTATACTCTCTGCATCTCTCAAAGTTTATCCTCATGTGGTCCAAGTGACCACTAGCCATCTTAAAGAAAAATATTATGTCATCTAAGCAGACAAGCACCATCTAATTTATCAATCCTTAGAAGTCCATGTCCATTGCTCTTTGAAAAGTGGCCCTAACATTTGATAGGCTAAAAGGAATCTTTTGATAAGTATACGTGCCTCACTTTGCGGGGAAGGTAGTCTTATAATGATCTTCTTTCTTTACTAATACTTGGTTATAACCTGAATATCCATCTAAAAGAGAAAAATGTTTTGAACCTATAACTATTTGAAAAATCTACTCCATGGATGGTAGAGGGTAATGGTCTTTTAAGGAGACCCTATTTAGGTCTTTAAAGTCAACACATAGCCAAATATCACCATTCTTCTTCCTCATAGGTACCAGTTTGGCTATCCATGATGAGTTCTTGATGGGAAAGATGATCTTGGATTCAATTAACTTGGTCAGCTCTCTCCTAATAAGCTCTTCTATTTTTAGATTGACAGGCCTTTGCTTCTACCTCAAAGGCTTAGCATTGGCCTCTAGTTCTATAGTATGTTGCGCTAGCTTAGGATCAAAGCCTATTAGATCACTATATTCCCAAGTAAATATGTTTGAATATTCCTTAAAAAGTTTAATTAAATCATTGCTTTCTGCCTCATTGCTTACCTTCCCAAGCTTGAGGAGCTTGTCCTTGAAAATAAAGACTCTTTCATAGTTCTCCTCATCAGTTGACATAACTACCTTGTCTTTCCTCATATGGTCTCCCTCATGGAAAATACTTTCAATGGTGACCAGCCCTTTAGGAAGTTTTTTTGACTTTAGTTGAACAATTTGATCCTCATATTTATGTTGAAATTTACCTTGGTTCATTGAAGAAAACTTTGCTTCCTACTGCAAGAAACAAGCAATTTATTTGTCTTATTTAAAGACTTGCCAGTGGGCTTCATTATCTGATACTGATGGCCTTACCACCACCTTGATATGTGGCTAAACCTTGGCCTCTTTTAGCTTACTTATAATATCAAATAGAACTCCCATAGCTGCCAACCTATTAACATTTTGATTTTGGTTCCTTGGCATAGCTTGAATGTTAAAGGCTTCAAAATATTTAATTAGGTCCCATACTCTATTTTTGTAGGACCTAATCAAAGGATTTTTTATAATGTTTAGGCCCCTAACCTAGTTCACTATAAGCTCACTATCTCCATATGCTCACAATTGCTTGATTCCCTTCTTACTAGCCCAGTAGAGGCCATGGATTAGGCCTCATATTCTGTTGCATTGGAGGAAAAACTTAAATGGAACCTATAAGACGATAAATACTTATCATCTAAATGGGAAACCAAAATTTCCTCTATAACTACTCCATTTTTTCTCCTTGAACCATCAAAGAAAAACTTCTACATACGATTGTGATCTTCTTTAGGTTGAATGAGGGAAGGCATGAGTTGATTTTCTTCATGTAGTAAATAGACACCTATGTCTCTTTATTCAACACCTTCCAAAGAGTTGAGAAAATGATTATCACCACATAACTCATCTAAGAATAAGTCTAGAATCTCCTCAAGATAAGTATTTAGTTCTTGACTAATTATAAATTCATCCTCATCAAGGATAGTATAATTGAGGTTTATGTTATCTAGCTGATGGGGCTCAAAGTGAAATTGTGCCATGGGCTCAACCTTGATTGATACCTTAGTCCCATACCTTGTTTTGAATTCCATGTTTGACCAATCTACTATGAGATAGCCTCCTATATTTGATGTGAATTCTCTAGAAAGGCATAATACAAAGTGAAGAGTTACATCAAGGATCAACACATCCTAAACCACTGAAACACTAGGACAAGTATGCAAGGTTAGACTCAAATCCTTGATGATACTAGATGGCTTTGTGGAAGAACCATCAAGCTGTATAACTCCCTTAGATTAAGGTTCATACTTTAAACCAATTTGGTCTACTATTGACTTTGACATCACCAAAGTACTTGCTCCACTATCTACCATGCAGTTATATACCAAGGAGTCACCAATGATTAATGAAATGTAGAATGGAGGAGGTTTAACCATCTTAGTTGATCCTTTTCCCATAGGACCTTGGGTTGCATTGGTGAGGATATAAGTTTCTTTACTTGGTTGTTTGCCTATAGTTATTGTAACACCTATCTTAGACAAAAATTCTTGAAGGATATCCACTTGACTGAGCATAGAAAGCATGTCCCACATTAGTACACTCACACTAGGTTTCTTTATTTTCTAAATAATGTTGATTGGTAGACCACCAACCTTTGCTTGTGCTTTGGGGGCAACTATTATTATTTATTAAATTTATGAGTTTTATAGATCAAAATGGGTCCATTAATTTTGATTCTTTAAAGCTATTGGAACCTTTGGAGCAGTAGTAGGTCCACTTAGATTTGATAGTAATGGAGTAATAGTAGGGGGATATTTGACTACCTCTTGATCACAATCCATATTCCTTCCTTTTAACCTTGTATTATCTGCCATTGGAATGTATGATGGGCTATAACTAGCCTATTGATTGAGTGTATAGAACTTTTCTTGCTCACTGATGACCATTGTTGCATCTAGATGGTTTGGCACCTAATTAGATCTTTGGTCTTGTGGAGACTACCTTGGTTTTGTCATCATGGGGATCTTTGTTGTTTAAGCCATTAAGGCTTGATTGTATCCATAAGAAATAACTTACTACCATTAGTCATTGAAAGCTTGGTTAAAACCATTAGTTGGGATAATGGATTACCAATAGATTGATCCCAAGGTATGGTCCCTTCAACCTCTTGAGCCATGTTGTTTTGAATAGGAACTAAGGAGTTAGAAGAGCCTACAATATTTGGGTTATAACTATTCTACTTATTGTAGCTAGGTTGTCCTTGCCCTTGCTCACAGTTTTGGTTTTGGGAATTTCCCTTGAAGGGTGGTCTATTCCCTTGAAAATATTGTTGTTGAGGATAATATGGAGCTTGATAAGGTTTATTGAAATAAATTTTCTAATTTTTAACATTTACCACATCATTTCCCAAGGATTAAAGCATGCTCTTAAGTTCTAGGTAGTTCTTCTGCTCTTGGGAATCACTTGTTTTGCTAGTGGAGGCCTTTTCCTACTTAGGTGAAGGTATGGAAACAATTTTTGGAGTTAGAAAAATAACATCAAGTGGGGGAATAGCCATAGGGGGTGGTCTAATTTTAGGAAAAAGAGGCATTGGGGGTCTAGGAATAAGATTGCCAACCTGAACTAGGTAATTTTTTACTTTAATAGCCACCTCATAAGCATCTGAAAATATGTTCCCTCCCATGGATTGGATCATTATAACTATATCTCTATTTATAACCTTCAAGTATTATAAGAATTTAAAGTTAGGGGATGGTCTAATAGAGGTTGGATTTTTGTCCGAAGTGTTTTATAATATTGTGTTGAAGTCTTGCATGACTTCATGGGGGGCTCTCTTGATTGTGGTAAGCTATTCAGCTAGTGACAAATGGTCACTCTTGTCTAAAAATCTATTACACAGGGCCACTCCTAGCCGACTCCATGATTGAATATAATTAGCATTTAAGCCTCTATACTAATCTAAAGCTTTTCCCTTAAGGGATATTTCTAATATTCCAATATCTATATTTTCTACAATGACATTATGGATATTGCAAAAATTGGTTGTCATTGATATTGCACCTTATTAGAGGATTCACCAAGGTCTGAATAACAAGGATGCATGAGTCATGGTTGCACGGGATGAATCAAGTGAATACCACATAATGATAAAGTAAATGAAATCAAACAAGAGACAATTGCATAGATAATTTGGAGAAAAGCCAATATTCCATTTACATGAGATGACCATAATGAAGAATACATATAGAAGAATAAATGTAGGAAAAATCCATGTATGCACAAATATATAATTTCCCTAATTAAATAATAGGGAAAAATAAAAACCTACACTAATACCCCCCATAAGCATAGCTTAGGTGGGTAGTGTGGAAATATAGAATGGGTCCCAGTAACTAGGCCTGATGAGGTACCCATGTACAAATGTAATCTCCCATAAGATAGGGAAAACGAGAAAAACTATAGGAAAAAACTCTCCCCCAAAAGAGAGACATAAAAAAAGGAAAAGGATAGTGCCCCCCCCCAAAGATGATGCTGCTACAGATGTGGACCATACCCCAAGAAGAGCTCATAGATGAATGAACTTGCTCTCGGTGAAAGGTTTGGTGAAGATGTCTACAACTTGCTCTGAAGATTGGCAAAATATCAAGTCAATGACCTGACTATGAATAAGCTCCTAAATGAAATGCATGTGAATCTCTATGTGCTTGGTCCACTGGTGCTAAAACAAATTCTTGCAAATTTGAATGGTACTATAGTTGTCACAATAAATGATGGTGGGCTACTTGATAGGAATGCCAAACTTAGAAAGTATCCCCTAAAGCTAAATAGCCTTAGTAGTTGCATTAACAGCTCCCCTGTACTCTGCCTCTATGGATGATATAGCAATAGCATTTTGCTTCTTGCTTGACCAATTGATAGGACCAAAACCTAGAGAGAAACTATAACCAGAAGTGGACTTACGAGTCTGTGAATCACCAGCCCAGTCTAAATCTGTATATCCAACCAAGTCAACCTCTATGCCAAATCTATAATGAATCTCATATCTATGTGAACCTTGTATGTAATGCAAGATCCTCTTAGCTAATTTCTAATGCAGCTCATGAGGTTCCTACATAAATCTAGAGACAAGTTCCACTGCATATGATATGTCAGGCTTGGTGTGAGTCAAATAGATGAGACTACCAACAAGTTATCGATATTGAGTGGCATCAACCAATGGTGAAGAATAGTCAACCTCAAGCTTGACTCCTGATAGAAAGGGAGTCAGAGATGGCTTGAAATCAGTCATGTGAAACCAAGCCAATAAGTCAAGAGCATACTTAGGCTGTGCAAGAGAAATCCTTGAATCTGATTGTGAGATCTTGATGCCAAGGAAGTAGTGCAACAAACCCAAGTCTGTCATGTCAAATTTATCCTAGTGAGATGCCTTCACCACTGCAATAGCTGATGAAGAATTCCCGGTGATCAAAAGGCCATCAACATATAGAACCAAGAATGAATCATCCTACCACAAGAAGTAGACATTGGGGTCAGAATGGCACCTAGTGAAACTTGCTATGAGAAGGAAAGAATCCATCTTGGCATACCAAGCCCAAGAGGCCTATTTGAGGCCATAGATAAATTTCCTAAGTCTGCATACTAAGGAAGAATCTTGAACAAATCTTGGTGGTTGCTCCATGTAGATCTCCTCATCTAGGTCTCTGTGAAGAAAGACACTCTTCAGATCCATCTAGTGCACATCCTAACCATGTGTTGCAGCAATAGCCAAGGTGAGTCAGATAGAAGTCATATTTGTAATGGGTGCAAAGGTCTCTAATTAGTCAATGCCTGCCACCTATAAGAAACCCTTGGCGACTAATCGTGCCTTGTACTTATCAACTGACCCATCTACTACAAACTTGGTCTGATATATCCACCTACATCAAACCATATTCCTTCCCTTAGGAAGTGAAGTCAAGTCCCAAGTGTGATTTTTGATTAAGGAAGAATATTCTTCCTCCATAACACTATCCCACTCAAGTACTCCCAATGCCTATCGAAAAGTTTATGGATCTAAAACTGAGGCAAAGAAGGCATGTTGATCTCTCTAAAAATCCCCCCTAGTACGTCTGTCATTTGTGAGATCTCCTACCCAAGTGCCAGCACTCTCAAGTGTCTATCTGGCCTAAAGTGGCCCAAAAGTGGGTGAGTCAAGTGCTAACTCCTCATCTTTTGATTGACTAGATAGAGGTGGATGACTCTACATCACTGTCCTCACTGTCTGAACTTGAAGAAGAAGAAGATGTCTCTAGCTCAAGAACCTATTGTGGCTAATCTAAATTTGATAAGGAATCATCTTAAATAAGTAGATCCAATGAGGGAGAAGAAGTGCCAAGTGTTGAGTCTCTAGGAATCTCTTGAAAGTGGATACTTCTCTCAATGAACAACTCATGAGTGACTAGATCTAGAAGGTGATACCCCTTAATACCATCTGGATATTCTATAAAGATGCAAGGCTTGGACTAACGTTCCATAGCTTTGCATTTCTTTTTTGATATGTGAGCCATTGCTGGGGATCTAAAAACCCTAAGGTGCTCAACATCAGGTTTCTTTTTATGCCAAGCTTCAAAGGGTGTTATCCCTTTCAAAGCTTTATGAGGAACCCTATTTTGAATGTAGCAAGCACAATTGATGGCTTCAACCTAGAACTATGGTGCTAAGGATTTGGAGTGAATCATACAGCTACCCATATCTTTCAAGAACCTATTTTTGTGTTCTACAACCTCATTCTGTGAAGGACTATAAGTGATTGTGCACTACAAATCAATCCCCTTTGTGGTGCAAAACTGCTCAAACTTCATGCTAACATACTCCCCTCCATTATCAGTTCAAAGAATTTTGATGGATTTCTCACTCTATTTCTCAACAAGAGCCTTGAAGTCTAGAAAATTTTCAAACACTTCAGACTTTTGTTTGAGAAAATATATCCAAGTGTACCTAAAGAAATCATCAATGAAAGTGAAGATGTACTTGGCCCTTGTAAAAGATGGTTTGGGAAAGGGTCCTGATACATCACTGTGGACTAACTCCAAAGGTTATGAAGCCCTCTAAGCTTTACCTTTGTCAAATTTTGCTTTGGGATGATTCCCAAGGGAGCACCCCTCGCAAAGTCCTTTTGAGAATTGGACATGAGGTAAGCCAATGACCATGTCATGTTTGCAAAGTTGCTCAAGGTAGTGGTAGTTAAGGTGGCCAAACTGCTCATGCCATATTTTATAGCTCCATCTGAATGAGTCAACAATGCCATTGGAGAAGAATTAGGTGCAAAATGTGAGAAGGTGTATAACCTTTCTTGGTGATTTGCCCTACCCATTGCCACTGTAGTATCACTATGCAACTCCCTGATAGCCACTGAATTTGATGAAAACTCAACTCTCATGCCTTGACCAATGTGAGTGATTTGGTACACTGATAGGAGATTGGTTGAAAGAGGGGGAACACTTAGAACATTATTGAATGTTCCTCCTTCCATTTCAACTGACCCTCTCGCTATAATGGAAATTGATGTGTCATCACCCAAACTAATTGAAGTCATGCTACAAGGCTCTAAGATGAAAACTCAACTAGCGAAGAGCCCATGTGGTGAGAAGCACCCGGGTCAATGACCCATGAAGATGTAGAAGCTATTGTAGCTACAAGGGCCTTGCATTTTTTTTCTCCTTACCCTTGCCTTTTGCCTTAGTAAAATCTTGGGTAGATGAATTCTGCTTGATGGACTCAAGAACACCTATGTTGTGCTTCTCTAGAAGATGAGTTAGGTGATCTATTTGTTTCTTCATGCATTTGTGTTCATCATGCTCTATCTTTTTACAATAGGCACACTTAACCTTCTCCTTCTTAGATTTAACATTGGAGGAGGAAGGCTCAGTGTTGTTTTTAGCAAGATTGTTGTTTTCTTTCTTCTTCTCTTGGTCCTTGTTCTTTTTCTTCTTCTCCTTTGTTGAAGTCTTATCCTTACCATTTACATATATCAAAGCTTGGGGTTGAGTAGACTTTATTGTGCCCATTTGAATTAGTTTATCTTGCTCCCTAGTCAAGTCGGCAATGAATGAATCCAATGAAGGCATTTTCCATGTAGCGCCAAGGGCACTTTTTGTGGCATGAAAAGTGGAGACAAAGATTGAATAGCTTAGACCTAACTTTATGAGAATGGAAAAGATGAGTTGATCATCTTTTTTCTCTATCACGCATTCTTTAAATTTCAATTTGAGGGCCTTAAACTTAGTGAAGAAGTCCTGTAGGGTGTCAAAGTTGCTAGGACTTAGACTTATGAGTTCATTTTCGAGTTTATGACCTCTCATCTCATCAAGCTTCCCAAATAAGACTTCTAAAGTGTCCCATATGTCTTTGGAAGTCTTGGAGGTTTATAAATGGAAGATAAGTTCTAGAGACATAGAAAATCTCAATAATCTATAGGCTTCATCACTACAGTTGTACCACTTGACCTTTTCAGCATCAGTGTTGGGTTCTATTTCAGTACCCATGGTGATCTTATACAACCCTTTGCTTCTAAGAATGATTGAAATTTTAACCTTCCATTCATGATATTTGAAGAGTTTTAGGGGTTTAAGTTGAAAATAATCTATTTTAAGCTGAATTTAGGTGAAGTTGTGTTGATTGCAAGTTGTGAAATTATGCAAGAAAAAAAATGAAAGCAAAGATTACAAGTGCTGAAAAGCAATCACACCCCCCCTAAAATGTTGAGCCCCCTTTAAATATGAAAGTGCACGCTCAAAAGATGTTAGGCTCAATCGAGAATGCATCTTAGAGCAATTAGTGCAAGACTTTAAGCAAACAAGACGACGGACTCAGCTGAAAATGCGTCTTGGGAGATCCAAATTTTAGGCACTTTATAAACTAGTGAATTTTTAAAAAATAATAAACTTAAATTATGGATAATTGAAATACAAACACTTTTGCAAAAAATGGCACCCAAATTTGAGCTACCGTTTGCAAGATATTAAAGATTTAATTTCTTGTAAACTAGTGTTTTTACAAAAAAATATCACTAAAACATTAAAAAATGCCTATTTTGAGAGAGAAAGTGACCTTCCAACCACTCGTTGGACTTAGCATGGAGTGAGGAATCCAAAGGAGGTCTTTGTTAAGGGGAATTGGCCTCCTACCGACCCGGGCCTCACCCTTCATCTTCGACAATTGAACATACAAGCTTTAAAAAAACTCAAATATTGCTCAATCAAAGAACCCCCCTAGAAAAATATGATTTGACACTTTATATTAGTGTGTTTACAACTGCCACTAACAAGAAATACTAAGTGGTCTTGATTTCAATGCATTACAAAACCCTCATGAAGAGCATATGCTGAAAATACAACTTTGGCATAATATCCAAAGAAATAAATAGCACCACTGTGATCTACTCAAAAAATCATGCACTTTCAAAACAAGAATCATCTCGATACGAGGTCTAATGTGAAAGTTATGATCCTCCAAAGTTCCCAAAATGAGAAATGTGCAATGTCACGACTGAGAAATTACTATTTCTAAAAAATCTTAGCATCAAAATCAAAAAACATCTACACTAGTACATAGAGCATGAAAAAATAGCTAAAATCAAAAAAAAAATTGTGGGAAAAGGAGTCTGTATGAGCAAGAACGGAGCATTTGAAAACTGCCTTCAAAATTGCAACTGCCAACGGAGAGGGGTCCTACTGTAGCTTTATGAGCACGTTTCTACAAAGTATACAAAATTTATGCAAAAATTGAAAGATACCCAAATGGTTTTTCTAGGCTGCAAACAAAACCCAGAAGACATTTTTCTTGCTGATGTAC
Source organism: Torreya grandis (assembly GCA_037957365.1). Lineage (NCBI taxonomy): Eukaryota > Viridiplantae > Streptophyta > Pinopsida > Cupressales > Taxaceae > Torreya > Torreya grandis. Next base: position 400,382 of record JARHVA010007884.1, read on the forward strand.
AGAAGATGCAGATATAGTGTAAAACAGACGCCTTTAGCCAGAAAAAATGACCCCAACAACCAAAAAATGGCATGCAAAGGTAGAATTAGCTATCAAGAGATTGCAAAGGCATGTGACAACCTGCAATTCTAATTAAAATACAAAATATGCAAGTTGATTGACAGAAACAAGATTATAGGATCTTGCAAAATCCTGCCTGCATATATATGGAGAGACCAAACAAGCCATAAAAGGAACAAGAGCACGGAGAACTAGCAATATCTCCCAAAAAAATTTAAATTTCATAAAAAAATGCCTTAACAAAGCTCTAGATTTCAATGAAAGCAATATCAAAATAGACAACCAGTTACTGGGGTTGCTCTGATACCATATCAGAGGATTCACCAAGGTCCAAATAACGAGGATGCATGAGTCATGGTTGCATGGGACGAAGCGAGTGAATACCACAAAATGATAAAGTAAATAAAATCAAACAAGAGACAATTACATAGACAATTTGGAGAAAAACCAATATTCCATTAACATGAGATGGCCATAATGAAGAATACATATAGGAGAGCTCATAAGTAACTCCTCCAAAAATGGTGGTCAAAGCACCTCAAGAATATACTATAATTCCTCCATGAAAGGTGGTGACAAGGTGCTAAGAATAGAGAAGTAACTCCCATACCCAAAATAGTAGGTCAAAGGAGTTATGACATTCTTCTGACACCTATGACACATCTATGACACACATCTCCACATAAGCTAGCCTATCCCACAAATGTAGGAAAACTCCATGTATGCACAAATATATAATTTACCTAATTAAATAATAGGAAAAAATAAAAACCTACACTAATACTTTATGGGAGAGTTTTCCAAGCTATCTCACTCCCAGCTACAATATTAGAATAACCTCAAGCTATGGGTATCCTGTAATGAGGTTGAACCTCTAAAATTTTTAATGAGGCTAGCTCCTTAGATGATTCACTTCAGCGTATTTCCCACACTAAAATATACTATGACTAAGGAAAAGGGAGAGAAAGATAACATGAAAGGGGAACCTAAGATAAGGATGGTGTTGCACGAAAGATGAAATGATCCACATTTAACCTAGAAGCCTTAATGACTAATAATGAATTTAACCAAGACATAAACTAATCTAATCCCATCTCAAGGCCACAAGCATAAGTATTTTGTGTGGAGGTCGAAAGGAAACCTTGCAATTTGAAGGATAGAAAGAAATAGTTTTGTATGAGAAATCATAAACTTGTGACACTTAAAGAAGTCACCAATGTCTAACACTTCACACAACCTACAAGGAACTAAAAGAATTGAAGGAAGTTGCATGGAAGATTCATAGATGATGAAAAGAGAAATACATTCTACAAGTTAAAACTCAAATAATGCACACTTCACTCCAAACTAGAATCAGAAAGTTTATCTTATTGCTTCAAGAGAGTGTTACAAGGCAATTTTGACAAAGTAACTCTATCACTAGTTGAGGGATGTCATTTCAGGCTCAAAAGCTTGTATATATAGTAGAAAGGGATGAGAGAATAGGGGGAGAGAGAAAGGAAGAGCAGATCCTATTTGAGATATGACAACTACACTGCTACTTTCTTGTAATGAATGCTCCACCATCTTTTTGACTAATCAAGGCACTATTTTGCTTTGTAAAAATGAAACTTTATTTTTCCTAATAACCTTGAGCTTCCTCGTTAATCAAAAAACATGTTAGAAGATAAGAAATTATCCAATAATTCTTTTAATACCTAAGCTACCTATTCTAATCACCTGATCTTCACCTTTAATCCCCATGCCATCATTCACTTGTCTTGAACATATAAGGACAAAATCCCCATAACTGTAAATTTGGACTAAGCCATGCTTCTTCTACATTGAGTGACCACTATCAAAGATGATGGCCATGTCAAAGGATGAGAGCCTCCCCATTAATTTCACCTACCAACTCTTACTTTGAAACTTGGACTAGATCTTTCCTATAGATGGAAAACCAATGTAAGGACATTGGTTTTCCTATATCCATTTATGTTGATGTAACTCTATAGATTTGATAGCTCTTTTGATATTTATTAGGTCTAAAAGGCCTTTTTTACCTTTATGGATCCTAACTGGTAACACCTGGCCTTTTTAATGCATCTAGTCCAACTCAGGTCTACTTTGCATTGAAGTCCCTTTTTTAGAACTAACAGAACCATGCCAAAGGTAGTTGGATGTCTCTACCAAGTGTGAATGATTTGATCTTTGCATTTAAAACTTAGTGTGCCCCTTCACTTTGCATGTCCTATATGTAGGCTATAGACCCCTTTGATAGCTTTTGAATGCCAATGGCTATTTTAAGATATCCATCTTTGATGTTTACGTAAACATCTCATTTTTCCTTTTGACACTTTCTTGTGGGCCTTTTTATTTTGAACAATTTGCTTAAATAATTTTTGTGGACTTTTTTCCTAAAGGAATTAAACTTCAGACTTTTTGAGAATGACCCTTCAAATTTTGAAAAGTCCTTTGGAGAAGTGCCCTTTTTGAAGGAAAAGTATATTTCAACCACTTCAAAAATGCCCCTTTCCAAAGGGAAAGTACCTTTCAAATTTTTTGTAAATGTCTTTTTGTTATTTGAAACGAACCATCAGCTTTTTTGGAAAAGACCCTTCGAACAAATTTTCTTCGGCCACTTTCCTGAAAGAAAAAATATTCGGTACTTTTGCAAAGGTCTAATTATTCAAAAGATACCCTTTGGAATTATTACATAAGATAGTTTGGAATGGAAATGACTCTTCAAAAAAAAAAAATTGGCCCTTTAAAACATGAAAAGGTCCCTTTTTGCCGATAAAAGTGCCCTTCACATTTGGGAAATGGTCTTTCAATTTTTTTTCTTTCGACACCTCATTCTGGAGGAATTCCTTCATAATTTTTACCTTCAGCCTTTTGTCCTTGGGAACTTTTTTGAAAAAAGTACATTCAAACTTCTTGCTAAGTGCCTTTCAAAAAAATGTAAGTGGTCCCTTGGCTCTTTGAAAGTGCCCTTCGGAAGAATTGAAAATGCTCTTCAAAGTTTTTTGATTCAGACCATTTTCTTGAGAAAATACATTCAAGAAAATTGTCTTGGCCACTTTACTTTGAAAAAGATATCTTTCAAAACTTTTGTTTGGTACATGTCTAAGATAAAAATACTTCAAGCCTTTTGTTTTAGACAAAATGTTTAAAACAATTCCTAATACTTAGCCTAAAAGACCCAAAACAAATCTTCCAAAAGAAATAGGTCTTCAAATAAATTGTTGTGAAACAATTTCCCCAAAAGAATTCAGTCTTTTTTTTTAGCTTCAGACATTTTATTCAAAAGAATTATCCCTTCAGGAACTTTGTCTCAGACAACTTGTTCAAAAGAATTCAACACTCAACTAGAAAAAGGTCTCGAAAGAAACTATCTTAGTAATGAAAAGGTTGAAAGAATTCCAAAGTAAAGACTTAGCCCAAAAGGCTTTGTACTTAGCTTTTTCAAGGTTTGTAATCCCTTTTAGACTTGTTCATGAAACTTTTATTTTACCTTCAAGCTTTAGAATTCTACTCAGCTTATTCTTCTGGGTAAAATCTTGGTATGTGGGCCAAAAAATGGCCAACAACACCCATGTTTATGTAATGAACTACCACATTTGTCAAATCAATACACATAAGAAACACACCCACCCATGCCACTACAGTCACTATTGAGTCCCATCCATTTTAAAAGTTGGGACTTGACTTTATGGGGGCCATCAATGCCAACTCCTCCATCAAACATTGATTTATCCTCACCATAATAGATTACTACACGTATTGGATTGAATGCAAAACATTTAAAAATTACATAATGGAAGTGGTTATCAGTTGAATCCTTGAAGACCATATTGTAACTAGGTTTGGTATGCCATATTTTTATAGTATGTGACAATGGCCCTACTTTCTCCTCACTATAATTTACTAAGCGGGATTATAAAAAATAGGTTGTTCTTAAATTCTCATCCAATTACTACCCATAAGATAATGGTTTAGCTAAATAAACTAACAAGAATTTGTTGAGTGTGATCAAGAGAGTCTTGGAGAGGAATCATAGGGATTGACATACTATTCTAAAATTTACATTATGGTTTTATAGGACTAGGATCAATTATTTTTAGGTACTTCCCCATACCATTTGGTATATGGCCAAGACCCAGTCTTCCCTATAAACCTTATAATTTTAAACTTGTTATTTATCAAATCTTACCTAGGGGATGATAATAAGATAAAGGCCCACCTCTTGAACCTGATACAACTAGAAGAAAATGTGATGCATCCTTGTTGTATTTTATCATGTAGCAAGGAATTGTTAAATGTTAGTTTGAAAAGTGAACCAAAGTAAAATAATTTTAGATTTATGATTTAGTCCTACTTTGGGACAAAGCTCACAAAAAAAGGGTCAACATGGAAAATTTGATGCCCTTTGGCTAGGACCCTTCCAAATCTTTGAAATACTAGGAGAAAATTTATTTCACCTAAGGTGTCTAACTATTTAGGATGTCCCATTTCCTGTCAATGAATAATTCCTCAAACACTACTTTTAAGTCTAAACTATATTGGGGTGATCATGTAAATAATTTCCCTTTTGGCTTCTTTTCTTTCCCTTGCTGATTTTGTTTTTTTAATTCTTATATATTTTTTGGTTTTGTTTTATGGTTTGTTTTCATATTTTCCTTATTAGGCACATTCCTAAATTTTTATCTTATTGTTCCTTTAATCAATGTCATAAGGAAGAGTGATATGGCTGCAAGTGGTGCAAATGATACCCTACTACTTAAGTAGTAATATTTTTTTGACATTGGATTTATTCTTTATCTCAATTCTAAAGGTTTTATCTATTTACTTGTGTCCTAAATAAGTTTATGTTTGATAAGCTGGGGATGGGCCATCTAATTCATGAAGACCGTCTCTTAAAACCTATCACAAAGGAAACTTTAAACATTTATAAACTTACCTAAATGAAGCTATTGTAGTCAAGGTATGAAGCTAAAAAATATATAATTCTTCTCTTCATTTACTATTAGCCAAAATTGACCACCATGAATGGGTACAATTTTAAACTTTGCTTTTAGACTTTTTTAGGCTTGTTAGTGGTCTTTTGAGAACTTGGTCATAAGAGGTGTCTTATAAAGTGATTGGATCATATTAAGGTCTATTTCATGGTCTAGAAGAGTGATCAACCCCATAGTCTTGTCATTAGTCCCTTCATGAAGGTCTTATTTGAGTTTTGGGGATATTACTGTACTTTAACAAAGTTTAATGTTACTTTGTAGAGGTTAAGGTATGCTGACCCATGGTGGAGCATTGGTATGTTGACCTCCAAGGTGATATAATGTCTTATGGTGGATTAATACTTCTATAGACATGATATGGTAAAGTGAAAATAACATTATTTCATGTTTATCAAAAGTTAAAGTAAATTTGGAGAAATTAAGATAATGTTTACATTTGAGAAATATAAGGAATTAAGTGCATTTTGAGACCTATAAACTAAAGTATAATGTATAAATACACTTCTCAAGAGCTCCTAAAATAAATTTTCAATGTGGAAGTGGTCAGTTTAGGTCATAAATAGATGTGATCAGGTATATAAAAGGTTTTTAGGTTAAAATAAATAATATGGAGTCATTTTAAGGTTATAATAATGCAAAAAATGTTTCATCTTCTCTATCGCCCCCTTTGCAAGCTTGTGAAGGTTATTTTTAGGTGATCATTCCATGAAGAATAAAGGGAGTTGGAACCAATTATCTAGGGGGTGTGTAGGGTAAATTATAAGATTAAATTTAAATTCATTATTTTTAGGATTGAAGGTTTGAGATTTATAAACAATCGTTAACAAGTTAAGCGGCTCAAAACCCTCTTAAAACCCCACAAGTAAGATTTTTCTTGTCTCAAAAAGCTTAAAATATTAATAGATGAATTTTTTTGGTTGTTTTATATCCTCATGAGTTTTAATATCCATAATAAATCATATTATACCATAACTTTACATGTTTGAGAAACCAAAGTGATAAAAATGCTATGTTTTTATTGTTTTTGGAGGTGACGGTAGGGTTCTTGAAGCTGTGATGATTTGGGGTAAATGATAAGTTTTTTTTTGGGATTTAAAAAATATAATAACATATACCAAGACTATTATATGTTTATAAATTATCATACAAGCACCAAAAAAGGTCAGATGCCAAGGGATTTGTAAATTATGTTGATTGTGCATAAAACTGCTTGCAGGTGGCTATCAAAAGATGCATAAAAAAGGTGAATCCATGGTTTTTGAATTGAATATCAAATATTTTAATATATTATGAGTATTTTTTAATTATTGGAGTGTTTAATCCAACAAATAAAGTGATTCAATCCATCAAATAGTGTTTTGATCAATATCTTATAAGAGGTTACAAGGCTATTAAAGCTAAGAGGAGTAAGGTTAGTTTTAATTTTGGTTCCTCAAGAAACCAATAGGAATTTTTTTTCATTTTATATTTTAGTGACATATTTGGATTGAATAATAATATTAAAAATTTATAAATTCACTCCATAAGTATCTTTTAAATAAAATTACAGGTAATAGTCCATTAGCAATATTGTTTGAATACCCTCACAAGGATTCAAGTAAAAATAAGCAAAGGAAAATACCTATGAAAAGGGAAGGAATGATTATTATGAACTTTAAAAAATAAAAAAATTAACTCCTATAACTCATAAAATTATTCCAAGCACAAACTCAATGGATAAACAGTCAAATGTTCACCTACAGCCTTGCAGGACAAAGGAGAAAGTCTTATGAGCAACTCCATTGAGGTTTTGAGAAGTGGTACAGGTGAAAAGCTAGAATTGATACACTTTAGGGAATAATATTTTAAAACCCTCATATAATTTTTACCAATAAAAAAATCTCCTAAATCATCCTTGAAGATAATTTGTAGGGTATAGGTTTAAAGAATACCATTTTAGTGTTTACAAGCAAAAGTTAGATGTGTGAAGGTAATTAAGAGACTTTAGAGAGGTGTTTGATATTTAAAAATATTATAAAAGTATAAAATATTTATAAATATAGATTAATATACTAATAATAACATTTTATATGGATTAAATTGAGGTGAATGTAGACCTATAGGTCCACACTCTCAAGCCTAAGAAACAAGACCTTATATGCATATGTTGGTTTGAGGAAAAAATGAGATGTGAAATGACATGATATATAGTTACAAGGGTCCATTTTATATTTTAAAATATATAATCACTTATTAAAAACTTCCTTGAGATGTCAACAAATATCTAACCCAAACAAGACCTTTCAAGCCTGCTTAAAAAGCTCTTTTTAGCATGCATGGTAGTCCAAGATTCCAAACTATAAATCCAGCCACATATTAAAGAAAAGGTTATCAATTTTCCAAAAAAAATGGACAAACTAAAGCTTCAGGCATTTTTGGGACTACTTAATCATCTAAATAGATTTTATCCTAACTCTGGTAAAGACAGGTTTATTTTGCAAGAACTTCTCCAGAAGAAAAAAGTGTTCCAGTAGATGGACGAGCATACAATTGCTATCAAACAGATAAAATCCAAAGTAACATCTCTTCCAAAGCTTCATATCCCAAAATATAACCAATTTGTAGTTTATACTGATGCATCTAATTTTTCTTAGGGATAAATACTTGTTTGTAAATACAATAATAAATAATTCATATGTAAATTCTCTAGTGGAGTCTTCAATACAGATGTCTTTAAATGGAACCCTTCAAACAAAGAGATCTATACTATAAATAAATGTTTAGATAAGTTTATGTTAAAAATTCTTCATCTGCCACATTTTGTTGTAAAAATTGATTGTACTAGATTTTTGACCTTTAGAGAAAAAGATCATGGTTGAAAAGATGGTCGCGGTAAATATATTAGGTGGCAAGCCTTTTTCAATCAATTTAACTTCTCTATAGAACATATTAAAGGCACTGACAACATAATTGCTGATTAGCTAAGTCAAGTTCTTCCTATAACTCTAATGCATAAAACCATTCCTGGTTTCAACTTAACAAGGATCTACAATCAAGGATTTGCTTCCATGAACATCTTTGTCCAAGAATAAATTCTCTAAGAAGGGTTGTATCCGAGATATACTCAAATATCTTATGTAGCAGGACAAGATCTACAAATGTCTTTTACCACCATTATACATGTAGATCGTCATTGAAACACTAGTGTAATCACTATTAAAAGACTAAATAGTGAATTTTTATTTCACTAGTTCACTGAATTATTAAAGCATCCTTTATGGACATGGTTGATAAAGATAAGGTCATCCCACAATGAACATCTCTATCGATGGGTAGCTAGATACGGTCCACACCATATTCATGAAGAAGAAAATCATGACCAAGACACCGTAGTTCACAAAATTATTTGACAACAACTAGAATGGGAATCATATTTTTATATCACTCCTCACTGTCATGCATGTGAAGCTAGACCCCAACACTGGCATCTTTCTAGTACCTTCTAGCTAAGCTGTCTCTTTTAGCTGATAAGTGAAGATGACTTGCTAACTAAAGTGAAAGCAATGTTAGACCCACCAATTTAGATGTCTTCATCCAATGCCTCCAATAGTATATCACTATAGATTACTTTTTTTAGTTGGAAAACATGATGGGACAGACACTACCTTGGCAAAGATTCCAGGTAGGACCTCCTAATTGCTATAAATAAGACTCTTCGCTAGTGATATGGCATTGAAAAATTTCTAAGCTTTAGAAATCTAGTAACATTGTTCAAAAGTATACTCTTCTCTTGCCCTTCTTGAAGGATCTTGAGAATCATAAATTTAAACAATTACTTGTAAAAGAGTGTAATAGTTATTTTGAGTGATAATAGTGAAGCCATAGCCATTCGGCCCCTACCTACTACCACAAGTTTTCCTATAATCAAGTAGGATCATCTACTGACATGAAAAGATTGGTATCAGAGCCAGTTAGGATCATCTATTGTTCACATCTGTAAAATTTCTTGTAAGACCATTAAGTTTCCTTGCTTTGAAAAATTCTTTGGGAATAGTTATTGCATTGAGTCCCTGTCCATTAATAATTGTCATAGGCCCTTTTTTTCTCTGCATCCTTGTTTCCCTATCTAGAATTTTCTCACTTTCCATAATCTTAATCTCTTATCTATGAAATTTGATAAAACCCAGATGTCTTCTACAATAGAAATACTTAATGAATATGAGATAGAAGGAATGTATGAACTTCCTCCTTTTATTCCTGAACAACTTTTTGAATGTCATGATATAGAAATTATAGAAGAAAACCTTGAAAAGGAAAATAGCTTGTATAAACCTTTGGCTATTAAGGCTTCACAAGTATATAATAAATCTTAGCTACTTAAGTCTAAGTTTGTTTATAAGACTACTTATTTGTCTTTTGTTAAACCACGAATCAAGTGTATTGAACTTACCTTGAGTTATAAGCCCAAAAGAAATTTTCAAACCAATTTGTTATCTTTGTTACCTGAACGTGAGATCAACTACATCAGATCTCACAAAGATGTCAAGTTTGTCCATTTTGGTCTTATTCTTATACATATCACTCCATTGATTCTTGGTACTATAAAACCTATTATATATCTAACTTTGTGTGATAGATGCCAAGTCAATTTTAAACATGCCTATAAATTATCTAGCCTTGGATGACTAAATGATGCAGTCATTTGTTTTAAGTTCTGTCCAAACCTTTCTATCTTAGTCCGTGATAGAGGATGTAAAGAAGTCAAACTTGGATCATTAGATTATTGGGGATTGTTCACCTCCCTTTTTAGTCTAGAAATGTTTGGGGAATTTAAATATGCTTCTATAACTATTTATATTGTATATATCATGACTAACACAAACCACCCCAAAATCTTAGAAAATTTGCCTTATGCCCACAAACTTAGTGGAACTGTCTAATTGCAAAAGAGACATATAGATTTTGTCAAAATCCCTTCTGATTGGAAACTTGACTAGTTAAAAAAATGTTTCTCCAAAAATGAAAGGTCAAGATACTATGCATAAGAGTGATGGTAAAACCATCAATATTCTTCCAAGATCTCTTTCTATAAATAATTCTTTTATTCTTTCTCCTTCCCAACCTTCTTCTTCTTCCTCTAGAAGAACCATCAAAATAGGTCACATCTTGATAAAAGATGAAGAGATTAACCAAGGATCTGATCCAAAAGATCAGTTACCTTGTACTTTTATGAATCTCCCTCGATAAGATAATTTAGAATTCTATACAGAAAATAAGGTCAACCTGCATAGAGGTGGAAGGTGGCCTCTACATAAAGGAATATATAAGTAGCTAGAAGGACTTGTCCAGTATTTTTTTGCTACATTTCAAGGAGATGTAGAACCATCAAATGAATTCAAGCATATAAACTATATGTCCAGATTTAATTCTAATCTCTCTAAAATTTTTGATGACCTTTGTAAAGATGCATTATACATCAGAAATAGTTTAGATAAACTGAATATTCTTGAAGACAATGCAAACCAAGTCTATATAAATCTACAAAAATAGTTGTCTTTTATTGATACTAAATTGGCATCTTTAGATGAGAGCCTTGACTAGTTAGTCAAGCAAGGTTAGGAAGGTAAAGCACAAGTTCTAGCACTAACATATGAGGTTAATTTTGGTTCTAGTTTCAAACCTCATCAGAAACATCTTGGTACTTCTTTGATGCAAAGGACCCATGTCCAACTCAAGCCATGGTACTTGAATATAGATGATCTGTTAAATCCATTAAATGAGATATCTGCCTAGTGTAACTCCATGAGAGTTATTATAGTCAATACTCATTTAGGTTTAGTCAGTACTATAGTCTTTGATTTAAAATTATTTTGGGGAATTATTACCCAATGGTGGGATTTTATGACCAAAAATGAACAACATGAGCATGTTCATCATCAGCCTAATCCTCTAGCTGCATTGTACCATTTATTGATTAATGAGTTTGCTCTTCTAGTTGGGAACAAAGAATTAGAATTAAAGAAATGGCTTCTCAAAATGGAGCTCTATGATCTTAAATAGTTTGATGCTTTTACCAAACAATTCAAAGAATTGACATATGAAAGTAAAAGCTTTGGATCTACTGAGATCAAGTTAAAAATTTTGCATGCTTTGCCTTATAATCTCATTGATAAATTCATTACTTATATAGCTCTCAAAAACATAACCATTGAAGATCTATCTCCTTCTGATGTTATTGAATTTATAAAACAATAGGCCATGCAATTAGTCTCTGTCACTAAAACCATCCAAAAGATTCTAAGGGTCAAGCATCCCAAATTGCTCCTATTTTCCCCAAAATAGCCCCTTTTAGCTGTAGGACATTTGTTTAGTCTCGCAAGTAGTAAAAGAAGCACTACCCACATCTTTCATTTAAGTGCCACTCTTTTCCCGCAAACATTCTTATGCTCTTCCTCATCATTTCCTCAAAAAATGTTGTACTCCACGTCCTTAATCTAAGCAATCCATTTGTTATATTTATTGAAACCTAGCCATATTGCTCCGTAATGCCATCATAAGAATCTTGCTGTTAAAGCCATTTTCACCTCCAGCATAGCTACATGGTGGGATATATTCAATTCTAACAAATATATTTATCTCCAAGATGACATATATGAATCAATTCTAGATGATCTCCCTGCCAAATACTTTGAAGATGACAATGATGATGATGATGCTCTTGAATCATTAGTTGATGATTTAGATCAACCGCTCACTAATATGCAATGGCCCTGGCATCATGACTACTCATAACTTCCATATGAAGCACATGACAACTGGTCTCATCACCACCAAGAAGTCCCAGAATGAGACATTCAACTAAAAACTAGAGGACACAATAGAAAACAAGAATATACCAGAGGGAGACAACCCTCTATGCCCAAGATACCACCAACTCTATAAAGGCCCCAACATCCTCCTTTGTAATCTTAGAGATCTTTCAATCCTAGTGCCTCTTAGATAAAAAATATATTCACCACTACATAACCTCTAAGAGAAATACTAGCACCAATAATAGAGCCATAGTGGGAGGTCCTATTGCCCACAAAAAAGGAAGAGAAGGGTGAAGAAGTAGAAAGCTCTTTCTACTCAGACCAAGATTATTGTCTAGGTGAATGCAGTAACCTCAGAGAAGATGAAATAGAAGAAGTCATCTACCTTGAGCAATCTCATGTCCAAGATCTAGGGAGACAAAAATTGGTATGTACTAGTGTTCTTCCCTTAGAAATTCCATAACCAACTTACCTTACTCAGTTGATAAATGGAAAGTTTGCCCAATTTATAACTATAGAAATAAATGGCAGACTTGTAGATGCACAAATAGACAGAGGAGATTCTCTCTCATTTTCAAAATCATAGATCATCCATGATTGGAAGATATTGGATGAAACCCTGGCATATAAGAGTATAGATGTCCAAGGGAATAGTTTTGTCTGCAATAAATATAAACACCAATAAACCCTTCAAATCTAAGATAAAATCTTCCAGTGTGATTTCTTTGCCTTAGATATGATGTCTATAGATATTCTACTAGGTGGTGCTTTTATTGATAGATAATCACCTTATAGATCAATCACTAAGAGTATCATGTTCACCATAGATAATTAGTGGCTCAAAATTCCTCATCTTATATATGCAACTGAGCAATTCCCAAGCTCAATGATCCAAACAACTGAACTAGTAATTCCTGTTGAAATTTAAACTATCGGAGAAAAGATTAGAACCACTATCTATCATGATAACCCTCAAAAGTTCTAGTCCAAATCTATGCCTGGGATGGACATCAAGCTCATTGAAGGAAAACATATGAAGATTGGGAAAAAGATCCCAATATCAGTGTAGGATTACAACAATATGAAATTATAGATCAAAGAACTAGAAAGTAATGGTTTCATATAAAAATCAACCTCTTCTTATTATTGTTATGGCTTCATGGTTAATAAGCATTCAAAACAGAAAAGAGGTAAGAAAGAATGGTCATCAATTATAGACCATTGAATGCCATTACTCAACCTTTTCCATATCCTATTCCTGATAAAAGCTATCTCCTGGAGAAAGTAGCAACATGTTAATATTTATCCTAGTTTGATTGAAAATTAGGCTTTTATTAGATTAGGGTCAAAGAAGTCGATAGAGAAAAGACAATGTTCAACTACCCATTCAGCCATTATCAATGGACTGTTATGCCATTTGGCTTAATGAATGCTCAAACATTTTATCAAGCCCATATGGATAATATTTTCAAAGGCACTTATAATTTTTTATTTGTGTATATAGATGAAATTATAATATTTAGTAATTCTCTTACTAACCATTTCTCCCCATCTCAAGAAGTTTTTAGAACTGATAGAAGCTATAGGGATCGTTTTGTCTGATATAAAGATCCAGCTCTGCAAAACCCTATTTTCAAGAATAAGAGAGAAGTATGAAATTATTTGCATTTAATTTGGGTGTTTATGGATAATAATGTGTGTGAGATAAATTTTTACCATGTATAAGTGTTTATATGTTTTTTAATTTGATAATAAAATAAAAAATATGCCTATAACCCACTTAATAGTCCTTTGTGTACACATAATTATGAAAACTTGTATGTTGGAGGGATTTGAAGGTTAACCATGAAAAATTGACGATTGGAAGAGTTGGCATAAGGTGGTGAAGACCTAAAAAATGTATATATATTTTATTTAAGTGTCATAAATATCTCTATATTCATTTATTTTATCTCTCAGCCTACTTAGGCGTGTATTTTTGTAACCTAGGGCTATAAATCATGAAACTTGCCTAACTTGAGTTCTAACCATTAATATTCTTGAAAACTTGTCATCAAACCTTTTCTATGTGAAATAAATTATTTTTATTGTTTTGGAGTGGTAACATATGTATTTTTTATAGTCTATAGGACTATCATCTTGCATTAGGTCTAATTAGGAAAAATGGGTGTTGAGAAAGTGGGTCTACATTATGAGTCAAGATCTAAAAGTTTGGTTGAAGATGTAAGGGGATAATGGGTACCAAAATATTCAATTATTTTTCATTTAATACATGTTTATCTCTCAAAATAAGGATATTTTTACCTAAACATGACTATAAGGAATAGGTCTCCAAGAGAGCAAATGGGAAAATTATGAAGAAAATTATAGAACAAAGGTGGAAAGATGATTTAATGTGGATGTTAAATAGGTTTCCAAGGAATTTATATTCTAATAATTTTATTTTTCATATCATAATCACTCAAAGGGGTAGTTTGAAGTGATCAAGGGTGAGTTACTAAGACAAACATAACTCCTATTCCACCTTGCTCAAGTTATCATCAAATAGAGAGCACACATGTTGAAAAGATGATTAATAACTATCCTTTGGTATTTTATTCTTTCTTGTAACTTGTTTTGTGATTTATTCATATCCAAAATTGGCTCTTGAAACCTCTCCTCTCTCTCTCCTTTTATAGTTATGGCTGATTTTGGCATTGTATGGGTTGCACACTTGAGTATGAAGAAGCCATGCTCCATTTATAAGCCATTGAAGTAATAAATAAGATGTTTTTACCTTATATTATGACTATATTTTAGTGTTTATGCATGAATTATTGATCTTATCTAGTTTTGATTTAATTTTTCTTGACATGTCTCATTCTCTCACCTATATGTAGTTTAAAATCACTCTTGCAAATAATATGAAGTGTTTAAGTAGTCTTATAAAGGTTAAGTGAGGCAATATTCCATTAGTGTATTTTAAACTTATTTAAAATCAGCCCTCCTTACCTAATCATCTTCTAACACCTTCATATTCAAATACTAATGTAAGAGGAGAAGATTAGGAGTAGTGTATGAATAGATAAGTTCTATGTTCATTGTGAATTTGCAGATGTGTGGTAGTGGTCAATAATTTGGTGTATCACCTCCTGGTTAAGATTGGTTTTAGTTCTCTTTATCCTTTTTACCTTGCAAGAAATAGGATTAGTTTGTAGTTTTTAGGTAATAAAATCAAGGGATATAGCCCTACATAAAGGTTTTATTAATCTATAAGGTCACCCACAAACTTTAAATAGTTCCCATGCTATCACTTAAGTTAGGAGGATTGAACAACCTCCTTAAGGGTGAAAATTTTGATGATAAAGGTTTTGGTACACCCGATGCAACACAAAGATTTCATCCCATTGAAGAGTTATAGGTGTTCTTCTTTAATTCATTAGCCTTTATAAGCATAAACACAAGAATCAATGGTGATTCCAAGTGAATCTTAGCTGGTATAAGTAGCTCAAGTGTTTGAAAATCATAAATTGGCATGAATTTTTATCATTCTTTTGGTCAAGATACATACTCTATGCCTTCACATTTTTCATATCATATTAATGGAATTCATGGATTCACCCTAAGTGGATCTCAAATTGCAACATGTCAACCTAACCAAGGTTATCAACAACCTTATATTCCATATACCAATGTAATTCAACCTCTTTGTCATCCTTCTTGTCTATGTAGTGAACCTTGTAAAAGTTATATTTATTCTACTTTAACCTTATTAGAATTCTAAAAAACCCTTGTAATTATGGAAATTTAAATGAGGGATCTTGATAAAGATAAGGAATTTGGTTTGATTATTTATAACCCTTTTATTCATAATTAACACATTCAAATGATGAAGGATTTAGTGCATTCACTTAAGTCTAGGTGGATAGGTATTGAGAGAAGGAATTATCATATGCCAACTGATGAGGTGATATAAATAAATTTTTTGTTTCAATGCCTAGAAAATATATTAGTACTTGAAAAGAGGAAACAAATACAATACATTATATCTTGTATGCGTTCTCCTACTCCAAGTCAAACATATTTTACTCTAAATCTAGCCCAACTTACAACTTGTTATCAAGAAAGGACCATGCCTATGAAATATTCATCCTATGTTCCTCAACAATATCAAACCATTCCATTATGGAGACCTTATTAGACTAAGACCCCTGATTATGTCATGCCTAGTCTTGAGAAAGAACCTTCTCTCATGCCTACCTAAAGTCAAGAAAAAGATAAGTGTATGGAGGTCAAGTCAAGAGAGATCTCAATATCCTTAGATCCTTCACCTAACCTCTAAGTTGAATCCATCCATGAAGCTCAAGACACATCAAAGTTTTCTAGAGTGATTGAAGAGTGGAAGGAGAATAATGTCGCATCCTCAATATAATTCACTTATCCATCCCTTAAAGAACATTATAATTAGCATAGCCCTCATAAAATCCTAAGTTGGAAGGACACTCTATCATGTTTAAATAAATCCAATGAAGTATATTTTATTTCCAACCCCTCCTTTTGTGAAGGAGAATTAGTTGCATTGAGAGAGTAATTTGAGTATTCAATTAAAAAATAAAGCTTTTTAAGAAAATAAAATGAAGTTTACATCCTTGAAAATCAAAATCAGTCAACTATAAGTGAACTTTAAGAAGGATTTTAAGAGAGTGATTCTAGTTTATATGATGAAGAGATCCTTCTTGGTAGTTCTCCTTGTTAAAAGGAAAGAAAATTAGTTTTTAGAGATGAGGAAAGACCTATAATTTCTAGCTAATAGCTAGACAACTTTCAAGATGTCACAAATGATCAAGTGGATCATCTTGGTTGGTATGGATTTGATATTGATGAATATAAGGGAAAATTAGGTTTGAAATAAAATAAACATGATGAATTATAGCTTGTATAGGAATATGAGCTTCCATTATTCATGGAGTAAGAAGAAGACCAATATAGTTGTCATGGATTGAGTCTTGATGAAGGGGTTCATGATAACCATGCAAAAATTGATGAGGTTATAGCTGAGTGTGAGAGAAACCTTCTAGAGAATACCTTGCTTAATGATCTTGTTGAGCCTCATGAGCAGGAGATAGAGATGGAAGAAGAAAAATTACATATATGTTATGATTATATTGAAAATTATGAAGAATTTGACCAGTCGTCGTCCCTTAAGAGAATGGAAATAATGAGATTGAGGTTGGTATGATTTTAAGTGACCAAGAAGAAGATTATTTTTGGGAAGAACTAGAAATTTGTTCCTCAGTTTGGATAGTAAACCTAAAACCCATGAGGATAATTGTAATATGCTTATGTTGGAAAATGGACATGGTAAATATATGAATGAAAAGGATATTGAAGATAACATCATGGTGGATGATCTTGTTGAATCTCTTGAATAAATTAAAGGAGGTCTTGAAGACATGTGGTAGTCCTATTTACACAAGTTCAAGGACTTCGAAGACACTAAGAGGTTAACACCTATATAAGAAAAATATGATTTTTTTGATGAAAAGTAAAATTATCCTATAAATCCAATAAGTCTTACAAGTCATCACCAATAAGCTTAATCTCATGGTGTAGTAAGATATGATGAAGATGACACTCTTTAAAATGAGGAAGAGATGGAATTTGCAGAGACAATATAAGCTAAGGTTTTTTGGAATGAAGGTTACTAATATGGTGTGGGGGTGGATCAATTTCCTTAGAATAATCCTCCAATTTCACTAAACATCCATGAATCATTCATTCACATACATACATTAACCAATACATATATAATAATATATGAAATCAAACAACATAAGAACATATGATATATGTGGGAAAACCTCTTAGGTGATAAAAACCACTAATTAAAAACTTGGAATACATTCATATAATCAATGAATAAAAATTTTAGTGAGGCACCAACCCCACAAGTAGTACCAACCCCTCACTATTCAAGCACCGACTTAACTAGTCCTTTAATAAGCACCAACTTACAAGGATGCACCAACCACCTTAGGTAACTCGACACTAACTTAGCTACCTTGAATCTATAATCACCATTGGACACATTTTTCTCACTCAACTGAATATTACCACCTTATTTGTCTCTTATCACTCTTCCATCTCTCTCAAACAACCTATTAGGCTTTCTTGCTTAATTATCCCTTTCCTTGGGCAGAATTAGGTCATCTGACCTTGCTTATCACCTATATAAAAACCATTAGATATTAATTTAATATTAATCACACCTATCTAATGATATTAAATCCATTTACATGGTTTCCAAAACTCTATATCATTCACTCATAGGCTCAATATTCTAAATAGTCGAATTAGTCCTATTAGACCTTCTCTTTATACTTAACTCTTGATCTCACCCATATTTGTAAAAAAATAACCTATAAATAATTGGATAATCCTTTGAGTATATAAAAAAAACATTTTTAGCAAGTTAAAAAACCACCACTTAGGTCAGTCATTACCTTTATGGTCCAAAAACACCATTAGGCATAATAGAGACCTAATGCAATTAAGCCTTCTCTAAGCACATGTTTCACTTAGGCCTCCTTAGAACACCTTGAGATTAAAAAAATGGATGAAAAACTTAATAAATTATTAAATTATACCTTTATAATCTCACCTTATGTCTCCCACATAATTTATCTCATTTCACTCCTTGAACCACACAATTAGGTCTACTCACCATTAAGCCTTCTTGCTACTAGAAAGTCTGTCTTGCAAATCTAAATCACACACTCAAATTTGTATCATAAACATACTTAGAAAAAAATATATGACACCTTTAAAACTTAATGTTCAACAAAAATTCCATTATAAATCACCAAACATGTGAAAAGGCCTCAAACTCATCAACTTCATATGCTCACTCAGAACTGCACACAAGCCTTAAGAACTTAGTCAAAATCCTTTGACTTTTCACACCTTCATGAGAGTTTATAATGCATAAAAATGTGTTAAAATGAAGCTATGAGATAAAAACAACAATTTAATTTGCATTGTGTTGTTCCCAAAATCAGTTATGCTCATTTTTGGAACAACCCCTATGAAACTTGTCCGTTTCACATTTTTCTCTCTAAGTTCATTTTTTGAGACAAGTTTTTCTTGTTCTCACATTTGCTCAACTGGCATCATTCAAAGTTCATAACATATCTTTATTACATTTTTCCCAAAATGAAAAAATCATTACTATCTCGATACGACTAGGGGACA
This sequence comes from Torreya grandis, assembly GCA_037957365.1. Classification (NCBI taxonomy): domain Eukaryota; kingdom Viridiplantae; phylum Streptophyta; class Pinopsida; order Cupressales; family Taxaceae; genus Torreya; species Torreya grandis. The sequence goes on from JARHVA010007884.1 coordinate 419,460, forward strand.
AATGTTTCATTTCCCAGAGTTAGCTTTTTCTTGCATTTTCATGCAAAGGCAGCATTTTTTGCCACCAATGCATTTTTATTTCTTTCCATGCAAAGGAAACATTTTTTTATGCCCATACATCTGGCATGCAAGAGTATAAAAATTCACTACCTTTTCATTTTCCTCCTTCCCGTGTAAGAGTGGTGAAATTCACTGCCCCTGCATGTCTTTCAAACTCCAGTGTAGGAACGGTGATTTTTGCCACCCCTGCACTACCTCAATTTTTGTGCATAACATTTATGGCCATGCACATCAAGTGGTTGGGGATGATTTTCACCCCATTTAATCTCTTTTTGATCTTTTTTGATTCATTTCTTCCAATCCTCCTCCTGTCCTCTGCCTCTAGATGATCTAGTAAGCGGGAAAAAGCATGTTTTCATTAGATTCAAGCCCCCATCGTGCATTATTTTCTAGGTAAGTCTTTGTTTTTATATTTTATTTAATTTTCTTTCCTCTTTTTAGTTTTTCCCCTCTCCTTTGTTAGGGTTTCATTTGTTTTTTCATCTTCTTGCCTATTGAGGCATTTTTCTCCCTCCACTGCGCCTCTTTCCTCCTCTTCCCTTCCCATTCAGCCTTTTCTTTTTCATTTTCCCTGTGTTAGGGTGGAAAATTTCACCACCATCTCATTTTATTTTTGTTATCTTACCCATGTAAGGGTGGAAATTTTTTCCACCCTAACACATTGCTTTTTATCTTATGCACTAGTGACAAATTTTTCTGCCAATGCGACTCGACCCGATTCAGGTGTAAGGGTGGCAAAAATCACCGCTGTTACACCCAAGTTTTCTACCAAGTGCAAGGGCAGCATTTTTTGCCACCCTTATATGTTCCTTCCCTCTAAGATGCATTAGTGGTAGAAATTACTACTGATGCATCTCCATTTCACCCTAGCATGCAGGGGTGGCATTTTTTGCCACTTATGCATGTAAACCCATTCCACATGTAAGGGCGGCATTTTTTGCCACCCATGCATTCTTTATCTCTAATTTTTCTCTAACTCCAAGGAATTTTATTTTCTTCCATTTTTTGTTCCCTCTCACTTTCCAAACCCACTCGCACCTCGGACCTTCCAAGTACCCTTCCTTGGTCATGATCACCCAATGTGCAATTTCCCTAAATTGCCAATTTTTCCCTAATTGCGCGATCATGACTCTTATCACAGTTCCTCTTAGAGATCCTCCTTCATCAACATGATTTCAATAAAGTCTCATCTCGATGACTGAAGCTTCTTCAAAGAAGTTGAAGGCAATGAAGTATCAGTATCAAGGTGTTTTTCCAATCACCTCAGTCACTTCTAATGTCGACGACATTAGAGACATAGAGATCAGCCATGTGGATATGGCTGAGTTCATCGAGAGAACCAAGGTAAAAAACCTGAGCTCAGAGATGAAAAGAATAATTGAAAGCAACATCCACCTAGTCTCCTCTTTTCTTGTGGTGGCACATCACACCGAGTTCATCCTCCAGTGTACCCAATACTATAACAAAGAGACTAGGGCAGTGTCAGATGCCAGTGGCAATGTGCTAATTCAACTGGACCCTAAATTTATTGATAAAGTTTTCATGTACCCTCATGCTACCAAAGTGTTGAAAATCAACTTCATTGAGGCACAGAAAGAATATGATAAGGATCCTGAGAAGGAAAATAAGGTGATGAACAACATATGGCTCAAGACTGCCAGAGCCAACTTGTCTAGATGGCCACAAAATTTTCCAAGAAATGATTTTATAGAGGAAGTTGGTGACTTAATTACTCTTCTTGATAGATTACGAGGTCTACCATCTTCTTCTCAATTCCATGAATAGATGTATCCCTTTATCAATATAATTCTAAAAGGGAAACAAGTCATCTTCTAGGGTGAGCAGATCAACAGTGCTCTTCATGAGCAATTGACAAAGGTGTCTACTACTTTGAATTTCTATATGACTTCATACTTAGTACACATCATGAATTTAATGCAAACCTTTTCAGGTTTGAAAATAGAAGGAGATAGAAGAACCACCCCTATTTATTCATATTACCCTCAGCTAACACTAAAAGGATCAATTTGTCACTTTAGAAGGGTAAATGATGCCTTCTTCATGGTATTTTTGTGTCTTTTCAATCCTCAACTAGAGAAAAAGAGAGTATCAGATGAAGCCTGGACTATCGTCAATGATTTTGGCTACATGTTTTACAATTCCATACCTTTATCTATTTATGGGTTGGCTTTTTCCAAGGCTATCCCTACATGTTCCCAAGATTTCTTTTTAATAAATTAGTCCTAATGGAGCTGTGTAGACAGATTATTGTTGTGCACACTAAACAAATGGAACTTAAGAAAATAGGTTTTAGGTTCCCAATAGAAATTGGTAAATACTCAATTTTGACTACCGCCAAAGCAAGGGTAATGGAGATACAAATGCAATTGGTCACCATGACGCAGTTCAAAAGAAGGCCCTATTTTGACTATAGGGGCATTAAGGACACGATCAAAAGGAAGACTTAGTTTCATGAGCCCATGATTGAAGACATCTAGATAGATTTGAGAACAACGGAAGAGATCAGAAGAATGGACTATAGTAGACTGTCTCTAGAGCAAATTGAATATCTAAGGCTCATTGATATTCCTCTAAATCTGGTAGATGAAAAAGAGCTAATTAATAGTAGATACCTAGCTTAAAAATTTTCTAACTCCCCTCTTCCTCCAATTCAATTGTCCCAAAAGGAGTTGACCTCTTTAAGGATGAGATTCAAACCAATATTGGCTAACACCAATGATTGGCTAGCAACCAAAGGAATCACATTGAAGGAATTCATCACAAGATCAGAGGCTGAATTCCAAGAGGAAACAAGGAAGAGAGTAGAGAATAAAACCAAGAATAAAGGTGACATTCCTTCTCCTTCTAGGCCTCACAAGCCTAGGATCATCTTTGTGTCGAAGAAATCAAAGGTTGCTAAGAAAGATCTAGAATCAACAGCTATGGGAGTTGGAGAATAAAGCACTCAAGAATAGGTGATAGAACAGATGGAAATAGATGGCAAGCCTTTAGAGAAATAGGGAATATAATCTCTATCTCCCTAAGAGGGGGCACAACCACTTGTAGGGGTTTCTTTTTTTCACCCCAATCCCCTGTGGCAGCTCCTTCACTTCTTTCTCCCATCAACATTCCTTCCTCTGGAGCCACCTCTCCTTCTAGATTTATCTTTGGCAACCCTCAAGGCACTTTTAGAGATGTTCTTCGATCATCAAGATCTATCCCTAGTATCTCATCTCCTTCTTTCAATATCAAAGATAGTTCCACCATTGACTAGCCAGTGGCTGATACAGTTTCACCTTCTACACCCACTATGCCTGGTGTTCCCACTAGTAGTGCAAATGTTACCCTAGTAACACTAGCTGCAGGGACTATTACTACAATAAGTGCTTCTACTTTCCCACCTCGGTTATCAACTTTCACTCCTAAAAGGAAGAAGCAAGCCATTTCTATAGATGACTTTGATTTTCACAAAATAGTGCCAATGAAAACTAAGACCCCCAAAAAGCCAAGGATCCTTTCAAAAATGGTTGAGAAAAAGGGGCATAAATTTTTGGAGATAGCCAAACCTCCACAGGATGCAACCCTAGAGAATTTGGACATGAGTAGCTACTCCATTTCTCATGTTGAGTTGGAGAAAGTAACTCACGAGGATGCAAAGAGTGATCTGTAGTCTGCAATGGATATCATGGTCCAAAAATTTGACAGGGAGAGAGAGATGAAAGATTATTACAAAGCAAAGGTAGAACAATTGATTGTGGTAGTCAGGAGATTCACTTTTACCCTAGAGGTGGCAACTCCAGAAGCCTTTTCCATAGATGATCTTGTTATCCAGAAAGCAGAGAAGACCTACATGAAAGGGAAATTACTTGAAGATTACATAGAAAAGATGCATACACAAAAAATTTCCTTGCTTATAGAGGTTGCTGAGAAGACAGAGAAAATGAAGAAAATAAGGACAGAGTTAGAAGACCTCGTCTCTCTTATTTCTCAAGATATTGATAGCACAAATAAATATCTTAGTAAGTGGGTAGAGATGAAAGCTCTAAAGAAGCGCACCTTAGTGCCAATTGGCATCATTGCCAATAAAGATTCTTATGTTGAAATCAAAGAATCACTAATATACAAAATCTAGGTACTTAAGGAGCTAATCAAAGATCTCAAATCTTCCATGGACACCAGTAAAAATAGTGACACTGCCCTATTGAATAGATTGGAGGAATTGCCTTATAGAATCACCTCTAGAGATAATCAATTTCTTTTAGCAGAGGAGATGATTCAAGAATTCAAAGGTATGATCCAAAGGGATTTTGAAGAAAAGGCGTTTTCAATGACTTTTGTGGATAACATTTTAGCTACTAAGTTAACTATGGATAATCTAAGAACCAGGTTAACTAGTCATGCAAAAGCAATCACAACATTGAAAGATGCTACAATCAGAGCTAAATTAATCTTCAATAATACCATTTCACCAGATAGTATAGGAATTTAGGCATCTATTGCCATGTATGATGCTCATCTGAAGAAGTCTGGCGGCAAGAGTTGAATTATTCCTCCATTCTCTCTTCTTCATTATTCTCATGGACTTTGTAATTTACTTAGGACATTCACTTATGTAATTTTGTCATTTGAAAGTACATGCACTTTTGTAATATGTAATTACATGTAAAAATCCAGAAAATGTCCTAAAGTCAATGCTGACTCATCTTTGACTAGGTTTTCAATATTTTAATCTTTTTCCAATTTTGAAAGTTTTTCCCTATATATAGAGGGAACCTATTTTGTAAAAAGGATCTCTATAGAATTGAGAGAAAAAACTCTACCAAAATTTAGAAACTTCTTGAGACTTTGTGCTCAACTTGTAAATCATATTTTGTTGAATGAATGAGAAACATGTTAATTTTAGACTTTGTGTTTAGACAATTTGTGTTATTTAGGAAATAGATCTTATGTCCTCTTTTTTGATAATCTCTCATTTGTTTGATTGAATAAGCAAAGTGTGTGCGTGGGATTATCTAAAGACCATCCTAAGGATAAAAGAAAGACTTTGGGCTACTTTTATCTTTGTGATCTTTTTATCTATTATAGTTTTAGGTAAAGAATTTGAACTTTACTTTACTCTATTGTTACTTGTGCTCCATATCAGTGAAGGAAGCAACGAAAGACTTTTTGCTTTCGTGGGTTTTCTTTTGGACCTTTTTACTACTCCAAGAGATTTTTTGCTATGCACTGAATACCATTTCTAAAAGAAGAGGAATGCTTTCAGCCATCAACTAGGACATCTCTCTTTTGTTCTGTGAACATCATCTTTGAAAAAAGAGAGATGGATGCTATTATCCTACCTTGAGTATTATTTTCTACTTATTTATATACATATATAGCATATAAGTGATTCATAGGGAACCTCTCCTTGATGAGAGGAGAGATTTATCTCATTAAGACATGGTAAACCCACACTTTATGTTGTATAAATCTCCTTGTACTGTGGTTGATATACCCATTTTGTCATTAGTTAGTTGATGACAAAATATTCACTCAACACATTGGATTCATTAATTCTATGTAAAAATACTCAGAAACAACAATCTCACTCATACACAAAAAATTGCCTATAGCTCCAAAAAATGCAACCATGAAGATTAGGATTTAGATCGCCTATGTGAACACTTTTATGAAACTAAGATGGGTTTTAATGATCCCTAAACATAATTATAACACACACACACACACACACACACACACACACACACACACACATACACACATTACAAGTTTCAATATCAATATTGGTTTTGCATACTAATCTCACATATTCACCCTACATAGACTTTACTATGTTAAAAAATCACTTTGAGAAAAAAATTAGCATGTTTGTGTGCATAAAAAAAACTTATAAACAAATGGGATATTAATTATAGGTATTTAAAAATTACCCAATTCATTTTGACCCATCTCTAATCCTTTGCCAGAAATCCCTAATCTCTTTCTCATTACCGCCTAGTTTTCTCACTATCTTGCTCATTAGGCCTTCTAAGCGATAGGAAAAATTACATAATTAGTTTAACATATTTTAGGTTTGAAAATTGATTAAAAAATTACATTATAACAAAATAAAATTCTCACACATCATCTTCCAACCATTTTCATGCTTTGACTTGGTCAACCTTGCCTGTAACATCAAAATTTTGAGAAATAAGGGGTTTCCTATAGCTTATACTCACTCTTATAACAAAAAACAAAACAAAAAACCACTATATAAACCTATAAGAGTAATTTAAATGTTAAAAACATAAAAATAGGTCACAAAAACCATTTTAAGACATAACCAACAAGATCTTTCTTATCAGGTCATTATGAGTGTTTTAGGATGGTTTTGACTAGTTTCCCTTATTAGAAATCATTCATAAGGGATTTCCCATAAAATCTAAAATAAATTCTAGGAAATTAAATATAGGAACCTTACCCAACTTCCATTAAATTCTCAATATATCATGAAAAGTTTTCACATGTCAACAAGCATAAGAAAAACCTTATTGGGTCTGTAACACCCCATTTGATGTACACAAAAGACCTCAACACCAATTTTAATGATTTGTCCTTCAGTTTATGACCTTAAAATTGATAAATAAAAGTAAAAAAACCTATCATACCTATATAAATTCTCTCAATATATTTGGCACCTTTGGAAATGAACTTGACCCCTTATTAGGTAATTCTAGGTCTCTTTGTATACTAGGCCTTAAACTACTAGTCCTACTTAGACCTTGATCACACCTTGAAACCTCTTATAATTTTATGAATAAATAATATTAATTTCATAAAAAATCATATATTTCTCACACATATCCAAAATTCTTCACACCGGTCTCATATTTTTCAAATCATCATGCTACCAAGCCTGTGCCTTCTCACTAGGTATCTTTATGTAAGGACTAAGATTCAAACTTGACCTTAAAACTCATATGAAGTATTATTTTCCTCTTGATCATGTTTACATAGATTTATACACTCTCTCATTATTTTACTAACATTATTCACCAAGATTTACTATGCTTTATGCATACACCTTCTCTCAGGGATAGGTTAGGCTTCTCAAGACACCTAATACTCAAAGTTTTGGATGCAAACAAGCTAATTATAAATGATGTCATATAAGAAAATTATTAAAACATTATTATATAAATATAAGGATACTCTTAATATTTTTATGAATTTTTCACATCACAACATTGGGCCAAGACCTCATAAATAACTCAAATATGGTTAAACCATGTATGCTTACCTTGTATGTTCCTTATAACTAGTGCTCAACAAAATGCTTCCCTTGTATCTTGAACTTGGAATTTACATGTCATAAACCTCATAAGAGTTACCATATTTCCTTTAAATTATCTCTCAATAGAGATACAAAATTTTTCCTTCAAATTTTCTCTTGTCATAAGATTTCTTTGTCATAATCATTTCACCATACATGGCCTCAGTTCTGACCTTGAAATTAATGAAATCTATCTTGACTTTGACATGAATGAAAACAAAAATTACTCAACACCAATAATAATAAAATACCTCAATAATATCCCCCTTTGTCATTGATGTCAAAAATTTACACAAAACTAATCAGTCACAACTCCCCATGCGGGATCTTCTTCAATATTAGCCTTTCTCCCAAATAGGAAAATTTTTCCCCTTTGACATTAATTAAAAAGTGTCATATTATTAGAAAATATCTGATCCTTAGAATTGAAACAAATAACCTTTTATATTCAAACAAACTTAACACATATTAGGCTTATATACCTACTCTTGGATCATGATTGGCTCCCCTTCTCTCCATGAGAAATTCAGACATTATCAAGACTGTGACTTGGTTTGATCAAGTCATCATACAAAATATTTATGACCAATCTCTTGTGATCACACTTTTAATATAATCTTGACTGAACCTTGAATCTGAATGTTAATAAAGAACACAAGATTACCCTATTACCAAACATCTTTCATGCTTCTTGCTTATTAGTTGAGTGCCTCCATGAAGCCTAATGGAGTCACCTTTGCTCTAGGGAATTAGAACATAAACTCAGGAGATTTCTAGATATCCATGCCCTTACTATACTAAACTTCCTTCATGATCCTCTTAGTCTCGAATAGTCCTTTTAGATTGACCTCCTCAATCTTCATTTGAAAAACATTCTAACTTGGTCTATTGGTCTTGACTCCATCAACAATCTGAGCTAATAGAGAGAATTTTTGGCACTCCTTTACATATTGACTATGCTCCATCATGGAAAATAGTCCACTTAGACTTGTAGACTGATCATCAACCTTAGATACCTTAGGTTTCCACTCATTATATTATCTTCTTTCTTATACTATAGGAGCCTCAACTTTCTAGTTTTTTCTTGAGAAACTATGCTTATAGTATTTTTCAATATGACCAACCTTTTAACAATTGAAACAGACTATTCCTTTTGATGAAAAAACACCATGACCCATACCTCTTGACCAATGACTCTCCTTATTATTCTATGCATACTCATTCTTGGAGGGTCTTCTACAATGCCTTGATCTATGACCAAATTAGTTACATGAATAAAAATAACCATTGAAAGGGTTAGCATACTTTATAGTATTAGGCTTCCTAATAGTATTAGCCTTAAATCATTGAGCACCCAAATTATTTTATTGATCATTGGCCTTATTGATCATATTAGTGTTCTTTTTTTAGTCTCCATCAAAATAAAGGCCTTCTTTATCATTAATTGTCTTTTGACTACTCAAGATGTTGTCTAGATCATTAGTACTCTTCTCAAAATTCACAAAATAATTCATCTTAATTGATGCCTGATCCAACTCAGTTCTCAAGATTATAAAATAGTTTCATACCTTGCACATTCTTATTCTTTAGCCTTTAGGCTTGTAGTCATAATTTCAAGTTGAGTCTCCACCTGTTTGACTATTTCCTCTTATTCCTTAGAGTTGTTGCTTAGTATAGATTCAAACAAGTTGATTTTCTCCTCATAGTATTTGATAAGAAATATAATCACCCTATTTTTATTCTTTAATATATTTAGTTTTTTAAGAGTATTCATCAACTCAACCTCAAATTCCACCTCATCTCCTTCTTCATCTGAATCACCAACAACACCTTCAATCTATATGGACCCTTCTTGATTTGAACAACTTGATCAATCATCCATGAAGAAAAATTCAATGACATCATGGCCATAACATTAATGGTCACTCTCATATTCAATTATTTCACTCTCATCAGCTGACCTGCAATCTTCCTTGGTGTAGAGACTTCTTTTGTTCTTGAAAAATTTCTTCTTGTCATCATACCTTTTGAAGATTTTATTGATCTTATTAGACCTATAGGACCTTCATCATCACCATGACCTTAATCATGATATTAATCATCTGTTACATTATGATTATGAGGGAAATTGTTATAAAATTATCCAATCTCTCCACAATTGAATCATTTAAAGGGCAATTTGGCCTTGTATTTACCTGAACATGTCTTCAAATTTATTTCAAACATAACTATCAACTCATCATCATCAATATCAAATTGATAATATATTTGAATTTATTACCTTGTTTATTATTCTATTTTATATTATTTTCTAAATTTAATGATTCTTCCTTCTTTATAGTTCTTCCTTCACATATCCTCATCTCATAGGCTGTTAGGGTGCCATGAAATTCATCCATCACTAGCTTGTCTAGATCTTGCATCTCTTCAAAAATAGATACCTTAGAATAAAATTTGAGATTTAGAGATATAAAAACATTTTGAACAATACTATACTCTTTTAATTATTTTCCTAGGCCTCTTATGAACTTGACCGCTTCATCAACCCTCAACAAGTAGTCTGCAATGGTCTCATCTTCATTCAGTTTTAGGATTTCAAATTGTATTCTATGGGTTTGAAAATTAAAAAAATTAACATTAGATAATCCTTCATGAATAGTATTAAAATTATCTCACATCTATTTATTATACATACAATGTATCACCTTCACAAATTCTACCTCTGATAGGTCAGACATAATACCATTTATTGCTTTTGAATTATTATCACTAGCCTTCTTGCTTACTACATCTATAGGAGGAATAGGGGGTACAATATATCCATAAAAGAATGATTTAAAAACATAATTAAATTGATACATCATATATGTCCTCATAATAACACTCCAAAAATCATAATTGGATCCATTAAACAATGGAGCCTTGCTTGTAGAAAAACCACCTTGTGCTTGACTAGCCATTTTTGCTTGCTTAGGATTTCCTTTAGGCTATTATACCTCATTAAAAGAACCTAATATGATACCAAATGTTGAAATTATAGATAATAATATGGGGAAGGGTGAATTAATTTCATAAAAAACAATCCTTCAATTTCACTTAACATCCATGAAGCATTCATTCGCATACATACATTAACTAATTCATACACAAGCATCTATGAAAGAAAACAACATAAGAACATAGGATATATGTGTGAAATACTCTATGGGTATAAAAAAAATTATTAATATATTAAAATATAGTTATATAAATAATTAATAAAAATTTTAGTGAGGCACCAACTCCTCACTAGTCAAGTACCAACTCAACTAGTCTTTTGGCAAGCACTAACTTGCAAGGAGGTACCAACCCCCTTAGGAAAATCAGTACAAAATTATATACCTTGAATATATGATAAAACTTGGAAATTTTTTTATAACTAAATTGAATATTACCACCTTATTTTACTCTTTTCACTATTCTATCTCTCTCAAACAACCTTTTAGGCTTTCTCGCTCAACTAGCCCTTTCCTTGGTAGAATTAGGTCATGTAACTTTACTTATCACCTATATAAACATAGTTATATATTCATGTAATATTAATAAATAATATGTGATGATATTAAATCCATTTACCTATTTTTAAAAACTTTATATCATTTACTCATAGCCTCAATATTCTAGCTAGTCAAATTTGGCATATTAGACATTCTCTTTATACTTGACTCTTGCTCTCATCCATATTGGTTGGCCAAGAAACTATAAATAATTGGATAATAATTTTAATAGATAAAAAAAAATGTTTCATAAGTTAGAAAACCACCACATAGGTCAGTTATTCCCCTTAAGGTCCAAAACCACCATTAGACCTAATGCAATTAAGCCTTCTCTAAGCACACATTTTACTTAAGCCTCCTTGGAACACCTTGAGACTCTAAAAATATATGGAAATATTAATAAATTATTAAATTAAACCCATGATAATACCAAATTTTTTCCCCAACACAAATTATCTCTTTTTACTCATTGAACCACACAATTAGGTCTACTCGCCATTAGGCCTTCTTATTACTAGAAAGTATGTCTGGTAAATATGAATCATACACTCAACTTTGAAACATAAAAATACTAAAAAAACACATTTATGTAACCTTAATTACTTTAGGTTGAACAAAAATTCTATAACAATTCACCAAACATGGAAAAATACCTCAAATTGATCAACTTCATATGCTCACTTAGAACTGCACATAGGCCTTAAAAACCCAATCAAAAGCCTTTGAATTTTTACACCTTATTGGGAGTTTATTATGCATAAAAATGTGGTAATATTAAATTTTGAGACATAAATAACAACTTAATGTGCATTGTATTTATAAAATATATGCAAAAAGACTCAGGAACAACATTCTCACTCATACATAGAAAACTACCATAGCTCCAAAAACACAGTCATGAAGATCAAGATTTAGAACACTTGTGTGAATAATTTTATGAAATTAAAATGGGTTTAAATGATAATTAATAATACTGAAAACATATTTGAATATATATATTATAATTTTCAATATCAATATTGGTCTTACAGACCAATCTCACATCTTCACCCTATACAGACTTCACTATGTTAGATAGATCACTTTGAGAACAAATTTTAATATGTTTGTGTGAATAAAAAAAATTATAAACAAATTTTATATGAGTTATAGGTATTTAAAAATGACCCCATGAATTTTTATCCATAACTAATCCTTTACAACCAATTCCTAATCTCTTTCTCACTATTGCCTAGTTTTCTCACTGTCTTGCTCATTAGGCCTTTTTAGAGATAAGCCAACTTCCATGACCATTTTAAAATATTTAATATATTAAACCTCATCATAAAATTACATTTAAATAAAATAAAATTCTCAAAAATCATCCTTTCACCATTTGCATGCTTTGAACTAGTCAACCTTGCATGTAACATCAAAATTATATGAAATAAGGGGTTTATTATAACTTCTACTCTCTCTTATGACAAAATAGAACCACATAGAGAAACTTGAAAGAGTAATTTACATTTTAAAAACATAAAAATAGGTCAAAAAATCCATTTTTATCTATAAACAACAAGATCTTTCCTATCAGGTCATTATGAGGGTCCTAGAAGGGTTTTGATTGGTTTCCCTTCTTAGCAATCATTCATAAAGGATTGTCCTTAAAATACAAAACCAATGGTAGGAAATTAAGTTTAGGAACCTTCCAAAACTTTCATGAACTACTCAAGATCTCATGTAAAGGTTTCACATGTCAACAAACATAAGAAAAACCTTCGCATGTTTGCAACACCCCATTTTGTACACATAAAAGACCTCAACACCAATTTTCATGATTCCTCCTTTAGAATATGACCTAAAAATTGGTAAAAATAGTTAAAATAAGATATAATACCTCTATAAATGCTATCAAGGGCTTTGGAACCTTGGGAAATGAACTTTAGCCCTCATTAGGTCTCTTTACGTAATAGGCTTTGAACTGCCAAACATACTTAGACCTTGATCACACATTGAAACATATTTTAATATTATAAATACCTCATCCTAATGTCATAAAAATTCATATATTGATCACACACAACCAAAATTATTCACATAAATCTCATATTTCTCAACTCATCATGCTACCAAGCTTGTGCCTTCTCTCTAGGCCTCTTTATGTAAGGACTAAGATTCAAGCTTGACCTTGAAACTCATATGAAGGATTATTTTCCTATCACTAATGTTTAAATATATTTATAAAATATCTCATGTTTTTAATAATATAATTCATGAAGATTTACTATGTTTCATGCATACACCTTTTTTTAGGGCTAGGCTAGGCTTTTTAAGACACCTAGTACTCAAAGTTTTGGACTCCAAAAAGCTAGTTCTCAATGATGTCACCCAAGACGATTATTCAAACATGATTCTATAAATAAAAGGATAATATTAATATTTATATGAAATTTTCACATCACAACATTATTCCAAGACCTCATACATAACTCAAAGACTATTAGACCATGTATGTTTACCTTGTATGCGCCTCAGAATTACTGTTCAACACTATGCTTCCCTTGTATCTTTAACTTGGAATTAACATGTCACCAACCTAAAAAGAGTTACTAATTTCCTTAAAATTATCTCTCAACATAGATACAAAATTTTTCCTTCAAATTTATCACATATCATTTCACCATGCATGGTCTTAGTTTTGACCTTGACATTGATGACATCTATCTTGACTTTGACATCAATGACAAAAACAATGACTCAACATAAATAATAATAACATACCTTAATACGGTTTTTGTTTCTTCTCTTACAAATCAAAGTATGATCAACTTGGATCTCTCTCACATTGCCAAAGAAAGATAGTAGTATGAGGTAAAAGATGAAGATCAAGATGAATTTATCTTCATTGGGGACATGTTTTTATTATTGATTAATTTGAGGACAATTCAAAGTTAGTGGTGGTCAAGAAAAGATAATCAAAATAAATAATAAAGTCTAAACAATAGGTTGAACATCATACTTTTTGATCACATAAAATATACTCAAGGAGTTTTCCTTTTGATCCAGGAGAATCAATTCTTAGAGGTTAGTTGTACATAGTAGTTTATGTTTTGGTTTTCCCTAAGTGATTATTATCAAAATGTGTCTTTATGGTGTGTTTTATTTTTTTCTTATTGGTGTGTTTGCTTCTTATCTTTTTGTAAGTGTTGGTGAAGGCAATTAGTTATTTTATTCATTTCAAGATGTTTACAATCAAGTGTCAATGTCTATTTTAGTTTATGTTGAGAATGGGCAACTCCATATCCAAATGGATAGACTAGGTAACTGGTATAAGATGTATATAAAACATTTAATCCCAAAAGGTCATCAAATATTTTAGCCAAAATTGGCCACCATGAAGGGGTATAATTTTAAACTTTTCTTCTTGACTTGTTTAGCCTTGTTAGTGGTCTTTTGAGAGTTTTGGTCAACCTATTAGTCAAAATTGGTCATTAGAGGTGTCCTATCAAGTGATTAGATCATATTAAGGTCTATTTCATGGTATATAATAGTGATCAACCCCACTATTCTTGTCATCATCCCTTTATGAAGGTCTTATTTGAGTTTTGGATAGATTAAGGTACTTTAACTAAGTTTAATGCTACTTTGAAAAGTTTAAGGTATGTTGAATTATGGTGGAGCATTGGTACACTGACCTCCAAGGTGATATAATGTCTTATGGTGGATTAATACTTCTATAGACATGATATGGTAAGGTGCAAATATCATTATTTCATGTTTAGCAAAATTTTATTTAATTAAATTTTATTTAAATGCTAAAATATATATATCTAAACATGTAGATCACTCCCTTAAAGGATGCTTAGTAGTTAAATATTCTTAGTGTACTGACCATTATTTTCATTACTAATACTACCGACATCGGTTGTATTGCCGATGTCGGTCTGGGAGTCAGCCGATGTCTTGTTAACTACTACACTATGAAAGGAAGAAGATACAAATACTCATCAAACCTTAATAGATTTTATAAAACTCTTTGCTTGGTCCTACTCAGATATGCCAGGAATTGATACATCTATAGCAGTCCATCATATTCCCTTATATCCAAATGATATGGTGAAGCATTGGTATACTGACCACTAATACTTCTGTAGACATGATATGGTAAGGTGCAAATATCATTAATACTTAGATCATATTGGTCATCAGAGGTGTCCTATCAAGTGATTAGATCATATTAAAGTCTATTTTATGGTATATAATAGTGATCAACCCCACTATTCTTGTCATTCATCCCTTTATGAAGGTCTTATTTGTCTTTTGGATAGGTTAAGGTACTTTAACTAAGTTTAATGCTACTTTGAAAAGTTTAAGGTATGTTGAATTATGGTGGAGCATTGGTATACTGACCTCCAAGGTGATATAATGTCTTATGGTGGATTAATACTTCTATAGACATGATATGGTAAGGTGAAAATATCATTATTTCATGTTTAGCAAAATTTTATTTAATTAAATTTTATTTTGATGTTAAAATATATATATCTAAACATGTTGAATTATGGTGGAGCTTTCATGTTTAGCAAAACTTAAGGTAAATTTGGAGTAATTAAGGTAGTGTTTACCTTTGTAAAATATGAAGAATTAAGTGAATTTTGAGACTTATAATGTATTTTAAAGATATCAATGTTATTTATACCTCACAAATGTCCACCTAGGTCATTTAAATGTGCAAGGAGTGTTGGAACCCTCCAAAGATCAAGAAACTAAAGTATAACATAGAAATACACATGCCAAGAGCTTCTAAAGTAATTTTTCTATGTGAAGGTGGTAATTTCAAGTCAAAAATGGATGTGGTAAGGTATCTCAAATATTTTTAGGGTCAAATGAGGCTTATGGCAGGGTTGGTAGGTTATAGGAATGGAAAAAATGTTTCATCTTCTCCATTGTTCCCTTTACAAGTTTGTGAAGGTCATTTTAAGGTGTTCATTCCATGAAGAGGAAAGGGAGTTAGAAATATTTATATTGGGAGTCGATAGGAGCCCTTACTAAATTAAAATTACATGAATTATTTTGAGTATTTAATGGCTGAACTTTATGAATAATTGTTATCAAGTTAAGCATCCCAAAACCCTCTTAAAACCCCATAGGTAAGGTTTTTATTGTCTCAACAAGTTTTTAGGATTGATGGATTCAAATCGTTGGTTATTTCATACCATAAATCATATTAATATCCATCCCACATCATCATATAGCATTATTTGACACATGTGATCAACCAAAGTGATAAAAATGCTATGCTTTTATTGTTTTTGAAGGTGATAGGCATGCTTCTTAAAGATATGATGTTTTAGTGTATATAAGAAGTTGTGTTTGGGATTTAAATAAAATAATAAGCTATAAAAATCCTCTTATATTTTATTTGTCTCCTACAAACACCAACAAGGTCAGATGTCAAGGGATTAGAAAAGTATGTTGATTGTGCATAAAATTGATTGTAGGTGGTTATCAAAAGATGCATAGAAAAGGGGAATCAATGGTATTTAAATATAATATCAAAGACTTGAATATATTATGAGTATTTTTTAATTTATTATGAGTGGTTAATCCACCAAAAAAAGTGAGTCAATCCAAAAACCAATGCTTTGATCAATATCTTATTGAAGGAGGTTCCAGACCTGTTAAAGCCAATAGAAATAAGGTTATTTTTAACTTTTATTATTCAATAAAAAAATATTAAAATTTGTTTTTTTGTGAATTATATTTACCTAATTGGATTTAATAATCATCTTAAAAATTTATAAATTCACTCCATATGTATATTTTAAAGAAAATTGTAGGTAATAGTCCATTAACAATGTTATTTGAACACCCTCATAGGGATTCAAGTGAAAATAAGCAAAGGAATAGAAATATCCAAAGTAAATTAATGGTAATTATTACCCTAATAAAATTAAAAAATTCACTCTTATAACTCATACAATAATCCCAAGTGTAAAATCAATGCATACATAGTCAAATGTTCGCCTATAACCCTACAGGACAAAGGAAAAAGTCTTATGAGCAACTCCATTGAGGTTTTGAGAAGTGGTACATGTGATAATTTGGAATTTATACACTTTAAGGTAGAATATTTTAAAACCCTTATATAATTTTTACCAATCAACCAATATCCTAAATAATATTTGAAGAGAATTTGTAGGGTACAAGCCTAAATAATACCATTTTAGTGTTTTCAAGCAAAAGTTAGATGTGTGAAGGTAATTAGGAGACTTAAAATAGGTTTTTGATATTTAAAACATTTATAAAATTTTCAAGGAGATAAAAATAGGGTTTAAGAGACCAATAATAACATTTTATATGGATTAATTTGAGGTGAATATAGACTTACAGGTCTGCAAACCTGTAGGTATACCCTCTTAGGCCTAAGAAGCAAGACCTTGTATGCATATGTTGGTTTGAGGAACAAATGAGATGTCAGATGCCATGATATGGAATTAGGAGGGTTTATGTGATATTTAAAAATATTTATTTATTAATGAAAAAATCCCTTGATACTTCAACAAATATCTAACCCAAAGAAGACCTTTCAAGCATGTTAAAAAAACTCCTTCTAACACCCTATTGTCAAGAATTGGATAGAAGTATGAAATAATTCACATTGAATTTAGGTGTGTATGGATAAGGGAATTTGTGATAGGTATATTACCATGTATAGGTGCTATTATTTTTATAATTTGATGAAAAAATCAAAAATACACCTATATCCCACTTAACAATCCTTTTTGCACACAAAATTGTGGAAACTAGTATGTTGGATGGATTTGAAGGTTGGCCATGGAAAATTGATGATTGAAAGAGTTTGAGGAATGTGGGGTATACCTAAAATGGGTCATAGTTTATGTTAAAGTGTCATAAATATCTCCCTATGTGTTTAAGTAGTTTTCATTCATTCTTTTATAAAATAGTCTACAAAAAACTTGAATTGAGATGCAAGGTTTTAAGGCTTACTTGTGACTCAAAATATTGTGCATCATTGATCAAGAAAACTTGGGAGATCATTTTATCTAGGAAGGAATACCTAAACATAAGATAAAACTTGATAAATGTTTGATTAATATAATATGTGAGTGGGATGCTTTGCACTAAACTAGTCCTAGAAAATGGTACACTTCTTAATAAGAATGTTGTCTCACTGTATAAAAGAGCTTAAGGGGATAAATAATAATGATAAAAGAGGTTATCAAATGTGAATTAAAAGATACATATAATGTGAAATATAAATTGATAATATAAATGAATATATATTACATAGGATATATAGATATGAATTAACAAAATAAGAAGATATGGATAAATAAAGTAAAAAAGTATTTGTTAATTTAGCATAATTGATACGATTTCATAAAAGGAAAAGGATCTGATAGTGATTGATGTCAATCCATTATGATCAATTTTTATTTTATTTAATTGACCATGATTCTAAAAAAATGTTAGGATATTGAACTAGATGGCTTATATGACAATATTAAATGGATCTAAGATAACCTAAGGGTTACAAGGATGTTGTTATCTTCACATTTAATTCTAGGGATGGTCATCTATAGACCATAATCCATATTCAAGAAACAATATGTTAAATTGATATAATTCTATAATAAAAAATATTTTAATTTAAAGAAAGTGAATTTATATATGGATCAATGTCATTCTTTCTTAATTAACATTGATTTACATGAATAAATATCAGTTCTAACAAAATGCTAGAAGTTGAAAGGATGCTATTAAAGTGAATATTATAAAACTATGATCTCAAAATAGGTTAGGTATGGATAAACAAAAACATAAAATGAAACTAAACTATGATTAATAATGAATTTAACTCACCTTAGATAATTTTTATTCTTTTATTGAATTGAAATGGAGGTTCGAAATGTTAGGCTTTGTAAGAGATGTCAAGATCTTTGACTGCTATGTAGCTTACCACAAGGTTATCAAGTGATGCTAAAAAACTCTGTTGAAATTTCTTCAAAATTTTTGGAGTCAAAATCCCATCCTTTTTATTAATAAAAATATAGGTATATATAATTGATGTCAATCCAAATAGATTGACACTGATTTTGGGATACTTGGATATCTTTGCCAAAAGTCATTCTAGGTTTGTCTTCACCATAGGCAAATTGAGTAGGAGGAATATAAGGTTGTTACATAGGGTTTTAATGAGGGTAAGTTTTTAGGGATATAGATTCATTTTGTTAAAATGAATTGTATGTAGATATTGTAAAATTGTTGGTGGTTATTGAAGTAACATGGTAAGTTAATGGGTTATTTATAATGACAATTTATAACTAAATGTAACTAAGTAAATAGGAGGTGGTTTTGGATAAAAATTATCATAACTATACATTATGCAAATTTCAAGTGTCTACTTTTTGCCCTATTTATTAAGCAATGTGTAACAATGAGTAGTGAGATAAAAACTAGGAGGGTTTTGATGCCCTAGGTGTGTGTCAGGAGGTATTTCACCTCAAAATAAGAGTTGATGTGATAGGAGTCAGTGATGGGTTTGAAATAAAGTGTATGGTAGGATAGATCATGATCTGAGTGATAAAAGTGAACACAAATGACATGTAATTTTGAGTGAGAAACTTGTGTGCACTTATAAGGATAGAGATATTACATATAGAAATGCATGAAGGTAAAAATAGATTACCACCATTGTGAACAAGTGGAAAACTAAATGGGCTACCAAGAAAACAAATTATAGGGAAGCTAAACTAAAACATCTGATGTGCTAAGAGTTAGATAACCACCTATAGACTGTTATCTCAAGGTGAAACACACTCTTTTAGTATCCACTAGGGATTTATTCTCAATAGAGGGTGAGCCAAGATAGGTTGTGGGACCAATAGGGGTTCATCCTTCACTAACCTTAGGTGTGATGTGTAAAGTTTTATAATTTTAGTGGGTGTAATTTGGTTGGATTTGGTGCAAGAATACCTATTTTGAAACATGCAAGTAAGGAAAAATAAGTGATCGAGGTTGATTACATAGGAGACATAAATTATTGTTGTGGTTATATATAGTGTGGTCCAAACATCATTTGATTATTATCTAAATACCAATCTAATCTTGTTGATTAGGATGGTTTGCACTAGATGGATGGGTGATCAGGCTAACTAATGTTTTTGACATGTTTATTAAAAGAGTTGTTTTTTATTTATAGATGATGCTTATAGATTTAATATATGTAAATTTTTACTATAGGTATGATGTGCATGGAAAGGGTTTTTGATTGTTTCATGATATATGAGAAAAGAATAACCAAGGTCCAATCAACTCTTTAGTATATTGGCATTATGGTGAGACATGAGCTCCTTTATGATTTATTCACTTTGAAAGCCTTATCTAATGTTAATGAATGCTTTGGTGATCGAAAATCAACCAAGCCTAGGCTTATTGAAAATGGGAAATGATATTAAGATGGGAAGATATGGACATGAAATTTGGATTGTGCTATCTCCTTAGGTCAAAGGTTAATGGTATACTGGTGATGATAGGATCAACTCAAGCCAATTCATGTTTGATTTTTACATAGATTGATCCATGTATGAAGTCTAATAGATGTTTGAAAACTTGATCGATGCATGAAACTTTCTTTGGATATTATTTGGATTTTGCATATATAGTTTTATGGGAATAATTTCTAACTTTTGGATAAGATAGGAAAGTTGATCAATGTAGAAACTTTTTTATATTGATAATTTTGGATAACCATCTTTCAAGGGAGTGGTATATATAAATTCTATGAATATTTATCTTTCAAGGGAGTAGTTTTTTTCTTTGTGCCTTTTTATGAATAATTATCCTTGAAGAGAACAATCTACTATTTTTTCTTTTGTTTTATTCTTTTACCATTTTACTTATTTGGATGAAGACGAACATGGGTTGAGTTAAGTTTACCTAGGTCATGTTATAAAAGATAAAGCTATGACATAAGGTGATATTATGATCCTTTATATGGGAAATAATGATTTGGATCTCCATCTTACATATAGGTAGAGTGTATCTGGTATAAAAATGCTATGAGAAGAGTTGAGGTGTTCATATTTAAGGTCATGAAGAAAAAGATATTGGATGACCACATAATTCTATATCATTATAGAATATATTTGGGAAGTTTTATGGATATAATTAATGGGAAAGCCTATGTTAATTTGTAGATAAACAAAACTATGAAAAATAAACAAATCATAGACTTAAAACATTGAGGGACTCTTTTCTAGTTTTTCCATTAAGGGAAACTAATAAATATTCCCAAAATCTAAATGATCAAAGTCAATTAGGATAAAATTTTCCTTCATTACTCTTTTCCATACTTTTGACATGTTGATTTATGAGGATGATTGATCTATCCCCCATAGATTAAATCGGTACAAAGATGAGAAGAATCAAAGGGAGGTAGCCAATTTGAGGGCAGGGTGGTAAGTGTGTGTTTGGGTAAGACATATATATAGTTGGGGAGTCACTGGGGTATCGAGTGTTGATAAATAATACTCCCCTAATTGGAGTTGATGAAATATGAAAACATATAACTCATTGTTAGGGATGTGAGATAAATGGATTATTAAACTGGGGGAAGCATTTCCTATAATTAAAAAAGGGGACATGTTTTTTAATGTGTTGGGAACATAATTGGATATGAGGTAATATTATAGGTTTTAAATCATTGTGTGTCTACTAGGATAGTGTGGTTTTGACCTTCATATGTGCATTTGAGGCCTTAGTGTAATGTAGAGGATGGAAACCCCATGGTGGATAATTTAGCCTTTACTAGATTTTAAGATTTAAGAGCTTATATCCATGATAACATATTTATATTGATTGTTTTTATTTATAGGAATGGTTTACCTATTGAGGTTGGTGAATGATTTGGGGTCTGCTTTAGTAAATCTTGTGAAGAGTTGGAAGTGGCAAGTTATGTTTCCTAGTCAAGGATGGGATCAAGGTAAAATTCCTTATTTAAAAGGTCATCATCTTCTAAAATATCCTAGATTATGGATTTAAGTGTGTTATAATTTTCAATATTGTGTCTGAGAGTCCTATGGTAGCAACACACCTTATCTTCCTTATACTAGGAAGGTCTTTGGGTGTGTGGGCTTAAATGTTTGATGGTTCGTAATGAAATGAGATATGTCTACAAAATTTGGTTGATAATGGTAGTGTAAGATCCTCTAAAGGATTATTTTTATGGCTTTACCTCTGTTTGGAGCATGAACTTTTAAATTGATTTGGATTTGGCATTTGTTATTTAGATAGGCTTAATATGTGGTTTTTCCTTTGTGCATTTAATTTAAATATTTAGGTGTTTTGAGGTGAAAAGTTTGGCTGAATTTTTTGGTGTCAGAAGGAGAGGAGAAGATTTTTGGATGGGCCCTTTAGAGGATTATTCAATGATTATGATAGATAATTTGGTTGAAGGGTGAGGTCTTAAGATGGATGGCTTGTTTTGGATTAGAGGAAATTATGATTTTCCTTTTTTAGTACTAGTAGATATGATAGGGATATTGTTGTAACTTGATCTAATGTTTTTTCCTTTGGATGGCAAGGGGAGCTCTAATTTTATTGGTTGGTGTTAGAGAGCTTTTTCTCTTGGGATACTAAGGAATTTATTTGTATTTTCCCTTTTATCTTCTATTTTTGGAGTGGAGTTGAGACTATCTTTAGAATATTCCTCTTATGAAAAATCACATATAATGAGATTGTGGGGTTGGAATTGGTGATGGGAGAGGTTTTGATCAACTCAGTTTGTTTTATCTCCAAGGCATCTCCTATAAGGGGGTCTGGTATTTCAGCAGATGAGTCTAGCGACATATTAACTTCTTATGGTATAAATTGGTCATTGATAGTATTTATCATGTGATTTCCCTATTATTATGGATTTTTAGTGTGTGTTTGTATAGAGTTTGATGAGCAAATATGATTGGGAAATGACTATATAAATATATCTAAGGATTAATTCAAGGGAGCATTGGGGTAGTCTAGTTGAATTTCCCTTGATTGATAAGATTTTGGACTAAACTTTTGAAGAATCAATATTTATTAACATCATGACCTATTACATGATGATACACACAAAATTCATTTTCCTTATACCAACCTAGTTTCGAAAAAGAATCATCAACATGCATAATTAGAAGAAGATGAATGATAAATGCTTTCAAAATCTTATTTGTAATGGAAGCATAGGATTCCCATAAAAGTTTGTAGTTTCTAGGGGGAAATCATGTCGGTGATCTTTGAGATTATGTCTAGGAAGGGGAATGACTAGAATTGGGTGTTGATGGAGGGGAAACATTTAAAATAGTTTTGGTAGTGCCCTTTAGCTTAGGATTGTTAAATCCCTTAAAAGGTTCTAGTTTGACATTTTGGTTCTACAATCTGACTTTACCTTGCTTGAGGGCTTGAATTTCTAGTTTTTGGGCCATGATGAAGGCTTCAACAAATATTTTGAATGAATGAACTTGGAGCATGGATGAGATATGTTTTGCACACAAGCTTGAAAATAAGTCAATCAATTTAGGTTAAGTATGGGAAAATGTTAAATTATTTATAAGGCCTATCACATGGAAACAAAATCTATAATAGACTCATCTTCAAAAATTTTAATAGCGTAGAGGTCGATAATGGTTACTTTCCTTGTGATGTTTATCAAAAAGTGATCTATAAAAATTTGAGCTAATTGACCAAAGGAAAATAGAGATTGTTGGGGAATGGAACTATACCAATCCAAATTTGGTCCAGCTAATGATATTGGAAACGTTATTAAGAGGAGGGCATAATTTTGGTATATGAGGTAACATGCATGCTTAAATTCCATAATGTGATGCTATGGTTCTTCTTTGTTTTTAAATTTGGTAAATTAGGGAATTTCCCATTACATTAAAAAGGGTCATATAGGGACTACTAGGTTGATAGGCTCAATGTAGATTTGTTCATAAGAGGGTATACCTTTATTCCCTAATGTGGATGTTTCTAGATGGTACATTCTATCCATGAGGACATAAATTATGTCTAATTAGGGATTATGGGGGGGAAGACCACTTAATATGTTAAGAGGTATGTAATTATATATAAGATGTTGTTGAGGAGGTAATGATATGGGAAGTGATTGAGATGGGTGATAATCAATGGTCATGGTATTGATTAGTGGAGTTGAGGTAACATAAGGATGATATTAGGAGGGTATGTATTGTTGATAGGATGGATTGAAAGGCAATAAATATTGATATTGGTGAGGTATTTGTTAAGAGGATTTTTTTGGAGGTATTAAATGTTGAGCACTATCCACCTGTGTTTGGATTGGTGGAAGTGTTGTAGGTATGGAAACCACTAGGTTTTGTAAGGAGAATGTAGGTGGTATATTAGAAATAGGTTGAAAAGTGATAGTTTTATGGGTTTAAATGGTAGTTATACAAGGATTGGATGTTGTTTTGGGTGGTTGGATTATTCCAACATTGGTGATGTAAATAAGAGAGCTACTAGTTGTCTATGGTGGTGTTGTGTTGGTGTTAGACTATGAGACATATGTTACATGAGGACTAGTTGATGTTGGTGGTGTTTGGGGGCCCATGGTTGAAAAAATAGCCTCTGAGTGTCAGTAAAACCCTTCTAGGGGTGGGATATGTCTGAATTTATTAGATTCAAGAAGGGGATAAATAGGGATATATATTGCTCATGATGCAAGAAAGTGGTTAAGGGATATTGGGTTGCTATCTAGAATGTTAGAAAACTCGAGATATCCTTGTGGATAGAAATATGGAGGACTATCCTTAATGGGTTCAAGAAAGGTAGGGGGCTTGGTGAATGTTTCATTGAGGAATATTAATGTGGTGACTATGTATGTGTATATGACTATTATCACATTACAACCATGTAGTACTAAAAATAAAGGATAAATGTAAAAGTACACAACTTGTTTTGCTTATCTCATTTTAGTGAGGATAAATCACACACTCTATTTAAACATAATTATTTTTACTTTTATTAATAAATATGCTTTTAGAATGTGATGGGGTGTTGGGTTAACAAAGGTCTTAAGGAGTGGTAAACTAAGTTTGGTTTTGGGTTTGTTTAAAGTTGGAATCCTCAATATACACAAAGATGTATTGAAGCCTAAATTTATGTTGGTGGTAGGACATGGCTTGATATTGGGGCCTACCTCCTCACTTCATGACCCCAAAATAATAAGGGTATTGGGTGATTAGCCTTTATAATACCAGCCAATTATTTATACTCATTTAGAACACCGATTTAGCTTTCCCCTTGGTGATGAAATCCAAGTGGGTGTACCTAGGTGGGATTTGTTTGATTGCTAGTTATATGATTATCATGATTTGGTAGTGTGTGTAAAAAAAGGATTATGACTAAAAATGGTAAATTAATCCTCTTACTTACACTAGATGTGTTTCTTAAACATGGAAACTAAAAAAATAATCTCTTTCCAAAAGGAAAGTTATATATATATATATATATTTTGATTTTTTTGCATTAATGAAAACAAATAAAAAGTTTCACTAAATGAAATAAAATTAAAAAAACTAGAATAAAGAATAAAGAATATGAGTCCCAAAAAGGGTCCCACTGGGTGTGCCATAATGTTTAAGTAAGTTTCATTCATTTTTTTATAAAATAGACTATAAAAAACATGAATTTAAATATAGGTTTTTAAGGCTTACTTATGACTCATAATATTATGCACCATTGATCCAATGAATGTGGGGGTTCCTTTTTTAATAGGAAAGACTACCTTTACACAAGAGAAAACTCAAGAAATGTTTGATTAATAGAATATATTAGTGGGTTTCTCGGTACTAGACCGGTCTTAGGAAGTGGTACACTTCATAATAAGGATGTTAGACCACTTCATAAAAGCACGTAAGCAAATAAATAAGAATTATAAAATAGATTATCAAATTTGACTTAAAAGATACAGATCATGTGAAAGATAGCTTGATAAGTTAAATGAATACATATTACCTAAGATAGATAATAATTAAAAAAATAAGAAGATATGGATAAATAAAGTAAATAAGTATTTTTTAGTTTACCATAATTGATACAATTTCCTAAAAGGAAAATCATTCTGATAGTGATAAATGTTGATCCATTAGGATCGATGTAGGTTCTATTAAATAAACCACAAGTTTGATAGAAAGTTAGGATATTGAACTAGATAGCTTATATGACAATCTTAGATGGATCGAAGATAACCTAACGGTTATAAGGATGTTGTTATATTTTTGTGTGATTCTGGGAATGGGCATCTATAGACCAGAATCCATATTTATGAAATAGTATGCTAGTTTAGATGTGATTCATGATAGAATTATGCAATTAAAAATCTTTGACTTTAAAGAAAGTGGATTTATGCAGGGATCAATGTCAAACTTCCTTAATTAACATTGATTCACATGAATCAATATCAGTTCTAAAAAAATGGTATAAGTTGAAAGGATGTTATTAAAGTAAATACTATAAAACCTATGGGATCAAAAGAGGACATGTATGGATAAATAACAACATAAAAGGAATCTAAATTATGATTAATAATGAATTTAACTCACCTTAGCTATTTTTCAATCTTTTGATTGAATTGAAATGAAGGTTCTAAATGTTAGGTTTCATAAGGGATGTCAAGATATTTGACTAACACATATCTTGCCACAAGGGTATCAAATGATGCTTAAATCCTCTATGTAAATTTCTTCAATGTTTCTCTATTTAAAATCCCATCCTTTGTAATAAGAAAAATGTAGGTATATATAATCGACATCAATCCAAACAGATCAACACTGATTGTGGGATAGTTGGCTATCTTTGCCAAAAGTCATCTAGGTTTGATTTCACCATTGGTGAATTGGATAGGAGTAATATAAGGTTGTTCCATGGGGTTTTAATGAGGGTAAATTTTTAGAGATATGGATTCATTTTGTTAAAATTAATTGTATTTAGATACTATAAAATTGTTGGTGGTTAATGAAGTAACATGATAAGTTAATTAATTATTTATAATGGTAATTTGTAAATAAAGGTAATTAAGTAAATAGGAGTGGGTTTTGGATAAAAATTATCAAAATTATACATTATGCATATTTCAAGTATCTACACTATGCATTTATTTTAGCTATCAGTTTCTCAGACCTATATTTTTACAATCTAAGGCTATAAATCTTAAAACATACCTAACTTGAGTTCTAACACTTGGAATCTATTGAAAATTTTTCATCAATTTTTTTTTATGTTAAATAAAATATTTTCATGGTTTTGGTGTGGTAATATACATATTTGTATTATCTATAGACTGTAGGCTTACATTAGGCCTAATTAGCCCTAATTAGGAAAGGTGGGTTTTGAGAAAGTGGGTCTGCATCAGAATTTGAGCTCTAGAAGTTTAGGTGAATCTAAAATTGGATAATGGGTACCAAAATATTCCCTTATTTTACCTACAAGACCTATGTATCTCTCAAAAAAAGGAATTTTGTACTTAAATAGGGCTACAAGGAATATGTCTCAAAGAAAACAAATAAAATTATGAAGAAAATTAAATAAAAAGGTGGAAAGATTATATAATGTGGATGTTCAATAGGTTTCCAACGTACTTAGACTCTAAAAGATGACTGGTCATCTCATAATCACTCTAAGGGGCAATTTCAAGTGCTCAAGGGTGAGTCACCAGGACAAACATAACTCCTATGCCACCTTTCTCTTGTTGTCATCAAATGGATCACAAACATGTTGAAGAGAGACTTTATAAATATAATATGGTAGTTTATTATTGATTTTAACTTATTCCATGATTGCTTCATATCCATCATTGACTCTTGACACCTCTCCTCTCTCTATCTCTCCTTCCTTCTCCTATATGTATGCTTGATTTTGGCATTATATGGATCCTCCACTTGAGTATGGAAAATCCCTACTCCTTTTGTAATCCATTGAAGAAATAAAAAAATTGGTTTTACCTTATCTTATGACTTTATTTTATTTTTTAGGCATGAATGATTTATATTTTCTAGTGTTGATTTAGTTCTCCTTGACATGTTTGATTATCACACCTATATGCAATTTGAACTCACTCTTACACATCATATGAAGTGTTTAAGTAGTCTTATGAAGGTAATTGAGGCAATATTTCATTATTTTCTTTTTAACCTTTTGAAAATAATCCCTCCTAACCTAATCATCATCGACACCTTCATATTGAAATACTAATGTAATAGGAAAATATTAGGAGTGGCTTATGAATAGATCATTTATATTTTCATTATGAATTTGTTGATGTGTGGTAGTGTTCAAAAACTTGGTTAATCACCTCCATATTTTAGTTTGTTATTATTTCTCTCTATCTATTTTAAATTTCAATCACTAGGTTTAGTTTGTAGTTTTTAGGTGATAGCATCAAGGGAGCTATATGTTTCCTACTATTTATTTTTTTTAAGAAGGGGAAGAAAAAAGAGATAAGGGGTGTGTACCTAGAAAATGCTACAATTTTTGATGACCAAAAGAAGTGAGAACTCCTTTTTAGTGAGGAAGGACTACCTGTAATAAGACCACACTAAGTGAACTCATTTGTTAGACATGTATGAAGGGTAGAATGCCTAGCAATGGTAGATCCAAGAAGTAAAATCTCCCTTTGATGGCTATCAATCCACTCCCCTAATGATAGAAATGTTCTAAAAATAAAATTAGAAGATAAGATATTGATACGAATATAAATGCATGTACACAAAAATAAATGATATACTTATTTGATAGAAAATGTAGCAATGGTAGGTCAATACCATGCACAAATTCACCAAGGTTAGGTTCAAAGTGTCTAGGTAGGGTTTGTAGGTAGATCAGGAATAGAAATAGGAATTTTATTAGGTAAAAAGGGGAGAAAATATCAATCTATCATTTTCCTTATAGTAACCGTCGATAGTCAGGGTGATTGATGATGGTGGGGTATGACTAGTGATGGTTAGGTAATTGGCTACAGTTGGGATAATCAATGATGGTTGCTATTAATCAGTGATGTCTGCCTATAAACTTTGGTGAATTTTGGGATGGAGATGTAAATGGAATGGTTGATGGGTAGGATTTAGTGTGTGGATTGTTGGGTGAGGGGTGGTGTGCATGTGAACATAATGACATAGAAAAATTTGATCTGGAAAGGAAAACACTAAAAAAAGAGAGGATACCTATGTGATTCCAAATGAATGATAGTTAGAAAATTTAAGAAATTTGGGTAGAATAACAGTGGTTGAACCTTTAAAAGTTATGCAGATAGATTTTTAGGATGCTAAGTACCTGCACAAAGAAAATAAGAGATCTTGGATGCAAATTTTTTAGATCCCTAACTCCTCTAAGAGCCCTATATTTATATCACAAGGTTTCTAGGTTAGTAAGAGGGAGGCTTGAGGTAAAGTTTCTAAGTTTGGAGGATATGAAGTTGCCTATTTTCATTAGTCTTTAAAAGCTAGTGTTAAAGCAACTTTCTATTCTTAAAGATACTAATCTTGAATAAATCTAGAAATACTTTAAAATGCTTAAGGCAAGTTTGGGTGACCCCAAACATTAATGATTAGGGTCAACCATTAATGTTTAGCCTAACTAATGATGGTTGAGGGGACATGAGCAAATGGGTAAAAAGGTCATGATTTAAGTGATGTGTTTAGGGAGGGGGTATTTAACATGATGAAGTTGCAAAATATTGCTAGAAAACTAAGTGGTCTACTACATGAAGAATTGGTTAAGGGTCAATAGTTAAATATGACATCAAAAACTATTATTATGCAATTTTTAGGTGTTTAAATTTTCCCCTTTTTTTGTGTAGCTTTAAGCAAGCCATAGAACAAAAATAGGTGGTTGGCCAATGTCTAGGTCTAGTTTCCCTGAGTGTGGGAGGGCAAAGGTGTTCCCCTTCAAACTAGGAGGTAATGAGATAAATTTCAAATTAGATCAGGGTTTGATAAAAAGGGAGAATGAAGGTTATGATTTTGGGCATATGCGACATAATTATGCACATAAAATGCAACAAATTATGAGGCACGTCATCATGCAAGGACTAATATTGCCAAGTTGGTAAACATAAGGTCAAGTTCTAGGAAAAATGATAAGGTAACCAATCCCCAACATTGGTCATAACTAATTAGGTCACGCTTATCATGTGTTATTAAAAAAGGTCAGTGTTTACTCAGGTATTTAGGGTAGGAAGTGTTCTCACAAAAAACATAATGAGTCAAGGCACACACAAGGTGGTGCATAATACAAAAGTTTAATAGGGAAAAATTAGTCAAGGTGGTTAGGATGACCAAAGCAAGGTCACCATAAAGTATGTGAATAGGTTGGTCTAAGGCCAATGTTGAGGTGGACATGGGCAAATCAATGGGTAGGTTGGGTAAATAGTGGTTGAGTTGACTCTTAATATGCAAGGCAAGAGGATGTTACCTACATAATCCTAGGGATAATTTATCCAACATGGACTTAAGATCCAATGTATTTGTTGAGAGGTTGAGGGAGAGGGTGAGTCTTGAATAAGCCAAGGTGAGGGAAAGGATGATAAAAGTGTGGAAAAAAAAGATGTTGAACCATAACTAGTGATGGTTGGGGTTAATTGATGATGATCAGGTAACTGTCAGTGGTTAGGGATGTCAACTAAAGTGGATTCAATTAGTGATAGTTTGGGTCAACCATCGATGGTTATGCAACTATGGCTAGTTAGGGGAAAACCCTAAAATCATGGTAAAAAAGGTCAATGAATTAAGTTTTGTCTCATTTACAAATTAGGCTATCAAAGATTTATCCATTTGGTACATCATGTATGAAGTGTGCTTGCTAGTGTGTGGAATTGTGGTGAGGTGTCAAAATGTGGTTAGAGTGTGAGAAGGATAATGGGTCAATATGGATGTAGGAGATGCTTAGTGATAAGTGGTTGGGATTGAATTGAGGTAGCACCATGGATCACAAAATGAGGTAGGTCATGTTTTAAATTGAAAATAAAGTGTAGTGTGTGAATTACATGGGAATAAATAAAATAATGGATGGTATTTGAGGAAATTTAGATGTTTATAGATGGTAAGGGTGGGGAGAGGGGTTGTAGTGGAATAAAGGGATTTAGGGTTATGGGAAGAGGTCAGGGAGTTGAGGATCGCCACTTGGGGTCACCTAGTAGTGACTATCATTAGTTAGAGCTAATAGATGATGGTCAACCTTAGGGTAAAATGACCCTAAAAATACCATCAATGGTTTGGGAGAATCTATGATGGTCAAATGGTTGGGGTAGGATGCTCGAGTTGGGACAAGGTGGGGTGGATTTTAGTTAGAGTTAGGGTAGGTTGGAGGTAAGATGGGTGAGAATGGGATAAAGAAAATAGGGTAAATTTATTAGGTGGTCTAGAGTTGTGTTAGAGGGATGATGGAGAAGCAATATTGGTTGGGGTGGGAAGAATCACAATGGATTGAGTTGTAAGGAATAGGTGGGTTCATGAATTGGAAGATGTAGGAGATGGGTTGGGTTAGAAATATAATAAGTTGTATAGTAGGGGGTTTCAAAATAGAATAAACATTTAAAGATTAGGTGGAGATTATTATTTGAAATATAGAGGTATTAGATAGGGTGTTTTACCTACCTCATTTATGGTTACAGGCATGTGATCAGATTCAATTATAAGATCAAGTGCTAGATATTTTGATAGAGGTAAGGGATTCCATGTTAGTGGAGGACTAGCATCACATGGAGACTATGGGTTTTGGAGGGATGTGACATTACCAATGCCTTCCTAGGGATGCTATAATGATAGTCACTCTCATTGAGAGATTGGCCCTAATGACTAATACCTTCTGGTTACTGATAGGGGAGATGAGTATCCTATTAGAGGATGTTCACCAAATCACATGTCTAGCCATTCATGGTGATCCCATCTACCATATAGAGGGGGATGAGATTGATGAGTGCATAGTGCTAGAGATGATGCATAATTCCACTCTAGAGGAATCATTATTAGGTTATTATACTAGAGATCTTTGGGAGAGAGACATTTGTTGACTATGTTATAGTTAGCAATTAAATATTATGCATTATTATATTCCATTGGAGGGAGATACCATGGTGTGTTGTTGGGGGTGTTGGTGGAGTTATTTTTTGGTAGTATAGTGTTTGGATGGGTACAAGTTTTATTGGTGCAGATATATAAAGAGCTATGGGGGTTTCGGGTGCATAGGTATTATGGTATTAGTGTGGGATTTTTACTTCATTACTAGGCCTATGAACACATATGAATACTGAGACCCTTGGGCCTTTTGATAGTGGGATTTTAGCTGATAGATTATTTAATTAGATTTTATCAATGGAGAGATGTGGCTATGATAGGTGATTTTGGTGGTTTCAAGGATATTTAGTGGTTTAGAGGAGCTTTGGAGAGTTTAGTTACTAGTGACATAGTTTAGGGGCCAATCAGACTTGGCTAGTATGGGTTGGGTATAGGTTCCACACCCTATCCTTATAGAGCTATAGATGGGCCCATGGGAGGTAAGATGGGGAGATTGAGCACATCCCCTTTGAGTAGGTGTGATGTTAGTTTGGGATGGTGCAGGGTATCCCTTCAGATTCAATGTGATATAGGATGGAGGATGCAAAGATTTATTTACTAGAGCCACAACCATATGAGGAAGAGCTTGATCATGAGGATTTGCCTCTCAAGGATGGGGATGATGTAGGTTATACAGGTGATTATCCTACCTAGTTTTAAGGGAGGTACATAGCCATGCGTTTTGGGTTAGGATATGGAGCCCAAGGACCTATGGATGTCTACCTAATAAGGGGACTAGCATAGGGGGATCCACATGCAGTAGCAACATTAATAGTATATCGGCCTAGATAGTAATATTATAAGGGTAGATTGTCACTCTTTAAGGTTAACTAAGAGGAGTTACAATATAGAGAGATCATGCCTAGGTCTAGGTTATTGCTTTATAGGGTTAGATGACCATTTTATAGGGATAGTTGACTATAGTGAAAAGAGAGCAAGACTAGGTAAGGGTTCACTAGGGATAGCGACATAGGAGAGGGATTCCCTATAGTAAATTGGTAGAGGTGGAGTGCCCCCCCAAGATTTATTACTCAAGCTAGATAACTAGCATGCATATAAGAGTTGTGTTATTAGGAGGACATTATACTAGCACAGTGTCCTAATGAGGCATGATGGGGAGAGTACCAGATAAGATTGGTATGTGGAGTAGTGATTCTAGCCCTAGGTCAGTGGGTGATGGTAGTAATTTAGCCAATAAGGGCTCCACTTGGGATATGTATAGGTCATGGGATAGGTGTAGGTGTATGAGGGGCTAGTGGTAGTGGCACCCTAGGATCATGATACACATATGCTAGACTTTTTTTATGATGTTGATATCAACCTACATGCTAAAGACGTGATATGTATTTATGAGTAATGTGTGCTTCATATATAGACATATTTTGATTGTTTATATATATGATGTATTAGATGTATTGAGATGTATTTTGGGTTTACATTTTGATGAGATGGGTTTTTATGTCTTGATAATGCATTGAATATGAGTGATGATGTTTTTAGATGTTATAGATGATGATTATGGTGATATGATGATGTGTTGATTATGATGTAGTTATGCATATTTATTTTGATGTAATGTTATGGAATAGGGATTGTGTTTAAGATTTATTATGTGATTGATGATGAGTATGATTATTTAGCATTGATGATACTATTTTTTTGTATGATAGTAATGTTGATTTGATTGATGATTAGGTTTATGGGATAGTGTGAATGTTGATGTTAAAATAATTCTAAGAAAATGTAATTCTTGACTAATGGATGTTGGGTTGGTATAGGTAGAGGAAATGTTTGCATCCACATTTTGGATAAGAAAGGGGTCAGGGTGCTCTACTACTGAGAACCAAACAATATGAATCCATAGTTAGAATGTCTTAGTGAACATAAACCTATCAAATGCATTGTAGCAACATGCTTTATTGAGAAAACTAGTATCTTGACCACTTTATGCCAGGTAAGTTCATAATCCCTTAGATTCATGGGGGATTAGGTGATAGTTAGGGATGTGAATCGATGGGTAGAGGAAAATAGAATCTATGGGTAGTAGAGTGATTGGATTTTCCATAAGTGACCAAAGAACCCTAGAAGATAAGTCCATGCCATTGGTTTGTTGTATAATAATGTGTAGACTAATCAATGCAAGAAGTTGACTTGTGATATAAAAGTTGATTACAGCTTGATTGGATAGTAGGTAGGCTGATCAATGTGATAAGTCTACATTTAGTATATATAAGAGTTGATTGTAGCCTACCAATTTTATATTTTTATTTATTATTTTTTCTTTATAAGTTATTAAAGCTACTCAATGTGGGAAGCTTCTAATGAAAATTTATTTTAGCCATATTTTGAGGGAGTGGTCTAATATTTTATTTTAACATAACTATCCTTCAAGGGAAAAATCTACATTAATCAACTTTTGATTAGATGTGGCAGTTATCCTTTGAGGGAGCAATATGCTATTTATTTTTGAAGTATGGATATATTTCAAACTAAAATTAGGAATGGAAAAGTCTATTCATGTTTGAAATGTCTACCCATGTAGAAGTAGGATCTAGACATGGAAGATTTGTTGAAAGGAATTTTAAGAAAAAAATAACCATGAGATTCCATCTATGAAAATTATCCATGAGAACCATGCTATGGGTAGAGCCGAGATACCCATATTTAGGATTAGGTTATTACTATGATGGATGAATCACATGGTTCTCTATAATAAATTGATCTTAAAAGAGATAGAAAAGAAGGTTAATGAAATAATGGATGAGCTTAAGTGAGACATGAAAGTGTATTTTAACCTTGTTTTAATAATGAAAGAGATGCAAAATCAAGGCATTGATGGGTTCAGGTTCTAGCCTACCCTTGAGAGAGGATAAGTGATAAGCACCTGATCCATACTTATGGGTTATAATGTAAAGTCCCAACCAATTAAAAGCAAACTTGCCCTTCTTGGTCTTTTCCATGTTAGTGACAAGTTAGTTTTCCTTGAGGGTAAGGTCTCTAATGTTGAATTCATATATTTTTGGATGTTTGTTGTATGCTAATTTGATACACTCTTGATAGATGTGAAGATGATTGAGGGCAATAAGGCAATGTTCATCAAGAAGTTATAAGCATGTTAAGCATTCTTGATGATAGTCACTTTCAAAAAGAATCTAATGCAATGATATGTGGAAATATGGAATTTAGACTTCAAGAGGTAGGATTACCTCAAATCCAAAGACAAGAGAAAAAGGTGTAACACCCATAGTAGTTCAGATACTAGTGCAATAATCCCATAAATCAAATGGGATATGGAGGTGCCAATCCTTGTCTGAAGCACTAACTACCTTAGTGAACATTTTGATGAGGATTTTATTGGAAGCCTCAACCTATATATTAGCTTGTGGATAATAAGGTGAAGAAAATCTTAGGTCGATACCAAAAGTATCACAAAGATTTTGGAATTTTAAAAAAAGGATTTACCATTATCAGTGATGATTTTGTGAGGAACACCAAAGCAATAAATCATGTGGTGGATAATAAAATCAATGATTTTTCAAGTTTGATCAAGATTACTGGGATGGATTCTACCCATTTGGTGAAATATTCCATTGTAGTGATGATATGTTGATGTCATTATGAGGAATGTGGATTTATTTCTCTGATAAGATTAAGACCCCATTGTGAAAAAGGCCAATAGTTAGTTGATACTTAAAGACCTTGAGGAGGTGCATGATGAAAGTTAGCATGTTGTTTACATTTGACATATTTCTTGACATAGTCACAACAATCTTGATTGAGTGTGGGCCAATAGTAACCTAGGTAAAGGTTACATTTAGCAATGGTCAGACCACTAAAGTGTCCCCCCACAAATGATGTCATGTGCTTCTTTAATGGCATGAGAAGCCTCATGGCTATGAAGACAATGAAAGAGGAGACCATCAAAGCCTTATTTATAAATAATGCCCCCTAATATTAAGTAAATATAGGTGATTTTAATGGAAGTTCTATGAGAATTTCTATAAAGATCTAAAGGGAGGATACCGACATTAAGGTAGTTAAAGATTTGATCATACCAAATGTCTAAAGAAGTTGTTTCTATTAGGTAAATGGTAGGAAGATTAGGATTGATGTAAGATGGTGTGACAAAATGGTGGATGGTGACAAATAATTTAGAGTTAATATGTTGAGAAGGAATTTGGGACATAAGGGAAGCTATTGTGTCTACAAATTTATTGGTAGAGTGAAGGACTGATTGGATAGTGTAGTGGTCAAATGATGCTAAAATTATATTGAGAAGTTGTTTATACTTTAGAAGGACATCATTATTACATTGATAGGCTCATGTGACTTGGTTAATGATTAGTTGAGAGTATCCAAAGATGCTAATGGTTTTGATTCCCAAAGCTAGAGCGATTTGGAGACCTATGACCAAGGCCTCGTATTTAACTATATTATTAGTGCATTTGAAATCAAGTTTGAAAGAAAGAGGAAGAGGTTCCCCATTAAGGGGAATGAGGATTATGATGACACCCCCACCATTTTGACATTTAGATCCATCAAAATACATAGTCATTTAGTAGGTGGGTTCTTCTGAAGAAAGTGTAGCTATAGACTAAGGTAAGAGGGGGAGTTTGATTATTAGGGAGAGGAACTTTAACTAGTTGGTCTACAATCACCTATCCTTTAATGGGATTTTGTGGAATAAAATAAATATCAAACTCATCTAACAACATGAGCCACTTGACCATATGTTGGTTGTGATATGGCTTGGATTTCATATACTTGAGGGGATCAGTGTTAGTAATGACATAAGTTTTGTGGTTAAGAAGATAGTGACGAAGTTTAGAGGTGAAAAAAACTAAGGCAAGGCAAAGTTTTTTTGAATGGGTGTATCAAGTTTCATAGTTAATGAGGGTAAGACTAATGTAATAAGTGGATTACTTATTATTTTAGTCATCATGATGAATGAGCATGGCCTCTAGGGAATGATCAGTGGCAGATATGTATAGATAAAAAGGTTGATCCTCTTTTGGAGGAATAAGGACTGGTGGAGAGAGAAGATACTCCTTAATTACATTAAAGGCCTATTGACATTATGTGGCTTATTTAAAAGAGGTATATTTTTTAAGAAGGTGGTGAAAAGGCTGATAGCGATTAGATAGTTGGGAGATAAAGTGATAGATTGATTGAAGTTTGTCTTGTAGGCTATGAAGTTATTTTAGGTTAGTAGGGGGAGGTATTTCTAGAATGGCTCAAACATTTGCACGGTCTATTTTTATTCCATGGAGGGAAACAATAAAGCCAAAAAAAATTCCTGATAAGACCACAAAGATACATTTATTTGGGTTGAGCCTAACATGATAATGGATAAGTATTTCGAAGATGATAGTGAGAAAAATGAGGTGATCTTGGTGGTGTTTATATTTACTAAGAAGATCATCAACATAATCCTCAACTATTTTATGAATGAGGTCATGAAAGATGTAAGTTATGACCCACTAATAAGTGGCTCCCACATTCTTCAGGCCAAAGGGCATGACATGATATCAAAAGGTTCCCCATGGGGTGATAAAGGATGTTTTATGTTGATCTTGAGGGGTGATAAGGATATAGTTGTATCATAAAAATCCATATATAAAGGATAGAATTTCATGGCCAATAGTGAGATAGATAAGTCGGTATATGTTAGGTAGGGTAAAGTTGTCTTAGGGCATGCAAGGTTAAGATCATGAAAATTGTGGAGTCCCCTAGTGGGTTTGGTAATAAGAATAATGTTGGAGACCCATTGTGGATAGTCAATGGGTTAAATGAAATTAATGGATAGAAGGTGTTGAAGTTCTTCTTTAACAAGAAGATCTATGAGAGGGTACATATGATAAAGTTGTTACCCAATTGGCTTAACTTTAGGATGGGTAATGATGTTATGAAGAGTGATGTAAGGGTCAATGTTGGGTATATCCTAATAAGACCAAGCAAATGCTGTGCTATGGGCATGGAAAAAATATTGATCGTCTCATTGTTCCTTGAGGGTTAAGGATTGGCCAATATTGACAATATGAGGGTCGTATAGAGTGCCCATATTAAATTTTGTACTTAATTCCTTTAAAAATGCTTAATTTTCATGATGGAGGGATTTATGAAGAGAAGAGTCCCCCACACCCAAATAGGTAATACTAAAATTGTCATCTTGACGTTGGATGGTGTTAATGGTGGGTGAGTCATGTGTAATCATTTTAGGGTAGATAAGATGAATGGTTTGGTTTGGCCTTCTCATTGATAAGTTAAGGGACCCAAAATGATGTTGTTGATCCAAAAAAAGTTAGGTGGGATGATGTCAATGTCTTCAAATTAGAGAGATGGGGTTGGTGAGGGTAGAGAAGTAGATGCTTGGTAAGTAGATTGGATAGGTGGTAAAAAAGGCAAGGGGATTAAAGAAGGTTCATATAATAGATCATCCTCCTCTAAAAGGCCATGAATGATAGTTTGGAGATATTTACAATTCTCTATATCATACCTAGGGGTCCTATGGTAAAAATAAATCAAATTATCATTGAACTAGGTTAGCTTTTGGTGAGTGGGGTCAAAAAGGCTTGATTGGTGGTAATATAATGGTAGAATCTTGTAGGATCCTTTGTAAAATAGTTGTATAAGATTTTGATAAATATTTTAAAGGTGGTGGAGTTTGGATTTTTAGTGCAGGAACCTTATTGGGAAAAGTCATCTTGATAATAGGTGTTATTGGTGGATTGAGCTTGGATAGTGGTTTAAAAAGAATTGGATTAGTTATAATTGGTTTAAAAATTAGGATTTTAGATGATAAGGGTTTAATGGATAGGAAAGTGGATGAAAAAATGTTGGTAAGGAATGATGATGAACTAGAAGATGGGCTTCTTATAGGTGGAGAAAAGGGAGATGGTTTTTTGGAGGAAGAGTAGGTAATGGGAATGGTGGAGGGATGTGGTCCTAAAATAGAAGGTAGAAGTGTAGGAGTTGGTATGGTTCTTCCTCAAGGTTTTGTTTTGGGAAATCCTTCCTTCTTAATGAAATTTTTGATTAGGTTTTGGTTGGGTTGATGTGATTAAATATAATCACAAAGGAGGGTGAGTGGGATTAGGTGTGGGAAGAACCCCTAATTTCTTAATTGGTTTGATAAAAGAAGCATAGAGTGACTTGAAAATTTTAGGTGGGGGTAATTGAGATGGTTCTATGGTGACTTTAGGAGGGGTAGTTGGTGGAGTTGTAACAACAAGCTTGAGAGTGGACTCAAGTGAAGTAGAATATTTAGTTTTAATTTTATTTAAGAGTCCAAATTAATGTCAAAAGGTGGCTCTATAAAAGCTAGGTTG
The DNA here is from genome assembly GCA_037957365.1 of Torreya grandis. NCBI lineage: Eukaryota > Viridiplantae > Streptophyta > Pinopsida > Cupressales > Taxaceae > Torreya > Torreya grandis. Next base: position 458,806 of record JARHVA010007884.1, read on the forward strand.
GGAGGTAAATTCTAAACTTTGAACCAGTTGGGAAAAGGGTTTATAAATAGGTTGTGTTCCTTGATCATTAGTTTCAAAGTACAAACCCTTTGAGGAAGAATAAGGAGCAATTTTAATGGTGTTATCCTTGGTGGAAGGTTCTAAAGGTAATGATTGGGTAGGTAGGGGTATTGTCTCTTGGGAAATGGTTTTCAAGGGAGGTACGGATAATTCTATAATTGGTACAGTAAAGGTAATGGTTTTAAGAGGAAGCATTGGTATAGCTTCTTCCTTGGTTTGGTTGTCCAAAGAAGTAGGTGGTTCTTCTATTTGGTTTAGAGGAGTGGATGTAATGGTCAATGGAGTGGTTATATCCTTGGGTATTTCCATCATATAAGGGGTAGATGGAATCATGGTTTCATCTAAGGAAGTGAAAGGGGTAACTACTTCCTCCGTTTGGGCATTTGAAGGAATAGGTGGTGGGTTATTTTCCTCTATTTTGGTGATAGAGGTGATCACTTCTTCAGTAGTGGGTAAATTACTGATGACATCAATTACATATGCATCATGTGAATTGGAGGATATAGGTTGGATTTCATGGTGTTGGGTTGAAGGTGGATGATTTGGGAGTGGTTTTTAGAAAATATCAAGATATTAGTTGGAGGGAGCATTTGGGTTATCAAACACAAGCTCCCTTTTATCAATTAGGTCTTGGACAATGCTCTTAAAAGTATTGAATCTATTGATATCATGTCCAACAACCTGATGATAATCATAATGATCATTATCATTGTACCACCCAGGAAGGGGGTGAGAAGTATCAAATTATTGAGGGGGCTTAATGGGTGGAAGTTGGATTAGATTGGATTTAAGTAGTTTTTCCAACACTGATGCATAATATTCCCTAATTGGGGTAAATGGTTTTGAAGGAGCCCAATTTTGGGTACGGTTTTGGTGATTGGAATGATGTCGGTTTGAGGTGTTTGGTTGATGGTTAGAGGAGGAATGATTTTGAGAAAAATCAAGTGTGTTGATGCTTTTTCTTTAGAATTGGTTGGGTTTGTGGTTTTGGTGGAGGATGACTCAATGGATTTGAAACTAGAATTTTTATTTCAAAGATTCAACTTCCCTTTATCTATAGCATAATTTTCCAATTTTAAGGCCATTTAGTGAATGCTTCATCAAATGTCCTAAAGGTTTGGACTTGGAGAGTTGGAGTAATGTGTATTTCACACCCCTAATAGAATAATTCAATTAATTTGGGTTAGGGTAATGGGAAGGTGATTTTATTAATGATTCCCCTCTATCTGGCAATGCAATCAATAATGGATTGATATTTAAATTGTTTGGAGTATAGATTAGTAATGGAAACCTTTTTAGATATGTATACTGAAAAGTGTTCTAAAAAGGTTTGTGCCAATTGAGAGAAAGAAAATATAGAATGAGTGGGAAGGGAACTATACCAATCAAGGTCAGCCCCAAATAATGACATGAGAAAGGTTCAAAGGAGGAGAGCATCATCATAAGTGATCAAGTATCAAGCATGATGGAAAGCTCTTAGGTGTTTCTGAGGATCCTCCTTACCTTGGAATTTATAAAATCTAGGAAATTCCCATTGATGAGGGTAAGCATGAATGGGCATAGATGGGTGGATAGGCTCCTTGAAAATTTGGTCATAAGATAAAATATTAATTGAGGCAGAGATGGATGACTCTAAACTAGTCATTTTATCCATGAGCATTTTGATTAGATTGGGTTGGGGTTGAGAAGCTGCATAATTGAGAGGTACATTTTATTGGGGTTGGCTTGTAGAAATGTACGAATAGGAATAAAATAATACTAAAGTGGTATCAATAGGTTGAGATGGTGGCACATAAGAATTACTTGGTATGAAAATTTGGGTGCAAGGTGGTATGTACCCTTGTGCATTAGGGACATATTGGTAAGTTATCATAGGCACTTGTTGAGAAAAGGATGTGGTTGGTATCATTGAGGTAGGAGGAAGTTGGGAAGGTTGAGGTTGGGTAGTTACCCTAGTGCTGATTGGAAGAAGGTTTTGAAGAATTGTGGTCAAGGGATTGGTTACAACTGAAGGGAATATAGAATCTAGAGTGGAGGATAATGCCATAGTAGATTGGGTATAGGTGAATAATGGTAAGGTTAAACCCACATGGGGTGTGATAAGAGGTGCTTGGTTGGGAGGGGGAAGGTTGGATTGAGTTTGGGTGGATGCGATATTAGAAGAGGTCTGAATCAGTGGTTGGGATGAAGTGGTCCCTACCATAAGGTGGGATGGCATGCCAAAAGAAGGATCAGAAGAAGGAACTGAAGCAGAGGGGGTATGGTGAGGCAAGGTGTTGAGGTAATGTTGTAAATAAATTATATTATTATCAAGAAAGGCAATTAAGTCTAGGTCCCCTTTAGATATGATTGGAATTCTAGAAGGAGATGGTGGTGGAGGAGAATGGTGAGGTGAATCATGCGGGGAATTATCAACATCTAAGGTATAATCCATGGATGAAGAAGAAGGTGGTGGTTGGTTGTTTTAATTTTTCACATGTCTAGTTAAGACCATATGAAAAATCTAGAAATGGATAATGAACCTCTCACCTCAAATAATGAGCAAATAAAGAGAAGCCCAAAGCAAACAAAGCACACACTAAAAGTCCAATTAATCCTAGGATTTATTTCAAATCACTTTTGGATTATGCCTTAAAGAGTATGAAAGGGGAAGTTGTATTATGATTCAATTACTAGAAGAGATATCTAAGTATGGTTTTAGGTTAAGTTTTGGTGCTCAAAGAATATACACTAGACTGGGTACATGGCTTAGTACTAGGGGCTTACACTCCACACTTCATGATCATAAAGCCGAGTTGAGCCACTTAGACAATATATATCACTTGTCTAGAGCTTATAATCTACCATATAATGGAGTGGGTCCTCCCCTTGGTGATGAAGTCCAAGTGAGATTGCTAGGTAGGGTAAGGTGATCCAAAGGGTGATGAAATTCCAATGGGCCTTGTCTCAAGTAAGTTTTGATGTTTGTATTGTGCAAGTGTTTTAGTTGTGTATCATGAGTGTGATATGATTAATTAATAATATGTTTAACTAATCTAAGTGAGTCAATCATTAAGTAATAAAAAAAATGAATGCACTTAATTTTAACCTGAAATAAACTTTTGGTATCTTTTCATGCAAACAAGGAATACCTAAGAGTGCACCTAAATGCAAGATGAAAAATGCAACCTATTCCTAGGATGAAATTTTTTATTTTTTTTAGACTTTAAGAAGCAAAAGAGATAAAATTTACATCTTTTTGAAAGAAATAATAAAAATTCAAGAGCATGAATTTTCACTAATGCAATTATATGCCTAAGAGAACTACAAACCCAAAAGGGGTCCCACCAGGCATGCCAAAACGTTTCCTACTATTTATTGTTTTTAAGAAGGGGAAGAAACAAGAGATAAGGGGTGTGTACCTAGAAAATTTTGCACTCATTGATGACCAAATGAAGTGAGAACTCCTTTTTGGTGAGTAAAGACTACCTGCAATAAGATTGCACTAGGTGAACTCATTTGTTAGATAGGTATGAAGTGTGGAATACCAATCAATGCTAGATACAAGAAGTGAAAGATCCCTTGGATGGATATAAATCCACTATCCTAATGATATAAATGTTATAAATATAAAATTATAAGATAATAAACTGATACAAACATAAATGCACGTATAAATAAATAAGTGATATATTGATTCAATAGAAAATGTAGCAAAAATAATAATCTATTATTTTCCTTGATAGTGACCGTCAGTAGTCAGGGTGACCAACGATGGTTGGGTATGACCAGTGATGGTTAGGTAACCAACCATGATTGAAGGACTATTTTAGATAATCTAGACTTATGTCCCTAAATTGGATGAGAGATAATATTAAAAAACCAATAAAAAAATAAGTTTTGTGCAAGTTGCACGTGAAGAGTATGGTAATAATTTGGATATATTCCCCATTTATTAGATTGGAGAGAATTTAAAATTATAAAATTTTAAATAATGTAGGTGTATTATTGATATATATTTTTAGTTAGACTATAGATAAGTCTATTTTTTTTGAAATAGTTCTTATTGGGGTAATCAACAATGGTTGCTGCCAACCAGTGATGGTTACCTATAAACTTTAGTGAATTTTGGGATGGAGATGAAAATGGAATGGCTGATGGGTAAGAGTTAGTGTGTGGATTGTTGGGTGAGAGGTGGTGTGAAAGTGAATAGAAAAAAATAGAAAAACTTGATAAGGAAATGAAAACACTAAAAACAAAAGGATTATACTTGTGTGATTCTAAATGAATGATAGTTGAAAATATGAAGAAATTTGGGCAGCATAATAGTGCTTGAACCTTCAAAAGTTACATGAACAAAGTTTTAGGATGCTATGTACCTGCACAAAGAAAATAAGATATCCTAGATGGATCCCAAACTCCTCCAAGAGCCTTATATTTATAGCACAAGGCTAATAATTAAGGAGAGGGAGGCTTGAGGGAAAGTTGCTAAGTTAGGAGGAGATGAAGTTGCCTATTTTTTTAAGTCTTTAAAAGCTGGCATTAAATCAAGTTTCCATTCTGTAAGATACTAATCTAGAACAAAGTTGGAAATGCTTTAAAATGATTACAAAAAGTTGTGGTGAACCCAACCACTGATGGTTATGGTTAACCATCAATTGTTACTGATCCAGGAAATAATTCAGATGATAGTTCTACCCCAATTGATGACAAAACTTTTGGGAGCCATAACTTTTACACCTTAGCTCCAATTGACTCCCCGCTTGAACCATTAGAAAGATAAGAATTAGGATAACATATTGATATGGCATGAGATTATTTTGCTGGTTGTTAATCTCCAAAAACCTAATGAAAGTAACATAAATTTCAATTTTAGTAGTGCAGTCTAAAAATAATAAGTTTCTAAAAATAGTAATTCTTCAAATTATATATTGTTTTAAATCATGGAAGTAAAACCACTTAATCTCCCTCAATATTGGTGACCTTAAAAATCCTCCTCCTACTTTAAAAATGTATATAAATGAAGATGTAACCCAAAATGCAAATTAGACATCTCTTCTTAGAGATAAGCATATAGTTATATTGCAATCTTGAGTAATAAAACATCTCTTCTCAAAGAATTCATTATTACTATTTTATTTTCATGTTCTTGAAATATTTGTCAATCAAAACTTCTAAGTTTTGGATCAGTGGTATCAGAGCAGTTTGTCTTGGGAGTGTATGATCCCAAGAATGAGGTCAAGCTACAAGAAGCTTGGGTGGAAAATAATAGAGCTTCCAAACTATCCACCTATTCACTCCAAATGACTTTAAATGGTGGATGAAACTGAGGCATCTGATCCCTTTAAATAAATGGTGAATAAATCTCTCCAATAGAAACAAACATAAATGCTATAATAATTCACCCAAATTTTCCAAAAAATCTTGATGGTAAATTTCGTCTTCTCATCTGCACTTCTTGGAATGTCCTTTCAGTGCCCCAACACCCTTCAAGGTTTAGGTGAATTTTGATATCCCTAAATTTGAAGGCAAAATCTATGTTGATGTAGTAGAAAATTGGTTGGATCAATTATCTTCCTAATTTTCTATAAATAAATTCATCGATAGAGAAAAGATCACTTTTGCTCTTTTGAAAGCATCATTGCCCATGAAAAAATGGTAGGAAGTGTACAAAAAGAGGTTCAATATAGATGACATTGGCCTTGAGGTGGAAACTACTTGGGATGATTTCATGGAAGTGGTAAAGGAAGAATACTATCCCATTAGAGCATATTATGATCTGTACATATAGTGGTAATAACTTCACCAAGGTAAGGACCAATTTGTTCAAGATTACACTAACATTTTTCATTCTCTATCTACAAGATTGGGCATCCAAGAAAGTGAGAAATAAAAGACTCAAATATAATGGTGGAATACAATGGTACATATGGGGGGGAATGGAACTCTTCAATTTGGAAACCCTCAATGAGGTATACAAGTTCACAGTGAAGATTGAGCAGAAGTATGGAAGAAAGAATATGAAGAGTCAACCTTCATAATGGAAAAGTGATAAGGAAGGTCAAACACAAATCCAAAATTGGAATCAAAAGGAGTTTCAATATAAGAAACCCAAGAAGGGGAAGACTAGAAAATAGTGTGATTACCCTAAAAATAGAACTCACTCCAAATAAGAATGTCGAGCCATCAAGTCACTCCTTTCTAAGTCACAATACTCAACATCTACTGCTTTGTCTCATAAACAACCAATAGTCAAAGAGGATGAAGAAGAGATTGCAGATGTTGATCTTGATAACATTTTTGCTTCATCACAAACCCATGAGGAAAGGCTAGATGATAAGGAAAGGTTATTTCACTCTAAATTATGGGTAAAAATTAATCATCTACATTTCATTCTTGATAGTGGGAGTCAAAAGAATTTAATATTTGCTAAAGTTGTGAAAAGTCTAAATCTATCTATGAAGCCTCACCCAAAGCCATACAATATTGGATGGTTGAGCCTAGGGAGAGACCTATATGTAACCCATCAGTGTCTTCTTTAATATGCAATAAAACCTTTCCAAGATGAAGTCTTGTGTGATGTGGTCAATCTAGATGTTTTTTTATGTAATCTTTGGTCAACTATTTATGTATGGTCAACATGGAATTAATGAATCACGAACCCAAAGAATCAGCCTCACTCTTGGAATGCAGTGCTACAGGGTACTAGAAGTATCACCTCCCACATCTATCTCCCTGATTAGTGCCAAGCAATGTAGGATATCGATGGATAAGACAAAGCAATTTGTTCTCATGGTGGTCAAACCACATAAATCCAAGAAGGCTGATGTTGTAGTCATGACTACATAATCAACATAACAATAGAAGAAAATGGGACAAATCATAAGAGAATATGATGACTTATTCAAGTCACCCATGGGAGTTCCACTACACTACTAGGTAAAACATTCTATCTATTTGATCCCAAGATCACCTTTGCCTAACAATCCTATGTATCGTAGATCATTTTTGGAGAATGATGAGATAAAAAGATAGATTTAGGAATTGATCCAAAAGGGTCACATCAAGCCAAGATCTTCACCCTATGGTAGCTTGATTATCTTGGCACCAAAGAAAGATGAAATATGGAAGATTTGCATTGAATATCAAACCCTAAATAAAATCACTATGAATAATCACTACCCCCTCTCCAAGATTGATGACCTACTAGACCAAATCCATGGTGTGAAGTTCTTCACCAAAATTGATCTCAAATATGGCTATCACCAAATTCCCATTGATCCCATTGATGTCTATAAGACTACATTAAAATCTAAGGGTGGGATCTTTGAATGGTTAGTTATGACTTTTGGATTCACTAACACACCTACAACATTCATGAGGATAATGGATGACATCCTATGACCCTTCACCAACTCATTCATGGTTGTCTACCTAGATGAAATACTTATCTATAGTAGAACATGGGAGGAACATCTGCAACATGTTCATAAGGTGATTCAAACTCTTCACGAGCATAAGTTATATGAAAATATTGACAAATGCACATTTAGGATGAAATTTTTTTATTACCTAGGGTATGTTGTGAATGAGGAAGGGGTCCATGTTGATCTAGAGAAGATTTGGGTTATTCGAGAATGGCCTACACCAAGGACCCTCACAGAACTTCATAGCTTCTTAGGTCTTGAAAATTTCTATCATAGGTTTAATCTTGGATTCTCACATGTTACTTGGACACTAATCTAAGTGACTAAAAGAGGAGATAAAGCTACATTTCAGTGGGGTGAAATACAAAAAAGGGTATTTGAGAATTTAGTGAATAGACTTTGCTCAACCCCTATTCTTGCCTTACCAGATTTGTATCAATCTTTTGATTTGATGATAGATGCATTTGAATATGCCATGGGAGATATCATCATGCAACATGGCCATCTTGTTTCATATCATAGTGAAAACTTCACTGATACAGTCAGGAAATACTTGACATATGATAAGGAGCTCTATGTCATTATGCAAGCCTACAAACAATGGAAACACTACATCTTTGGGATAGAGATGGTCATCCAAACTAACCACATACCATTGAATTCATCTAGACATAGATTAAACTATGAAATGAGAGGCACCAAAAGTGGGCCACATATCTGTAGCAATTCCATCTAATAATCAAACACAAAAAGGGGAACTCAAATATGGCCATAGATTGTCTAAGTTACCCACTAATTACTGCACTCAAAATAGTTCTTAACCTATGCAGAAATGAGACTACCACTTGGGGTGCTATACATGAAGTAGATCCTACCTTTATTGATACATATTAGGTGATTTAAGAAGGTAAACATGTTTTTGATTTCTATTTGCAATATAATGTCCTCTATCATATGGGGCACATCTATGTTCCATTTGTAGAGTAATAGAAGATGATATGGGAAACACATTCCAATAGGACAAAAAGACACTTTAGTGTAGAAAAGACATTGGTAGTTCTTCAAAAACACTTATACTAACCCCATATATGAAATTATTTGTAAATGTACCTCAAATCTTGCACCCCATTTATGATAGCCAAGCTAAAAAATAAGAATTAAGGATTGTACATGCCATTGCCAGAACCAACCAAGCCTTGGGAATATATATCAATGGATTTTCTCTTAGGTTTTCCCACTTCAAAACATGCCAAGGACTATATTTTTGTTGTTTTTGATCATTTTTTAAAAATGGCTATCATGATTTCTTGTAAGAAAAATATAACTACTGAAGAAACTACTCAACTATATTTTAGTCATGTATGGCTCCATTTTGGTCTCCCCAAGTCAATTATCTCAGATCAAGATACTAGTTTCCTAAGCATCTTTTGGTCCACTCTATGGAAGATGATGGATACCAAGCTGATGAAGTCCACAACCTTCCATCCATAGATTGATGGTCAGATAGAAGTGGTGAACCACTTGATTGTTCACATGATTTAGATGTGTCACTCCAAACATCCACACACATGGGATAAGGGGCTTATTTTCATACAACATGGATAATATCAAGCCCTACACAGCTTGACCAAGCATAGTCCATTCCAAGTATGCTTTAGGTTCTAACCCATGGCACCAATTGATATAGCCATTCTAATCTCCACCATGGAATACACACCTCATGGGAGATCTGAGGTATTAAAAGCAACAAAGTTCATTGAACAAATGCAACACATCTAGCATCAAGTTTATGACATCTTGGAGAAGATGAATTAGATGTATAAGCAATGCCATGACAAACATAGGATTACACACCATTTTGATGTGGGTGACAAGGTTTGGTTGTGGCTTCAAAAGGAATGAATTGTAGGCCCATATATAAAAATTTGGCCTCTGTGATATGGTCCCTACACCATCACTAGAAAAGCTGGAGAAAATGTGTTTGAGTTGAACCTACCAGCCTACCTTAGTCTACATCCAATATTCAATGTGGAGCTCCTCAAACCATATCATCCACCTATGTTGGACACTTTAGTCATATTAGAACAAATAGACATTGATGAGCTTGATCCATAGAGTTTTTCTCTAGTGGAGGAGGATTAGATTGTGGAAACTAGGATGAAGATAACAAGAGGATGCTCTATTCTACTTTATCGGGTGGTTAAAAGGGGCCAGCTTAGCCACCAATGTGAGTAGATCATAGAGAATCAACTTAAGACACAACTACCATACTTGATGAGGAATATTGATGCAATGGGGACCATTCCTTCTCAAGGAGGGAGGAATGATCTGGCAATAATTTGGTGACAATTTAGGTGATGGTCTACCTCAATTGATGATGAAACTTATGGGAGCCATAACTTTTACACCATAGCTCTAATTGACTCCCCATTTAAACCATTCGAAAGCTAAGAGAAGAATGTGGTGAGATAGCACAAGATTTACTTAGTTTTTTTATCCTTGAAAACCTAATGTAAGTGCCCAAATTTTCAATTTTAGTAGTACAGCCTAAAAATAGTAATTCCTCAAATTTTGTATTGTTTTAAATCATGGAAGTCAAACCACTTAATCTCCCTCAAGATTGGTGACCTTTCACATCATCCTCCTAATTTAAAAATATGTATAAATGAAGATGTAACCTAAAATATAAATTAGACATCTTTTCCTAGAGATAAACATATAGTTGTATTGCAATCTTTAGTAATAAAACATCTCTTCTCAGAGAATTCAATGTTACTATGTTATTTTTGTGTTCTTGAAATATCTGTCAATCAAAAATTCTAAGTTTTGGATCAATTAACCTAACCAGTGATGGTTAATGGGCCATGGAAAAAAGGGTAAAAAGGTCATGATTTAAGTGATGTGTTTAGGGAGGGGGTATTTAACATGATGAAGTTGTAAAAGATTGTTAGCAGACTAGGTGGTCTACTAGATGAAGAATCAGTTAAGGGTCCACAATCTAAGATGACTTTGAAAACTATTATTGTGAAATTTTTAGGTGTCTATACTATCCCTATCTAGAAAATTTCCTTAGCTATAAGGTCACCCATAACCATTGAAGTGTTCCCATGCTATCAGTTAATTGAGGAGGATTAAACAACCTCTTCAAAGTTGAAACTTTTGATGATAACATTTACCATGATAGTCCCCAACTCATGATTGAAATGTTTAGTTTGAAAATAAAAAAGAAAAGAGAAAAGAGAAATCAAATTAAAAAAATCACTCCTAGGTAATTCAGGTAATCTCTATTAGGGCTATACACACCCAGCTGGAAATAAAGAAAATATTTGTGTAGTCCTAGCGGTAGATATATCAGGGTTATAGTTGCCTAGCTAGTAATGGATAAATGTATAGGTATTCACCCCAAAGGAATAATTCACTAACGAGATGACACAAAATATAAAACCTAGTCCTTGTAAGTTTGAGAAGGGAAATGAATACACAAACACACACTAGTCAAAGAGATTGTCTAATTTTAGTTCTTCAATCTTACCCGTTTTGTATTTACACGATTTTTTTCATGTCTTAGGTATTAGGCTAAGCCAAAGATTCTAAGTTGTATTTAGGGTTTCATTGTCTTAAAATACCCAGCAATATTTTCTAGGAGAGTCACCATTTGTTTTTGTTTGCATAACACACCCTAATTTATTTACAAAATCAGGGAACCTATTTTTCTCAAGAGTTTGGTCTTCTATGTCTTATTCAGGTCTCTCTTGTTTTATCTATTAATCCAATTGAAAAAGGCTGTAAGTAGCTATAATCTTAGTGTTTGACTCCTTAAGACAAGTTTAAATTTAAATATGTTTATACATTTGGTCTAAGTGATTGTATTTGGGGCATATTTGATATATCTAGATGAATTTTTCAACAATTTATAAGTCTTGGTCTATCCTCAATCATTTTTTTAACTCCATTAAGGTTATTTTTTTAAGACCATTTCAACTCAAGTTTGTGCATTTTTTCTCCCCATTGTAAGATATTTGTTATTTATTTGAACAAGTTTGACTTGATGTTGTCTCCTTTTATGTTTATTTGATTAGGATTTTGCATATGATTAACTTCTTAAACTCAGTGTATTACTTAACTATCAGATTGAATTGGCTAAGTGTTGATCAAGTGGGACCTTTTATCCATTTATTTCAACTCTATTTAGGTCTCCTTTTGTCTTGTTTGGGTTACGCTGACTATGTTTTATCTCATTTTTCATTGTCTTTTGTAAGGTAGTCATGTTTGAATCTAATCTTGGTAAAAGTGAAATGGCTAAGTGTTCTTCCAAATTTCATTTGGGCTTGGTTGATTCCTATATGATGGACTAGTTTTAACTTTATAATAGGAAAAATACTATTTTATTTATGGGCTTGTTTCTTTGGGACTTCATTTTTTTAAAAAAATCATATTTTAAAACCAAATGGCTAAGTAATTTCCCTACAATTTAATAATATTCTAAACATTATTTCAATCCTCAAGAAAGTAGGATTGTGCCACTTATTATTTTACAACTTTCTTAGGTCTCTTTTTCCTTAGTCTTTTGGTAAGCAGGATCATCCCACATGACACGATATCATTTTGATACTTTCCAAAGTCCCCTTTGTTTATTTACATAACCATAAACATACTAAAAAACTAAGATCTTGACATGTGTCATGATCTTGGTTACTCACCTCCTAGTTATTTTTATATCCATAAACCTAGCCCCTCAACCTTATAGATTCATAGGATCATGCCACATGGCATGATACTACTTTATCACATCCTCAAGCCCTCTTTGGTTTTTAAATAGGACTTGGGCCTCTTAGGTGCATAAGATTACACTATATGCCATGATCCCATTTCTTTAGGACCATAGGATAGTCTATATACCTCCCATTGGTAATCAATCCCCTAAATGCCTAAGATCATGCCACATGGCACAATCTCATTTTTATGAAGCCACAAGGTGGTCAACATGTTTATAAGCCTTCTAGGTGAACAAGATTTGGACAAGTGTCAAGATATCACTACAGTAAAAGATTATAGGTCATCATTCCAAGTGGTTACCAAGTTAGATCCATAATTGAGAGAACAGATGCCATCTAGATGACATGATGATGGATATGTTATAATTTCATGATCATAAATTTGAAGATCATCTTTCTCATCAAGACCATCAAACCTAAGATATTACTTAAGACATTAGAAGATTTTTTAGTTGTTTCATGGTCTCATTTTGATCCTTCCCATAAAAATAATTTGGCCCATCTTTTGAGAATTTTTGAGTTCATAGACCAGTATTTATGTAGTTTCCTTATTAAAACTAGACATTATGATTTTATCCATTAATTTATTAGAATCTTAAAGTGTTTATCTTCTCACTCATTTTAGGTTTATCTTTTCCTATTTTTACTAGAAATGGCTAATTATCTGATTCTCTTCTATCTTTGTCATTGCTATTTTTTCAAATGAATTAAATTACCTATGTTTTGATTTATAGGTTTAAATTATTCATCTATTGAGTAGATTAGTTATGCCATTGGTGAAGTCCCCTTTTTCAATTATTAAATTCTAAAGGCTTTGCCTTAGTCATTTTTGGTTAAAGTTGGGAGTTTGAATTGTAAGATTTAATTTATGTCTACTTGTAGGTCTAGATTCAATAAAAAATACCACTTGTCAACATATCAAATCTCCACTCCTATGGAAGACATTAGACATATGCCAAGGGAATTGAAACCTTTGGGTGCCTAGGATCATGCCACATGACATGATCACACTTTTCTAGGCCCTAGAGATGATTGGTACAAATAAAAAAATAAGGAACCTTTTAGGTAAATGGGATGATGCCACATGGCATCATCCTACTTCTCCACACCTCAATATTAGATAAGAGAAATATGACATAGCATGAGGTAGGATAGTCCCCAAGATGATGCCATGTGGCATGATCTTATGGATTTAGGGAAATTAGAGTATCGGATAGAGAATGAAGTCTAAGTAAATGATATCTTGACACCTATCAAGATCCTATTACATCTTGGTAGTGGAAATTTTAAGGAGGTTTGAATACTAAGCACTATGCAAGTTAGCATAAAATCAACTTATGGCAGTACCTTTACACATAAATGACATGATGGATCTTTATGAGTAGTGAAGAGTGGATTTATGGAATGATATTCTTGAGGAAGAAACATGGGCCTCCATAAATAGGATCTGGGCCTAAACTTTACACCTGTATTGATTATTTTATCCATTTAAGCTGTCAAAACTTAGAAATGGAATTATAATCCCACTTAATTTGGTACAATCATGATATATCTTATATTTTAGGGACTAAAGGGAACATGGGTTGTAGGTTCCTAAGTAGGTTATATGGTGGCATTAAAAAGAAATATTTGGCATGGGCATTGGGATTGAGTGGGATCATAAATGTTAAAGGGGTTGTCTTAACTAGGAATGGACATCACCAAGAAGAGTGTGGTCAACTGACAAGATTGAGGAGACTTTGAATGACTCTAAATACCAAAAATTGAATCTAAAGGTTAGATATTGAGGCCTGAATATTGATTTCATCAAGATTGCACATGGTCCAATTCAAATGTGAGCAAAGAGGGGCATGCATTATTAAATGAATCTAACCACCCTTCATGCAATTAGATTATTTACTAAATTTACCTAGTGGTCTACATAAGACCAATTCTACATTAAAATGAGGGATAGTCCATTTAGAATTAAGAACTAGAGTAGAGGAATTGGCCATTTTCATTCTCTTATAATTTCTTGCTTTCTTAGTTTAACTTTCCTATTAACATGAGCTTAGGATATTTGAAGACTTCTCTATAGTTCTTCTGAACATTGATGAATATTAGTGTCATGTTTCATGAATTATCTATTATATGCAATCTCTATGATTGATATTCATTTATTGCACATGTCTATGGTGGCTTCATTTCCCTCAGTTACATAGCTTATTTGTCCTTAGAATTTTGTACCTTCTCTTATTTCTTGTTGTGCTATGATAACAAAATAAATACTGGTTTCTCAATAGGTGTATATGTTCAATAGAGCTAGAAATATCCTCACTAAAAATTGATTTCATATTTCCTTTCTCCCTAACCACACTCTTTTGATCTTTATTATATCTTTGTTAGTTTATCTTTAGTTTAGTCTAAATTTTAGTCATTTGTTCAAGATTTATCTAGACTGCATGTTTATCCTTTCACCTAGATTTTATACATTATTGAAATAAGTAGACTAGAGATAGGTTCCAACTAGTAGTGATTTCATTAACAAATATAAACTAGTTGGTTCTTTTGGGAACAATATGGAGCAAAATATCTTGCATAAGTCTTAAATAAGTAATCCAAATAGGCCCTTTGTATGGAACAAACTGCACTAGCTAACCGAGGTATCTCATATGCCATGACCTAGTAGAAAGACCTTAGGGAAGATATTTACATAGATTAATTCCTTTTAGGAGAGGTGGAAGGGAATAATAAGGGGGAATACTCACCAATTGAGTCATTTCCTCTCCCTCTTTTACCCATAAAGTTGGTGTGGCTATGCCAAATAGACCACCAATAAATTTTATATAAAATATACTTGTGGAGTTGACATAATGCAAAATAACACTATGAATGCCACATGGTTTGATAAGTAAGCTATTGAATATTCTTTAAATCATTTCATGAATTTGAATAGGTAATTTTATAATGAAAAATGGTCACTAAAACTTTTCATTATGCAAAATGACTATTTAAGTTATCCATGATGGAAAATGAACTTTTAAACTCTAGATTGACCTTATGAATGCATTTTAACTTATGAAATGAACATTTGGATCTTGAAGTAACTTCATGAAATCGATCCATCATAATATTATGATTTCATAGATTGTTTTGATGTCACAACATGAATTTTTTGAAATATGGAGATAAAATGAATTCCCATAGTATGATTTTTATTGTAGTTAAGACGGCTTATTGGGGTTCTAGGAAAGTAAACCAAAAATAGACAAGGAATTTATAATTTCAAAAAAAAAAATCTTATTATTTTAAATTCAAAAATTATTTCAAGGTTGTTCTCAATATTGCTTTAATAAATTCAACTTCAATTGAAATGAGACTCAGTTTTAATGACTCGATATGCAAAATAGCAAAATTTGACATTTTGATTTTTTGTGACAAGAAGTACATAAAGAATAGAGATGTCCAAAAATAGTTTTTGAATCTATTATTATTTTAAGTATACACAGTCTCCTATTTTTTTATTTCCACTTTAGAAAATTCAAAATAATTAGCTAAAATTTTGGCTTGATTTAAGTTGTTTTCTTCCTTGTGTTTCTCAAAAATAACAATTTTCCATATTTATAAATTATCAAAATCATTTTTATTATTATTGTGCATGTTTAAAATTTTTATATATTCTAATTTTACACCTATAATAATAATACAATTTACTATTTTATCAAAAACAGGGTAAAACATATTAGTGAACTCATACATTGTTTTGAGCATTAATTTATTTTTCAATTTTTATCCTATGGTTTAAGCTAAATTTATGATTTATAAACACTAAATATATTTTATGGACCTCAAGGATTCAAAATTCATATTATACTTGAAAAATAATATTTATTTTTCATCAATTTTCCATTGTCTTTTCTTTCCTACTTTCTTAAAAATTGTGTTATTGCAGTTTTAAAACTCATAGGAGCTATCATTTTGAGAAAAATGGTCTTCAGGTTTACCTAATTCATTGTGTGAGTAGTAATAACCAATACTCAAGATATTATACAAAATTATATACAAATTTTAGTTCCCATGTACCTCTCTTCTATTAGAAATGCCTAAGGTTTTATTTTTTAGCCATAATAATCCTTTTACCATTTGTTCTTGTATTGCACTAATAAGTATTTAGTCCCAAGAAGTTACTCTCAATGTACCTTACAGATGGGAGAGTGAAGCTATGGTATGGTGTAATCCTCTATATTTAGTACCCCTTGGGCCATGTTCACCATTTATTATTAGGATCAATAATGTGAGAGCCTACAAAGAAAACACAACTTGCCTAGTTGCAACTTTTGAATTCCTTTATTATTTGGTATGATATATTGTTTGCTAGAAATAAAATTATTGTTTGTCATGATTTATATATTGTGGGTTATTTAAATTAAAAATTTATTATAAAATTTAAATGCTTAGTGGTGCTCATCCTTTGGATTTTCTCCTCTCTACCAATGTTACACCTTATGTTTGTGACAGTGAATGGACTAATGATCACAATCATAAAAACTTTTATGTTTATTATATAAATGAAGAACATGATTGTGATATATATTATTATGATTATTATTATGGTTAAAATAGTGAAAATTAATATGATTGGTACAATAGTGAAGAATTTAGTAAAGAGGAAAGTGAGAAAATAAATTTTAAAATTGTAATACCAATTTCTCCTTTGTATTCCTCTTTTCATGGAGAAAAAAGTATATTGATAAAGAATATCTTCTCTCCCTTAATATATCACAAGGATACAAATGTGAAGAATAAATAATTAGCAAGCATTGTTTACATTTTAAGTTTTTATTTTAATACAATCTCATTTATCAATATAAGTTACAAAAGCATAGTCCTTGAATACAAATAACAAATGATACGAATGAGTGGGTTAGTCCTCTCTCTATAGAAAAGGTAGATGATGTAAATTAATATGATATGAAACACTCTCATGTAATCATGGATAAATATATACAATATTGTGACACTCCTACTCCCTTAGAAGTTATAAATACTATTATACCATTTAATAATACTTATTCCCCTTTTCTCTAAATACCAAAGGATGAAAATAACATGTAATTCAAACAAAAAGTGAGATCATTTATTGAGATTTAAAAAGTAATTATCATGGAATAGAATTGAAATCTCATGATAATAATAATTATGATGAAGCTTTCTCCTCTCCCAAGATAATATAATCCATTAAAGAATAATGTGATGATTCTACTCTCATGCAAATTCAAAGTGATAAGTTAAGAAATGATTCCCATGTTTGTATTGATTTTATCTTATAATGAAATCCTCAGTCATAAAATTACATTTTTCATGATCCTATCATACCAATGTTTAAAATAAATGATCAGTTACACCTTATGAGTGAGCCTTTCAAAACCACTACTATTCCTACTAGCCATATTATATCCATGATGCATGTTATTGGTGACCTCCAAAAGTCAATTCTTGATCTCAATTTACAAATTAGATCCTATTGTGTGAATATCAAAGATAATTCTATCTTAAGATAGCCCCTTACATACATTATATATGAGAATACATATCCAAAATATTATGTTATGCATACGGTACCCTTGTTCAATGGTTGTAGAGATGCTTGTACTCATTTAACACAATATACACTTTAATTTTGAGACTAGGGTAATGATGGACGTATTATACTAATATATTTACATAGAAAAATCATAAGAGATGATTCAAAGTGGTTTTACGATCTACCTAGTGGCTCCTTACCTAGCATAAAAAAATATATGATGCATTATTATGATAATATAATAAACCCATGGTAGTTAGGTTAACATTGGAATATATATAAGGTTTATAAAATGGTCATGATGAGCTTAAAAAAGATTAAATCTTAGTATTCAATAATACTTTTCACTCATTAACTTATCAACCCTTAGATTTGGAAAAATAATTCATATTTAGTAGGGCCCTCTTAACTCCACTAAAAAAAAGAGCTATGTAATTTTTTTTTTTCAAAAAATATACATTGACGTATTTAAATATTCATGTTATCTCAATTTCAAAAAATAAAAGGAAAATTTCTTAGGATCATACTCACACAAGTAAGAAGTTATAAATATACAAGTAAAGTTGGATTAAAAATCTACAAGAAAGAATCCAGTTAAGGTCATTCATAAGTTATATAAGTCAATGGAAATAACTAAAATCAAAGAAGAAAAAGTTAAGGTACTCAATAAAGGGAAGAAAATAGTTTATAAATCACCACCAAAATTAAATAAAATTACTTTTAGTAAGAGGTAACCACTTCAATTTTAAGTATTCAAATATTTTCCACATGATATATATATATATATATATATATATATATATATATATATATATATATATATATATATATATATATATAAGTATTTTTGCATAAAATTTTAATCACTCTTCCTCCCAATTACTATCCTTCTAATCATCATCTAGAGCATATCAAAGTGAAACCATTATAGACCTATAATTATATAAATGGGCATCAATATAATGACTTAATGCATTATGTGAAGATATATCGCAACTAGTAGATAAAGGGATTATCATATTTGCTAAATTGGACAACAAGGTAAAAAAACAATTCCTACATTGTTAGTGGTACCTCAAAATTTTCCTAAATTCATTCAAGCACTTATCAATATCAGACATAAGTAAAATATTATTTTTGATAACATGAAACAACATAATTCATATAAAGTGTATCTTATTTAAATCATGTAATATAATGAGCAATATTTAAAGCATCCGCATGGATCCAATATAGGACATATTCTTTTATTGGTTAGTTTGGGATCAAAGACAATGAACACATTAATGGTTTTACACCATACTATTCCATTGTGAAATGTAATTTTGGGATAGCCTTGATTACAAAAAAATAATGAACCAATGAATAAGGATAATACATGTTAATATTTCACTTTCTTAGGTGGTTAGTTACAGTTCCAAAGCAATATAACAAATATTAAGGACACCATGATCCATGATAAATTTACATATATAATTACACAAACATAGATAGGAAAGCACAATTTTTTTGATTAGAGATATGAGCATGAAATACCAACTTCATATATTTCAAAAGAGAAGTATCAAAGACAAGTTATACAAGTAACTAATATGGGTAAAAATATTTATAAAAATACATAGCCACAAATATAGAATCTAAGGCAAAAATAAATAATAATTAGTATGGTGCATAGTTTATATTCCCATAAAGATGGTAATGCCATTATATAGTTTGTAATTAACTCAATTACATGCATGCGTCAAAACATAAATTAACACATTTTTGCATATAAGAGAATAATAAAATATATAACATATTGAATCTCATATCATCACATTAACTAGATTATCAAATACAAACATTTTCAAAGAAATATATAATATAAATTTCCACTTAATTATCACACACACACACACACACACACACACACACACACACACACACACACACACACACACACACACACACACACACACACACACACACACACACACACACACACACACACACACACACACACACACACACACACACACACACACACACACACCCGTGTGTGTGTGTGTGTGTGTGTGTGTGTGTGTGTGTGTGTGTGTGTGTGTGTGTGTGTGTGTGTGTGTGTATCAAAAATTTTACATGATATAATGCTATTAAATAATGGGATCATCAGCCTATGTCTCTCCATTATTTTAGTGAATTTCAGGTTATATTTCAAAAATGGAAAATAAGAAACTAAGTGCAGGTATGGCTGAAAAAATATTTGATTGTGCACATATTAAATAAAAATATTGTGAAGAACTCATCTTTGGCTTGGGAGGATGACCTATAGATAAGACAATACTAAAAAAAGGGTTGTTTAGATAGATAGCTGAGTGGATTGCCTAGTGTTAGTTAGATCCTGAAAGCAAGAACTTCATCAGGGGCTATCAATCCACATGTTTTAAATAATTAAATTTATAAAATAGAATACAAAGTACTTGCATCAATAATAAAAAGACACTAAAATAGAACACAAGAAATGTTTTCTAAAGAAATAGACTAGAAATGACTAATATAGTGATAAGGAAATCAATACTAGTGTTAAATGGCCCAAGTCTATTTCAAAAAATTAGACAGGGGTCTATGAACAAGTAGGGACATAAAAAATTAGATTTGGCTAAGGATAGGTAGGTGGAAATAACTTTATATTTTCCCACCATAATGACCATCAGTGGTTGATATGACCATCAATAGTTAAGGTGACCATCAAAAGTCAAGTTGACTGTCAATGGTTGGGTAAATTATTGGTGAGTAAGATAACCATTGACATTTATTGTGTGTAGGTATGGGTTGGAAAATGGTTGATTGATGGGATCACAAGGTGAGACTCTAGGAGATGGGTTGGTGGTAGGCTGAGTATGAAAGTAAAATAAAGTAATTGAATATTAAAACAAATACTTATGTTGTAAAAGGTTGATTAGGTGGTTGATTGAGGTAGTTGACTTGTTGGTGGAGTTTGACATGATTTTGGTAGAGGAATAGTACTTGGCACTTTGATAGAGATATGATGGAAAGTTGAATCTATAACATGATGGTTGGGTCACTAGATTTATGATGATGATTGACTTACAAAACAAAGGAACTCTACATGCACAAGCTCTTGATAACAATTACAGATCCATTTTACCTCCCTACTCCTCTCTTTTTATAAGTAAGGCAAGAAAGTTGTAACAAGATGTTAACTAGGCCTTTTAATTATAACTCTCTTATGTAATGGCTCACACATGGATTTAGATGAGCTATTTTCAAAAAATCAAGGCAAGGTAACTTACATGTTGGTGGTTAAGGAGGTGCACCCTGACCATTGATAATTGAGGGGGAAGGGTCAAAATGGGTAAAAGGTTGTAAGCCAATTTGGTTAAACTAACCACATATAGGTTTTATTAGGGGTCAAAGCATTAGATTGGTCCCAAAGGGGTCCTAAGGTGGTCCAAGGTAATTTTGACATTTGGAATCATGGTGTGCATATTTTTAGTGTCTATATTTCACCCCTTTTTGTTATGTAGCTTTGAATCAACAAGCTACAAAACAAAAATTAATTGCTAGTCGAAGGTTTGATTGCCTCGAGTATGAGAGGAGGTGTTTCCCCTTAAATTAGGAGTCAATGAAGTAAAATAAAATTGAGTGCATGTTTGATAAGTTGGATGAAGGTGATGTCAAAGGTGGATGTCATGAAAGCAGGTGATAGTTTAGGCACTAAAGCACAAAAAAGTGCACAAATTGTGACAAAAAATGTGATAGATAAGATAATGCATAGACTGGGTTACCTAGTTGGTAAAAATAAAGATCGATGTTAGAAGGATAAGTCATAAGTGGACCATGTGATTTCATTTAGACATGACATCTAGGAATACTTGCAAGTCTCCTAAGTAGTGTATGTGTTTTATGGGGTATCCAAGGTAAGAAGTGATCCTAGTAAAAACACAAACAAGTCAAATGTCATGGGTATCTAATGTAGAAGGTTATCCTAAGAAGACACAAATAGGTTTAGAAAGTATGAGGTGGTATAAGTTTAAAAGGGTCAATATGGAAATGTTGTCATTGTGATAAAAATACTAGTCAAAAGGCATCATAAAATACATTCTAGGTGGGCTAAAGTGGACCAATGGTGAGGTGACAATTTTGCCTAAGGATGTTCATAAGATCACATAGCTTACACTCTAAGGTGATCTGATCTACCACATAGAGTAAGAGGAGTGGGAGGATCATATTGAGATATTATATGGAGATGACAATGATTAGGTTTGATGGCATGTTGAGTGGTTTAGTTATAGTGAAATATATGTTAGGGATCCAAGTGAGAAAATATTTTTAATGATGCTTATGATGACCATCTCCTACTTTACTCTTCTTGAATCGAGCAGTGGGAGGTTCCCATATTTACTAGTGGGGGTGATAGTGTAGTTATTGCCAGGGCAGAATATGTTTGGTTGGGTACCTATTCTCCTAATATAGATATATATGGAGCTATGGGGGTTATGGCCCACAAGAAGTATGATATTAGAATCAACCTTGTTATTTACTTTTGAGCCTACAAACACATCTAGGTGCTAAGGCTAGTGGGTTTGCCATGGTTAGGATACATGTAGATAGTTTTCCTAATTAGGTTCATGTAGTGGAGAGGTGACTTCACCATGTCAGGTGAAGAAAGAGGATCCCATGATGTGGATTGGTTTATGGGTACACTGGGTGCACTAGTGATTAGAGATATCATATGGAGACTTTATGTTTAGTTTCCATTGTGGCCTAGCTATAGGAGGTAGACACTCTCCCTATAAAGTTATAGATGGATATTTGGTAGGCAAGATGGGGAGGTGGAGTTTATCCCTTTTGATAGGGTATGCAAATAGTTAATCTTGGTACAGGGTATTCTAGGCATATTTATGAATTATATGTGCAAGGACTCAGATATTTTATTTCTAGAGTCACATCCCATGCCAACTTTGCTAGATCATAAGGAGATGCCAGCTAGGTTCTAGATAAATGATGTGAAATTTATAGATGGGTACATGGCATGGTACCAGACATTATATGTAGTGGTAGATATTGGTGGGGATTATGGAGGTATGAGGCCAATGTCTATAGACCTAGCTAGGGGAGGGGGCTAGAGGGCATAGGCATAGGGAGCTAGCCCTGATGGATAGGTAGGAGTGGTACTAGCCATTACATAGACAGAGGTGATAGCATTGTAGGGATAGGTGGCTAGTCTATAAGATCAAGTTTCTACTCTCACAAGTGATAAGGACTAGGTGAAGGATTCAATAGCCCTAGTTACATAAGAGAGGGACTCCTTGAGGTAGAGAGGAGGGGTAGTGACATCAATAGGAACACTGGGCACCATCCCCATAGCATGATACCTAGCTATAGTAGAGGATCTATGGTATTATGAGGCTATAGTTTTGAGTTGGTGCCTTGAAGAGACCCATTGGGGTGATTATAAGGTGAGCTTATTAGGTAGTTCTAGTGTGGTAACACCAAGGTAGTGGGAAACATTTGTAGGTGGGTAGATAGGTGCTATAGGTAGATAGGTAGGTATTACATGGGGTAATCACCAAGATCTAGTAGTGCACTAGGAGACAGTGGGCATAGATGCGACATAGCTTAAATATATACATTCTTGTATATCATTTTAATTTTAGCCTACGAGCCCATACGGTGAGATGTACATTTTTAGAAAGACATGTCTATCTACTTGTACATGTTATTATGTTATTTGACTCATGAGATACATATATATTTAATATTTTTTAATTGCTTATTCTCATGGTGTATGATTTTTTTTGATGATCAATGCTTATGATGTGATGTTATATTGATTATGGATCATGCTTATGTTATGGATGCTAGACACTGATGTAGACTTAGCTAGGTATGAGCTGGTTTTGATTTGTGGTTATGTTTATGGCATGCTAAGTTTTAATGAGTATATGCTTCATTATGTAGATGTAGACATGTGGTGAAAAATGGTTGATTTATTTATTTATCATGGATGCTATGGTTTTATTATGCATGTTATGGTTGTGATTATAGTTATGGTTATGTGTTTGTTTAGATACATGTGCATAAGCTTTGTTGTTAATTTGTTTTAAGGTAAAACACATGAGGTAGTTTAATTAACAACATGAGATGGGTGAATAAATAATATAATCAAGAGATAAATATCATAATCAAAATATTAAATAGTCATGACAAGGTAATAAGAGGGAATGATGCTTCTTCTTTGACAAGGACTAGAACAAAACCATAGTTAGATTGGATTAATGAACATAAGCCCTTCAAATGCTTCATATTAGCATTTTTTAGTTGGTTAAAAGGTGTCTTGGTCATATAATGTTAAGTAAGATCAAAATCCCTTGCCTAACGTTCATAAAGGGTAGATGGATGAAAATGGAACCTTCTTGTGAGACTAGCATGCCTCTTCTATAGGTGTCCAAAGAGTCAGTATAAATAAGTTTATCTCATACAAAGTGTAGAATGATCAATATGAGAAGTTTGATTGTGAAAATTGATTATGATTTCTACCTTATTTTGCTATGTGAGAGTTGATTATGGCTTTCAAGATTAGTTTGATTCTGTTGTGATTTTGAAAATGGATCTTTTATTGTGTTGTTGTATATGGGAAGCTGATTGATATGGGAAGCTTCCAAGAAATTTTTACGATGTTGATAAATTCTTTACTCAACCATCCTTCAAGGGAGTGGTCTAAGTTTATTTGCTTTTTTCAAGGCTCTATGATAGTTGTAATTTAAGGGAGTATTCTACCTTATATTTTTGCAATTTTATGATGCTTATGTAGTTGTCCTTCAAGGGAGTAGTCTGTGAATGCTAGGAATGACCCATGATTGCTATTAGTTTAAATTTTGATTTTTTATTGTTTGATTTTGGTTGACATAGACATGCTTATATAGGATTAAGGGTTCACCTTTATGAAGGCAAAACTAGGAACATAAGAGGGTGATTATGTGTAAAGAATTTTAGATGATAATTATCATGGGAATCCATCTAAATAAAGGGGTAAAAAGTATCATGATAATCATACCATGGGTAGAGCCATGGTACCCGTTATTCAAGATTAGGTCATGACTATGATGGATAATCACATGATTTATTTTTAATCAGTTACCCCTAAAATAAAGTGATGAATGTGGGTGAAAGCAAGGAATGAGCTTAAGGTAAAAAAAAGGTGAGATTAATCCTTCTTAACAAAAGAATGAATGCATATGCTAAGTATTGAGGGGATTAAGTTCTATGTGGCCTTTGAGAGAATACATTATATAAGATCCTGACCCATACTTGTGGGTTATGATTTTGGGTCTGAGCCAATTGTAATCAAACTTTCCCCACTTGCTTTTCTCCATATTGGTGACATGTTGATTTTCCTTTAGGATGAGGTATTTGATGTTGAATTATCTCACTTTAAGGTGTTTATTATAGGCATGCTTAACACTCTCTTGATATACATGAAGATGGGTAAGGGTTGTTAAGTGATGTTAATTAAGTAACTCAAGCTGTGCTAAGCAGTGTTGATGATAATCATCCTTAGTAATGAGATCCTACAAATATATGTGAAGAGAGGGTATTTAGACTTTGAGAGGAAAGATAGCCTCCAATCCAAACACAAGGTAAAAAGAGGTATCACTTCTAGGGGTTATAATTTTAGTGTAATATGCCCATAAGGTAAAGAATATGTACAAGTGCCAATCCTAACCAACTATATTGACTATTTTAGTTAGTATGTTGTTAAGAGTTTTGTTAGAGGCCTTGGCTTATCCATTCACTTGAGGGTGATAGGGTGAGGATAAGCTTAACTTATTTTTGAATGCATTGCATAGACCTTAGACTTTCTTGTTCTTAAAGGACTTACCATTGTCGATGATAATCTTATAATGTACACTGAAGTAGTAGATGATGTGATGGTTGATAAAGTTGTCAATCTTTTTTGCCTTGGTCGAGACTAGAGGAATATCCTCTACCCATTTGGTAAAATATGCAGTCATAGTGATGATAGAATGGTGTCACTACAAAGAATGGGGGTTAATTTTAAGAATAAGGTCTAGAACCCATTGTGAAAAGGGCAAAAAATTGGTGAAAATATGAAGACTATGGCTAGGTACATAATGCAAATCAGTATACTATTGACACTTGACACACTTTTAACATAATCACAATAGTATTAGTTAAGGGTAGGCTAGTAATAACCAAGGTGAAGGATACATTTGGATATAATGAGGCCATTAAAGTGTCCCCCATAGATACCATCATGCATTTCCTTGATAACATGAGAGGTTTTGTGACTATGTAGGCAATGAAAAATGAGACCATCAAAACCATGTTTATAAAGGATTCCCTCCATAATGGTGTAACATGTGGTACTCTGGATAAATTCTCTTTGAACATTCCTAGAAAGGATAGAAGGAATGATGAAAAGGTTGAGGTAATTGAAGTTCTATTGATAGCATTGGGTCTCCTTCACATTGAAAATGGTGGGAGAATCTAGTTTGACATAGGAAGGCTAGGTAAGTCTATGGATAATTATGAGTAGCTTAGAGTCAGAGGGTGTAGATGGGATCTAAGAAGTTAGGTAAGTCATGGTATTGGTGAATTTATTAGTATATCCTGGGGTTGAATGGATTTGGTAGTGTTCAAAGGATGCTAAGAGTTCATCAACTAGTTATTTTTACTATTGTAAAACATCATTCTTATACTGGTACAATCCATTGATTTGATTGACCACAAGTTGGGAGTCACCAAAGATGTTGATTGTTTTGATTCTAAGGGCTAAGGTGGTCTAAAGACCTATCACTAGGGCTTTGTACTCAACCATATTATTGGAACATTTAAAATCAAGCTTGAAATACAAAGGAAGAGGTTCACCATCAAAGGGAATAAGGATGATACCCACTCCCTCACCATGTTAACATTTTGATTAGTAAAAAAACATGGTGACTTGTTAGGTAAATTCCACCCAAGAGAGGGTCATGATGGACTCATTAGGGAAATTAAGAGGAGGAGGTTGATTATCTACTAATGGTGCCTCAAAAAATTGGTCAGAAATGACTTTCCCCTTAATTGACTCTTATTGAAGGAAATCAAGGTCAAACTTTGCTAAGAGCATGAGCCACTTTTCCATACATTGGTTTTAGTATGGATTGGAGTGCATATACTTGAGTGGGTTAGTATTGGTTATGAAATAAATTTTATGGTTAAGAAGGTAGTGGTGAAGTTTAGTGGTCACAAAGACTAAATCCAAGCAAATATTCTCTATATGGGTATACCGAGTCTCATACTCTACAAGTGTGTGACTAATATAGTATATGGCTTTCTCTCTATGTTGATGGTCTTGATAAGCAAGCATTTCCCCTAAGGAGTGATTTTTGGTAGATATATAGAGGTAGAAAGGTTGGTCATCATTGGGAGGGGTGAAGATAGGTGGAGACAAAAGGTACTTTTTGAGTGAATCAAAGACCTTTTGATAGTCTCTATTCTACTTGAAAGATAAAACCTTATTTAAAAGGTGATGGAAGGGTTGACATCAGTCCAAAAGTTGGGAGATAAAATGGTGAATGGATTGAAGCTTTCCCTACAAACTGTGGAGTTACTTAAGGTTGACTAAAGGAGGCATGTTGAGGTTTATTTTGATCTTGGTAGGATCAGATTTTATTATGTAAAGGGAGACAATAAAATCCAAAATCTTTCCTGAAAAGACCCCAAAAATTCACTTCTTGGGGTTTAGAGAGACATGATAATGGATAAGCTTCTCAAAGATGATTTTGAGAATGACCAAATGATCCTTTTGGAGTTTGGATTTTCCAAGAAGGTCAACCACATAGTCCTTGATAATCCTATGGATAAGGTCATGGAAGATATAGGTCATGGCACATTGGTAGGTTTCACTAATGTTCTTTAACCTAAAAGTCATGAATCTATAGCAGAAGGTTCCCTGTGGGGTGGTTAAGGAAATTTTGTACTTATCTTTAGGGGTAATTAGGATCTAATTATAACTTGATAATCCATCCATGAGAGATAACATCTCATGTCCATATGTAAGATCAACTAGATGGTTGATACTCAGTAAAGGAAAGTCATTTTTGGGACAAGCAAAGTTGAAGTCATGAAAGTCCACACAAATGCATAGTCCCCTTGTGGCTTTGGTGATAGGTGTGATATTTATGACCCATTAGGGATAGTCAATGGGTTGAATGAAATTTATAGATAAAAGACATTAAAGCTCTTATTTGATGAGAAGGGATATGCAAGGGTGCATGCATGAAAGTTTCTACTTGACGGGCTTGGCATCATGGTGGGTGACTATGTTATGGGTAGTAATGGTAGGGTCAATTATAGGCATGTCACTATAAGACCAAGTGAATTTTATGTTACATTCTTAGAGGAAAGATGGGAAATCTTGAAGTTCCTTAGCATTCAATGATTGGCTGATTTTGATAATGCAAGGGTTATCTAGAGTGACCAAGTTCATATCTTTGGTGGATTCATTCAACATGGTTAAGGTCTTGGGAGGAAGGGATTTTTGGATGGAAAAGTTTTAGGCATCTAGGTAGGTGAGAATATAATCATCATCTTGGTATTGAATAGTGTTATTGGTAAGAGATTCATCTCTTATCATCTCGGGATGGATCAAAGGGATGGTTACTATTTCCCCCTCCTTCACACATTGCAATGATAAGGGTCTCAAGTGATTAGAAAATATATACTAATTTCTAGAGTTTATACTCAACCAAAGAGCTAAGTTGTTTCTCCCCTTGGTAATGACCTCCAATTAGGGTCACCAAGAATGGGTAAGGTTACTATTAGGTAATGAAATCCTAGTCGAGTCTTGTCTCAAGTTTATTTGATGTTTAATTGATGAAAGTGGTTTGGATTAGTGTGTCCAATAATAGTGATGATATGATAAAATTACAATGCTTTAAACTTAAAGTAAGCTAAAATTAGAAACAAGTAGTGAATGCACTTGATTTTAAACCCAAAATATTTTAGTTTTGTTAATGAACATAGATAAAGAGAAGAGAATATAGATGCAAAAGGAAAGAAACCCAAAGTAAAGACTCGAGGTCCCATCAGGCATGCCAAAATGTTTTAGTGAATTTAAAATTATATTTTAGAAAGGGAAAATAATAAACTAAATACATGTATGGTTTAAAAACCTATTTGATTATGTGCACATTGAATTAGAAGATTGTGAAGAACTCCTCTTTGGCTTGGGAGGATGACCTACAAAATAAAAAAACACTAAAGAAAATATGTGGTTAGATAGATAGCTAAGTGGATTGCCTAGCACTAGCTAGATCCCAAAATCAAGATTTTCTTTAGGGTTTGCTAATCCACACATTTTAAATAATTAAGTTTATAAAATAGAATAGAAAGTAATTACATCAATAATCAAAAGATACTAAAATTGAACACAAGAAATGCTTTCTAAAAAATAGACTAGAAATGACTAATATAGTGATAATAAAAATCAATACTAGTATTTCAAAAAATTAGGTAGGGGTCTATGAACAAGTAGGGATACATAAAACTAGATTTGGTTGAGGTTAGGTAGGTGGAAATAACTTATTATTTATTACCATAGTGACTGTTAGTGGTTGATGTGACCATTGATGATTAGGGTGACCATTGGTAGTCAAGATGACTATCGACAATTAGGTAGATCATTTATGGTCAAGACAAATACCAATGATTACTATGTGTAGGTCTAGGTTAGTAAATGGCTGATTGATGGGATCACAAGGTGAGACTCTAGAGATGGGTTAGTGATAGACTGAGTGTGAAAGGAAAATAAAGTAATTGAATACTAAAAACAAATACTTATCTTGTAGAAGGCTGATTGGGTGGTTGATTGAGGTGATTGACTCATTGGTGGAGTCTAACATGATTTTGGTAGAGTAATGGTACTTGGTACTTTGGTGGAGCTACGATGGCAAGTTAGCTCTTCAACATGATGACTAGGTCACTATATTTGTAATGATGATTGACCTAAAAAATAAAGGAACTCTGGATGCACAATCTCTTGATAATAATTATAGATCATTTTACCTCCCTACTCCTCTCTTCTCATTGGCAAGGCAAGAGATTTATAACAAGACATTAACTAGACCTTCTAATTATAACTTATTCATGTAATAGATTGCATGTAGATTAAGATGAGATTTTTTTGAAAAATCAAGGTGGGGCGACTTTCATGTTAGTGGTTAAGGAGGTGGACCCTAACCATCAATAATTAAGGTGACTATCGGTGATCATCATAACTATCAATGGTTGAGGTTGAAAGGTTAAAGTGGGTAAAAGGTTGTTTAAGCCAATTTGGTCAAACTAATCATGGTTAGGCTTGGTTAGGGGTTGAAGGGTTAGATTGTTCCCAAGGGGGTCCTAAGGTGTTCTAGGATAATTTCAACATTCAAAATCATAGTGTATAGATTTCCATTGTCTACATCCATCTCCCTCTATTAATAAAAAACTATGAGAATATGAGGCTCCACTACCAATTAGTGATGATCATGAGTGATATCGATCCTCTTGTGATCCTCATAAGTGGCCACTCATTCCATAAGAGTTATAATTTCACATACTCATTAAACACATTTTGACTTAGATATTGGTTGAACATGAGAGAAAATTTTATGTCTAGTAATTTTTTCACTCAAATAATCATGCTTGACGATCACTACATCTCTCTTAGATTTCACATCATTATGTTATATTGTTATTATAATATAGGTTGTAATAGTTATTGATGCTCAATCAAAAAGGGTAGTATGATCATCTTCAATGCTTATTACTTGCTCTAATAGACCCTGAGGAATATCTCACTAGGCATATGTCATGTAATGACCTATAAGGATGTATATATTATGGTCATGTAATAGTCACCATCCTATGTTAAACAAATATTACATGATATCGATATCAATGTTATCAAAATAAATAGAACCATGCATATAAAACTAAATATAAAAAATAAATACTAATAATAGGTGTGTGAGGACCAATCATTACTACACCACTTGTATCCATTCCATATTGTGCCTCACAAGCATCCTCTACTAAAATTTGAAACAAAATCATTCAACATGGGATGACCAATATTATGTATAAGTTGATGTATAACAATGTCATCTAAATATAGTGTCTATATCATAGGATCTACATATAATAATTTAATATGATCCAAGTATTATATAATAGGATGAAACCCATCCCCCCTTTGGTAGTGGATCCCTGACAAATCATCTTCACACATAAGGTACTAGGGGCA
Organism: Torreya grandis; assembly: GCA_037957365.1. Taxonomy (NCBI): domain Eukaryota; kingdom Viridiplantae; phylum Streptophyta; class Pinopsida; order Cupressales; family Taxaceae; genus Torreya; species Torreya grandis. The sequence continues at coordinate 489,904 of JARHVA010007884.1, forward strand.
CATCCTAAGGAATACAAAACTACCACATGACATGCTCAAATTAGAAGTGATCATACATATTAGGTCATTATTTATGTAGATAGTAACTCACTTATATATTCCTAATATGTAACCCATTCTATGTCCATCTTCTTAAACCCATGTATAGGTACCCCATAATGTAACTCGTATATATTCAGTCTAGCAATTGATGACAATACATCACCCCACTACTCATAAAGTAAGATGTACTCATCCACCTCTCAACATAAATTTATCTATGATCCCATACGCCATGAGGAAAGTCCAAGTGAGGAATCACTAGAATGTGCTTATAGGCCTAAAAATGCAAAATAGTGATTGAGACCAATATTACTTCAAGCCCCTCTTAGAATAATTTGTACAAATCTATGTAAAAAAGGTCCAACATGGTATGGCCCAAGGAATATCTCATGGTGTGATCCTAAACATATTGTATAAATTGGTGTATTTGGTATGAAATATACACACTGCTAATGTCAACTACAATAAGTGAAGCCAATAAAGAGCCAAAAAATATCCATAAATAGAAAATTTTCCAATCTAATATCTAAAAATGAAATTATAGTATCATTAAGACAATAAGTATCACCTTAATCCTAAATAGTCATATAAATGTGATCCTGGACTATGTGAGCTATCCATTCACCAACCTACAAACTCACATATCACCCAATAAAAAGAAACTAAAAAAATATCCAAACAACTTGATTGGAAAATTAGTTCCTTAATTAAAACTGACATAATCCAATCACTATGTACAACTCATAAATATACAATCTAGAGGGACATCCACTTGATTTATTATGATGATAAAATCATTGATTATTATTCTAGGGGACATAGTATTTTAAGATGTTGATAATGTATATGTTGTACTAGTCTCTCTTCAAGGTTTGGATCCCAATGTTACATAATTGAAACATACTTGAATAAATTTTAATGATAAAATTTAAACACACTTGCATGAAAGGTAAATTTCATAAAGGAAATATAAACTAGTTTGGAATGGAAATACGAGTCTCTTATTTGGAAATGAAATACACACATTTTATTTAGAATTTTCCCACACTTTAACTGTACAAAATTAATATATGCCTACACACATGAAAGTCATACACACAACATACTCAATAAATAATACATGCATACAAAAATAAAGAAATAAACTAAGATATTAAATGAGAAATTAGTCTACCAAATCCATGTGAGTGGGCTCTTCCTCATTTATATTATATCTTGACTTCCCTCATAAATAATACATGCATACAAAAATAAAGAAATAAACTAAGATAACGAATGAAAAATTAGTCTACCAAATCCATGTGAGTGGGCTCTTCCTCATTTAGATTAGAGCTTGACTTCCCTCCTCTTGATAAAACTGAGTTAATTCAACATTGATTTAATTTCATAATAATTCTACTATGGTATACTCACAAGAATACAACAAAAATATTATCTAGCTTTCTAACTATCAACTAAGAATTATATTTATCAACTCAAGAACTCCTATTAATCTCCTCACCACATAAATATCTACTCCATATATAGAGAGGGGGGGGGGGAGTTTAGGTGATTTATTAAGTTAAAATAATAAATTAAATACAACCATTAATATTATGGTCCCCAAAATATAGATGGTTATAACAATGCCAAAAATTAAACCATATTTTTATAATAATATAAACAATATAATATTATGTTGGACCATAAAATAATTAGGACAAAATATAATATTCATCGCTAGATTTGTGGGAGCATGAACTTGTCTCTATTTGCATTCTAACTATCATGATTAGAAATAGATATGTAGAGAGTTTATACAGATGATTTTATAGGCAGGTGTTATAGTTGAATTTTGGGTAGTGTCCGCCTACAACCATTGCTACAAGTACTTTCTAGGTAGTGCCTATGGGTGCTTTGAGACACATATTGTTGGTTGCTTTTGGGAGCCATAAATTTCACATAAAAACTCAAAACAAGATTCCATTTGTTTTGAAAGTGTATAAATTTTCAATAGAAACCCAAATATGTAATAATATTCAAAATTAGGAATGCCCTTAATTCTATTTATTCCTTTGTTATAAAACTAGTCCATTATAACCCAAAAATGCATGTAGCCATTTTATACAGGTTGGAATCAAACATGGTGAATCTATTTTATTAATAGATAAGGGTATAAGACACATTAAAATAAGTGTATTCTAAATTATTCACTTTCTATTAGTAACACCATAAACATTAAATCCATTAATCATACTAGTTTATATAAACTTAACTAGTTTTAACCAAAATAATATGAATATATATTATTCATAAAATATGTGTGTATATCAACACAATATAGGAAAATTTAGTGTGAATGCAAACATTAGAATGAATTTTAGAAAGGATTAAGAATCAAGATTGGGGAATTTTTGGTCCTTATCACATCCTCCATAGTAACTATCATCTCTACTATTGGGAACTAGAAAGTACAAGTATCTAAGTCCCAAAACTCAACCATGACAAACATAATATGCATGTCATAGGGAATCAAAGACAAATTACCAACATTCCTTAGACTAGATCTATCTATACTAAGACCCTCTCACTATTAGTAAATGGCAACACATATATGGATTCCATCATGTGACTGCGACTAAAATTTTGAAGGTGCATATTTTCTTATAATAAAAAAAGTTTAAAAAATAAAAAATAAAATTATCATACAAAAAAAATTATTACCAAACTATAATAATAATAAAGGCCAAACTATAAATTTTTCTTCTTGGCCATGACTACTATTAAGGGGACAAGTTTGACATGAACTAGATAGGTTCACAGTTAAGTAGACAAGTCCATAGTGAAGTAAATAGGTCTATAGACAAGTCCACACCTATCTTGAAAAACTCTAAAAATGGTATGGATAGGGTTAGTTCCAATAGCAAATGACTAGTTAAGCATTGAAATGCATGTAAAATACATAAAAATGGATAAAAATTCAAAATTTATATATGTAAAAAAAATAATGTTTTTGGCATACAGGCATGGAGTGACCTCAAAATACAAGGTGGTCTCAACCTAATCAAATATGGTAAGCCTAATTACTCTCCTTTGTATAAATTTATCTTTTAGAGATTAAAAAAATGTAAATTATTGATATAAAAATGAAAAACAGTTTCTTTTCAAACCAACCTATTTATGGGGGTTAATTTTTTTCAAAATCGAATACCTATATATAACTAGTTTCTCTTAAACTTGTGCATGAAATATTAAGCAATACATATCCAAATCACTCCTCATGAATCATGTTGAAAAACACATAATAATCTATTCTACATGGTAATATTTACATCATATCAAACAAAATTTTCAAAAATTACAAATTAACACTTACCTATACGTAGAGTTTCCCACATATATTTTTATATATTCACAATACTTCAATATAAGTATTTCCTTAATAAATTGTTAGCATGTAATGATCACCATTAGACAACGATTCTCTAAAAACTAGTTAGAATACCTAAATATCAAAAATAACAAAAATAAACTAATTACTTAATCAAAAAAATATCTTGGTTGCTTAAACACATTTCAAAATGTACCCCTTATTATTTTGATTCAACATATTCAATAATCTCATTCTTTGCATCAAAGAGGTACATATGTTAGGCTCATCACAAAATACATTTCAACATATTATGTATGATTTGAAATAACTCAAGTTAGACACATACTACATATTTGTGATACAATTACAATAAGAGAATGTAAAATAACATAAATACTAGGGGCAATTGACATAAAAATACACTCAAAATCAAACTAAAAACATAATACATGGTTTAGAAGATCATATTATATATAATAGAGCATAGGTTTTCAAATATTCAAAGTAATGTAAAAATAGATTCTATAGTAGAGTACATGTTTTCAAATATTAAAGTAAATAAAAAATAAAACACATGACAAATATTAACGCATTGATATAGAGTATGGAGGCATATGACCTGCATATGCAATCAATTAAAAAAATAAAATACAAGATCATACAAATTTTAATGCATATGCGTGCACATATGAAAAATAATTACAAACTCAAAATTATATGTTGTAAATATAGTTACAATTGAGAACGTAGGTGTTTGACATCATATATTATTGGCAAGAAATTTAGGAAGAATGGTACTTTTTCATAGTCACACACACATATTTAAAGTTTTAATTTAAAAACCATAAAATTATAAAGGCATGACACTTTTTCATGCACATATTTCAAATTTAAAAGTTAAAATTCAAATCTATGAGCAATGTGGTCATGATGGGGGCATGAATATTATTCATTATATTTTGATCATGTAAAAATAGAATATAAGTCCATATGTAACTATGTGATTCATAACTATTTTGAGTTATTTATGTTTATGTGTAGTCACATTCAATAGAATTAAAATTACTTATAGGTAACCCATTGTGTGGTTCCATATTCTCTTACAAGTGATATATTTTTTATTCTAGTGACACTCAATGGTCTTGAAATCACTTCTAATGAACCCATGTTCATTCCAAATTTATGAAAAATAGGACATGGATTACTTATCATCATTGATGATATTTATAATAATTAATATTTCCAACTCAAGGGATTGATTAATTAAATTAAAAAATTAATACTTGATCACTCTCAATTTGTCAACAATTCAACATAATCAACTACTCTCTCCAAGCGTCTCAACAAGGGGGAATGTTTTATCCAAGATATTGTATTGAGATACAAGATCAGAGCTATATTATTTACTCAAGCTGATATGGTCATGGGTATAGTGACACCTGATGACATATTTATCTCTTATTATCACTTGAGGGATTCCTCATTTCCTTTGTAAGGAAATGAGCAAGACTGAAAGCATCCTTTCTCCACTATGTGTAGCATGAGAATTATCTATAAGAGACATACTACCAAATGAATACAAGTGTAATATTTACATTATATTTACCTTTTAAGTTTTAAAAAAAATATAATTTCTTATTTTGCATATGGACATTAAATAATACAAGTTCTATTATAAGTTATGCTATTTAGTATTCTAGAAAATAAAACGTTCCAAGTCACAAGACAAAGTGTGTTTACACACTCAAGTTCCATTATTTCATTTAATATATAATTTTTATTGCTAGAATAAATGGCAGTAAAATTTAGGCACCCAAATTTCATACAATCCCATATTTAATGACATTTATTCTTACTTTGGACATATAGAATATTGATGACAGATAAGGTATATATTGGCACACTTTTACTTGGGTCTTTCTATTTTGGTTTATTCATCCATAGTTTTTTTTGGAAGCACAATGAATGAGAGGTGGGGGTGAATACATATTCAAAACCTTTATTTAAATTACACTTAATAAATCATGAATCGTTCAAACAATCATATATATGTGGCAAACATATGCAACTATCCACATAAGCATGAAACATAAGAAAACATCACATATGTGAGAAACCATCAAGGGGAATAAAACCCACTAATATATAAAAATGGAATATAGTCATATAATACAAAAACCAAATTTATTGAAACACTAAATCCCCATGGAATAACAACCCCAACTAGCCAAACACCCACTTGACTAGGCTTTAGGAAGCACCTACTTGCAAGAAGGCATAAACCCCCTAGATGACCCAACACCAACTCAACCACATAATTACTTTGATAAAATTTTAAAAAATATGTTTATCACACAATATATTATGATCACCTTATTTTTCTCTTCACACTCTTTAACCCTCTCAAACTACCTTATAGGCCTCTTCGCTTAACTAGGTCTCTTCAAGACTGATCAGGTCATATGGCCTTGATCTTCATTCTCAGACCTCCTATTAGATATTCATAGAATTCCATATAATATATTATAATGTTATATAATACTTCCTTCCATTTAAGTATCTTTTATATCATTTATACCTCAGTCCAATCCTCTTACTCACCCAAATAAGCCTAATATACCTTATTTATATACACAACTTATGAACACATAGCTCTTGGTCAACCAAAATAACTTAAATACTTAACTTTATAATTAAATAGATATTAACACGTGTTATAAACAAGAATTGATCACACAAATTAGTTTACAATAACTTGATTAGTCCTTATCCTCCTTTAGGCCTTATAAAGACCTAATATGCCTTATTTAGACATATGTTACACTTTGCCTTCCTTAGAACACTTTAAAACTCCACACATGGAAGTAATATATCATATAAAAATAAAATATACCCCCAATAATGTTTTATAGGATTAATAAGACATTTTAAAATAAATCTCTACATGAAACCCCTCATTAGTACTTAGTCCTATTATGCTTGTGTACACCAAAAATCTACCTTTCAATACTAAAAATCAAACTTACTTAAGCCGATAAAAAATGATCAATAAAAACATAAATAAAATATTCATGAACTTAGGGTCATCACCATATTCTTGAAACACTTCAACTAAGGGCAAAAGTCTTAAAGTCATCTCTTCAGTATGATCACTCAGAACTGTCAAAAACTAGTCATGAAACTACTTGACATACAAAACCTAAAAGGACACTTTAAATGATTATAAATACATTAAAAATATTATATAACATATTTATAAAAAAAATTAATCACAAAATCCTTAATCTCTAATATCAGACATTGGTCTTGCAGCCCAATCTCCTGACCTTATCTCACACAGTCTTACTTAAACCAAACAAGCCATTTTGCCTTCAACTTTTTAACCTCTTAAAATGACTTCCAAGATTTTAAAAAGAATTAAAAATAATGTAAAGTCACCAAAAACAACACCATTAACTAAATTTAAATACTCTTTCATGAAATTAAATTCAAATCTAACTTTTCATCATTGCTAAAAACATAGTCATGAAACATTAACCTTCTAATTTTTGTATGGAGACATTCAGATACTTCCCTTGCATGAAAATTATCCTATGACATCTCAAAACCATATTAAAATATAAAAATCATATGGTATAGTGGAAATTATTGGTCTTATAGACTAATTTGTTGACCTCACTACACATAGACCTTATTGAGCTAGATAAGCCATTTTGGCTTCATTATTTTCACCACTTACACTATATTTCAAACTCCTCCAAGACATAGATGTGACTTATAAGTCATGATAAAAAAAATACATGCAATTGAATCATAAATAAACCCTAAAATCACACTTATAACTAACTTCTCATTATTGCTTGGGTTTTTCACAATTTGCTCTATTAGGCCTATTAGTGACTAGCCAACTTGGATCACCAAAAGGAGACACTTAAGGACTAGAAAAAATCCAAAAATCACCATGGAAATAAAATAAAAGTCTCTACCTTATTCATCAAATAATTTTAAAACTTTTTCCAATAAAAGTTTTTATAGCTACATTAACTTATTCATAACAAGCTTGTATCTTCACATTTTCTCTATCATCTATCTAAACACCACCACCTTGAGGTACCTGGGAGAGCTCACTACAAGATTCAAACACTTACCTAGGAATACCAATCCATTCTAGGCACTTTTTATCAAAATCAAGTCCTTATTAGGGTTTTAATAGGGTTTAAACCTATATTTAGTTATTAACATTCATTCCTAACACATAGCCCCTCAATTCAAAAACTAATGCATAGAAATTTCACCTAGGACCATTACCCATCTCTCATGAATATCTTATTTTAATGTTGACCGAATTTGACCTTTAGGCCACATTAAGGCACCCATATGTAAAAAAATTGTATTTTTATATGTTTTAGGGAATCTAAATATCATCATGGTGTATATGATAGCTCATGTGATGTTAGTTAATGCTATCTTAGCTTTGGTTTTAGTCTTATTAGTTTATTTGTCAATTTGAGTCATTTCAATGGGGTTTTAAAGGTCAAAACTGAAAGTGGCACATCTACCAAGGTTACAAAATGTCATATTTTAATTTATAACATAAACAAGGTCAGATTTCATGTCAGTTATGCTAGAAACATCATAATATGGTAGGTTCCCTTACTAAAATTATAGAAATAACTAAAAAAGAGAGAAAATGGCCCTTGTACGGACTTATTAGAAAGTGTAACACATGGAAAAGGATATTTTGAGGCATATTAATCTTCCCTTAACTCATATCCATGATTAAATTGATCTTTAAGTGCCATTTTATAGCAAAAACTATTTTGTTCATTTTTAGGTTTCTTAGACACACTGAAGTGACCTTTACGTTTTTGCTTAGTATGGAAAACACAAGTAGTTTCAAGGAAAATGTTTTTGGTATGTTTTTTTAAACTCAAATAAATTAATTTAAATATAATTAACTTGATAAATGATCAATTTTTTTATGAACCATCATTAACAAGTTGACTATGCTCTTTTACTAGTTATTTCATGTACCCTATAGGTTTTGCTCCATTTATACCAAATACATACGAACTAATTCATGATGTTGGATATATAAGATTTTAAATTATTTATAATATATTCTCAATTCTTTTTTTCAAGTTTAATAATTTTTGAATGAGTAATTTAGTCCATGTTGCAAGAAGGTGTCACCAGGTGCAGTTTCAGCTACAGTGTTCCTTGTTTGTTGATTGTTTTTATTGTAGGGGTATCAAATATCTAGGAAATGGTCCTAAAAAATTATCTAAATAATATTACCATATCATCCCATGTTTTTTATTACCATGACATTCTTTGAGTAGTTTTCAATCCTATCTTACTCCATGGTCAACTTCATGCTTAGTTTCACTTGTTTTCATGTGTATGGGCTTGTTTATCTTATTCTTGGATTTGAATTAATGGTGTGTCAGTTTTTCATACCATCAAGAGTTTAATAAATACCATTAATATTTTTGTAAAATTTTCAAAGGTGACCCTAATCATATTCACCATGCCCAAATAGTCATTTGATGCCCCTGATTGCTCTTCCACATGCACATATAGGTGATTTACATGTTAAAGGAGATGTTTTAGAAGTTGGTTTAAAGGTGTAAAGAATTATAATAATGTGTTTAATGAATTATAATTAATTTTTATCTATTATAAATCTTTTCACCATCATTTTTTTCCTCAATTCCATACTCTACTTGCATAGCTGGCCCAAATAACCATCTAAAGACATGTGATGATGTCATACTAATGTATAAATAAATGGATGTGTGTTTCAACTTATTGAAATGGTTTGGGGTGAAATAATAATTTTTGAATAAATCATGTAAATTCCATATGCACTAATTATTTTAGTTGGTTCATACTCAACCCATTGTTTTCCTATCAAAACACCCACCTACAGGTGGTTGAGCAGGGGGTTTAAGTGTTGTGCAGAAGGGTTAAAGCAATGTCACACTTAATTTTAATTTACATAAAAAAAGTTATTTTTAAAATAATATAAATAAAAAGGATAAATTTAATCCTATTTTAAGGTCAAGACTGAGTGTTGGGATCAAATCCTTAATAGAGCAAAAAGAGGTCAGGGGGTTTTTGTGAAACTTTCATGTCATGTTTCCCAAGGTTTTAAAAGTGGATAAATAGATAAATATTGAATATTTTGGTATGGATAAGGAATACTACAAGTTTTAATGAGGAATTTCTATTGTAATATGGTTTTTAAAAACCTCAAAGTTGCTTCCAAACATACTAAATTATTATAATGATATCTACAGGCCTATAGTAGTGAATAGCCTTTTGTTAGCTCAAGGAAAAATATTGATTATAACCTCATAAATGGGATATGTATATTTATATAGTGAGTAAAAATTAATTAAATTAATTAATAAATGGTTGAGATAAAGTGTTGTACACCCTATGACCACTTACTGATACCCCTTAGGCATGGAAAATAATGACATACAACAGGGTCTTAAGGAGAAGTAGATCAGTCCAAGGAAAGGCATAGTTTGAGTTATAATGGGGAATATATGTGAGTGAAAATTAAATATACTAATTATGTAACCTAATATGATGTATTAAGGAGATTATTGGCATCATGACCAAATGAACAAGACCCTTGTATACACCTACAAGAAGGGTTGTAGGTAGGGCACCTCAACCTAAACAGTGGTCCAAAAATTGATGTAAAATGGTGTTTTTAGGGATTTAAGAAGGATAATTGGTTAAATTATGAGTTTAAATTCAAGTTTTGTCAAAATATATTTACACATCACATCCTAGGCTCTAAACAGGGGCATTTTCACCTACAACAGACCAAGAGAAAAGTGTCTCAATCTAGTTAGGTAGGGACTCAGTTATGGGGTTAAAAGGCACATTAGCATGGTGAATGGAATTAAAACTTGATAAAATAGTGAATTAAAACCTAAAAGGGTATGCTATTTGTGTCATGAAACTTAACAAAGGGGAAAATAGAACTTACACAAGGTCCCAAGCTCTATGCACAGTCACAACAGGATTCAATATAGCAAGGGTAAGTGAGACATAGACTATCTAGAGGTGAAAGGAAAGTTAAAATGACTAATAAATGATTCATTATGATATAATAGGTTTCATAACAAAATACATACCTCACTAAAATTCTTAGATGCATTTGCCACTTAGAAAATGGATAACAATCCATACAAATGGCTAGGACACCCCTTTGCCCAATGAGCAAATATGAAGAGTTCATATAGGAGAATTGTTTTTTATGGATTTAAAATATATATGATAACAAATTTAATGTGTGTATCATGTTTAAATATCCTAAAACATGGTGCTGGGCTTGAGAGGTCATCCATATGAGGTTTTGAAAGAAATGCAAGAAAATAAGATTTTTTGAGGCCTTTTTAGGCATTTTGAGATGGTTGAACACCCAAATCATAGAATCAGACCAAAAAATACATTATTATTGATTTTAATATCTCAAAAAATATTCATTTTTCCTTGGAAAGATTGGATATAACTCCCTATTTTTTCTTAGAGGTCAGCTAGTGTAGGAAAATCAAAATTTGGCGAAGTAACCTAATGAGTGTACAATGGGAAAGAGACTTGATGTGAATCTTTAGTAAAATAAATAAAAATCAAATGAGGTGTATATAAGTAAAATAGTGGATAATAATTAATAGACCAATCTCAGACTCCTCAAAATGCCCATTTTCCCCTCACACACAATCTAGAGGCAAATTTCCACTATGCCTAATTGGTAAGTAAGAAAAGAGAATGAAGTAGGGTGATTGAATGGATATGTTTTGGCTTGGTAAGCTTAAATAAAGTGTGAAAATACATTATATATGAACATACCTACATGATATTAGTCCTAGCAATCAAACCTAGCAAGGTGCCTAGTACACCTATTAGACTTTGGGAAGGCCTAGTGCCAAATGGTAGTGCATCTTCACTCCTACCTTTTGGTGAACTATAAAAATTGTTAAGGAAGGTTATGAAGGTGTATATATAAATTATTTAAGTCATAAAATTCAGATAAAAACATTGAGAATCCATTTATATCCTAAAAAGGTATTAAATATGAAGAAGAATCAAGATCGAGCTCAAAGAGGTGTGTTTAAGTGCTTAGATCTTTCCTAGAGTTTTTCATGGGAAAAAAAGGAATTAGGAGAAGTTATTGAGGCAAATTGGCACCAAATTTATGGAATTTCATGGAAGTTTAAAAATCCAAGCTTTATGAACAAAGCTTAAGACCAAAACTAATCAAAACCCTTACAAACCCTTGACTGAGACCCAATGGGGAAAAGGAGCTTGGAAAGCTACAAAAATGGCATAGTTTATAAATTAAAGATATTTTAATATGGAGAATACTCCCTTAGGCTCTCCCCATGCAAATTAGTTGTATGGAATTGTATGGACAAGATGTAAAATAGGGTTTTTATCACCATTTTTTGTGTTTTATAGGCTAAAGAAGGATTTTGAAAGTGAAATAAAGTTTGGGTGGAATATTATGATTTATAATAACTCAATATGTCTATTTTATTCTAGGAAAAATCTTTTAAGTGTTCAAACAATTGCCTTCCTTTTGGCCAATCAAAACTGGCATAGTGAACACAAGGGTGAGAAGGGTGAAAACTCTAGGTGTGAGCCTTTTTAAGGTGTACCTAAGTAGTTAAAGGAAATTTATAGAGTTTCCAAGTGTAATTCACTCCCTCACATGGATTTTCATGGAAAAATAAATGCATTTGTGAGGCCAAGTGTGAGGGGTGACTGAAAATGAAGTTTTTTAAGACTACAGATAGTGATTGATTCTTTCCAAGAGTTTCCAAATGATTATTACTTCCAACAATAAATGTAATTTCATGCCTAAATTCCTTACCTCTTATCCAAATAATTATACCTATCTATATTTTGTGGTGGGATGTTTAAATAGCTCTAATTGATGAAGGTAGTTTTCTAAACCAAAACTAGGAGTTTCATACCATTTTTCATAAATTTCATGATTGGTATGGACATTTTTACCTCCTAAAATTTAATGGTTCATACCATATATATTTATTATGAAATTTTACTCTTTTATAAGATTTACACATGTATAAGTGACCTTTGGACTTCATGTGCCTTGTTTCTATCTCAAAGGCTATAAATATTGACTTTTTTGGATTTTTTGAGTAGCCTCTATTGGTTAATGGTGAAACCCTAGCAAAATTTGTACTTGTAATAATATTTAAGAAATAAAAAAGTTATTTTTCCTATTCACATGGTGTTTAATTTAGTGTTATTCTAATCTTATTGGTCTTGTCTAGTAGAAGATTATCTTTTCTACCATGTTATCCTTGATTGTTCACCAAATGTGTAGAAGATCAATTGTTACAGGTCTTTGTTAGTGTTATTTTATAAGTGTATATATGTATTATAATTGGTTCATTAATATATCATACAAATTAATCCTTCATTACCCTCTTGAGCATCAAAATGCCTTTTGGACCTAACCTATGAAACATTGATGTGACAATGCAACTTGAATTGTGAGTTTTATGTAAAATAAGTCTTGTTTGAATATAAGTGGTAAAATTTTATTTAATGGGAGGAAATATACTATTTTTACATCACATTTTTTACATTTATTAGTTATTTTTATTAACCCTTTTCATCTAAGGTTGATAATAGTGCATCAAGGAAACTAGCCCCTTTTCTTCTAAGGTTGATAAGAAAGAAAGTGCTTCAAATATTGCATCAAGGAAACTAGCCCTTCTAGAGATCCATCCATAGAAAGAGATATGTTTCCATTGTGCCACTTGGGCAGGGAGAGATAGGAATCTCTTTAAGGGGTGAAAATCCAAGTGAAAATAGTTTTGGCATGCTCAGTGGGACTCTAATTACTAGAAAATTATCTAAGATTGGTGTTGGTCTTAGCATAGTTATAGCTACAATAACATCTATATTTAGTACCTAGCAAATCCAATAAAGTTTTCAACTCTTTGGTTTTTTATCAGTCTCTAATTACCATGCCAAAGGTGACCACTAGGTCTACTACTAAAGGTATAGGTTTTGAGTTTGTGTAATTACTTTCGTATTCTGCTAGAAGGTTTAGGTTTGTGAATACTCATCCTTATTCAAGATAGTTGGCATTAAGAAGTTCAAATTCCTACTAAGATCAACCTCAAATAATCTTATTATACATTCCAAGATGGCTAGGAACCAATCTTTTGTATCCTTCACCAGAGCATCACCTTTGAATCTTGCCTAATATGACCAAATTCCAAGAGCAACATTTAAGAGTGTTTCATCTTTTAGTAGAGAGGGTCCTATTACTACCATTGAACACATTAGAAACATAGAAAACTTTTGAAATATGCATAATACCCTTAAAGAGAATGTGGATATTAGGTTTTTGGCATTGTTTTTCAAAGGAGAAGCTTTAGATTGGTATGGGACTCTACTTGAAAATTCTATAGGTTCATGGGATGAACTAGGAGATCTATTGACTAAGAGGTTTGGAGAGAAAAGTGATCATCTATCTATAGCTAAGTAATTAAACACTATAAAAATTGCACCACAAGATTTTATGTAATATTTTAACACTATATTTTTAAAAACATGGGATAGGATCCCAACCCTTGTGAGACCTACTCCAAACTATGCCTTCTTGTACTACCGAAAAGCATTGAATAGTGATGTAACCATGGTGATCCAATCCATGGGTGGGAATACACTCCCTAATACCAATGAGATATCTATCAATTATAGTATTTATCTTTTTAAAATAGGGAAGATAGATGCTAGGCAAAAAATGCCATTATTCCCTAATTTATAGTCTCTTAGTCAAGTTACATTACCTACCTTGGCTCCTTTGCCTAGTCATGAAAAATCTGCCATTGTCCCAAATAATGAGATCCATGAAGTCAAGAGTCTACTCCAAAGTGTTACCAATGAATTAGTTGATATTAAAAGGTGACAAGCTCAAATTTATATTCCATACTAGTCCTGCAGTCAATTTGGGCAAACCAATAGGCCTTTTTTCCAAGGTAATGCTCAAGGATAAGGTCAAATCACCCAAGCTAGACCACTGATGGACATGTAAAGAAAATTAATAAAAGGACTTATCCCATTGATGGACACGTAAAAAATATTAATAAAAATCCTCCTTTCTACCTATCTATAATCATTGGTGATTTCTTAATTAATTATTTCATCATAGAGAGTGGGGTTTGTACTTCAATTATGCCCAAGTGTATAACGGATAAACTAGGCCTCAAGTATGAGCCAATGGATAAAGGAGTTTTACAATTGGATGGATCACTAGCAAAGATCTTGGGAGTGGTCAAGGATTTGAAATTAATTTACATGCTTGTCTTACTTTTTCCATTCTTCATGATGTGGTTTGAGAAGATTTTCCTTCATACTTTGCTCTTTGTTTGTCTAGAGAGTTTACAGCTAAGATAGGTGGATACTTGGATACCAATTGGTTCTATATGATTTTTAGGACAAAGTATGGTACTAAGGTGAAGATTGAATCAGAACCTATCCATCACAATCACTTGGAGCCTTACATGCCTAAAATGGCAAATGTCAATTATGCCATTATTGATGAAACCAATCTCCAACATCTTTTCTTGAAGGAGTTTCTTATTTGTACTTAGATGAATGGGGAGATGAACATTATGAGCTTGATCCTTATAAATTCATAGAGGAATCTGGTCTTGGGGTGAATTTTATGCATGAGGGTGACTCTTTCATGCCAAATTTAATGAAGCCAAGTGAAGACATGGATGGTTTATGGCAGCTTTTATTTGATGGATCAAGAAGAAAGATTGAGGTAAGTGGTGGAGCTATGTTGGTTTCTCCTTCTAAGGAGAGGTACTATTCCACTTTTAGATTTCAATTATCTTGTAATTATAATGTGGTAGAATATGAGGCCCTCATTTATGGCCTTGAGTGGGCAAGGAAAAGAGGTGTGAAAGAGTTGAAAGTGTATGGTGATAGTGAGTTGATTGTGAATTAAGTAAGAGGCCAAAATGTGACTAAGAACTCTTTATTTAAGTCATATAAGCATAGAGTATGGGATATTGTGGAAGATTTACAAGATTTAAAAATCACATATATCCCAAGAGAAGACAACAAACATGATGATAGGTTGGAAATAATTGGAGCTCAATTTGATGTTCCAAAGGGGATAGGAGAGGATAGGAACCGACCACATCTCAAGGTGATTGTAAGGCCATCTATACTAGATAATGTCACTAATTGTCAAGTGTTTGATAGTGACCAAAAAATAGAACTTTTTATACAAGAAGAGGTTGAATTTTCTTCCAATAATAAATCCAAACTACAACAACAATATGGAGGGTAGGTTGTACAATTGAAGTCAAACAAGCTCCCTAAAGGCCTAGTCACACTTGAGAGTATTTTCAATAATAATGACCAATTGAAGAAAGAAAAGGTAAGCATGTATACTAAGAAATAAAACTATGACAAATTATAAATCTTTAAGGATGAGTTACTTTCACTTGGAAAGGTATGTACTAGTGAAGAGAAATATGCTTTCATTGAGTTATGCAAAGATTTTTCTGATGTCTTTGCGTGGGAATATAATGATTTGAAGGGCTTTGATCTAAAATTAGCTCAACATACCATATATATAGATGATAATGCTAATCCCATCAATAAAATACAAAGGCCAATCAATCCTAAGATTGAGCCTCTTTTGAAGAAAGAGCGTACTAAGTTGATTGAGTCCAAAATCATCTTTCCTATTAAGCATTCATCTTGCTTGGCAAACTTAATCCCTGATAGGAAGAAGAATGGATAAATTTGATTGTGTGTTGAATTTAGGGACTTGAATAGAGTTTACTTGAAGGACCATTATCCTCTTCCCTCCATGAAATAAAATTTTCAAGTTGTGGTAGGTAGTGAAAGGTTTTCTCTCCTTGATGGGTATTTTGGGTATAATTAGATTTTGGTGAAGGAAAGTGACCAATATAAGACAACCTTTAAAACTAAATGGGGTAAATATTCTAATATAAAAATGAATTTTGGATTGTCTAATGTTAGAGGTACATTTAAATGTGAAATGGATATATATTTTTAAGGACTAATAAATGACATTGGGTTGGTGTATCTTGATGACATCATAATTTTATCTAAGGATGCAAAGGATCAATTGAGTCACCTAAGGAACATTTTTGAGATATGTGGAGAGTTTGGAATCTATTTCAACCAAAATAAATGTGTGTTTTCTATTCATGAAGGCAAAATTTTAGGACACATTGTCTCCAAGGAGGGCTTGTCCATAGATCCTGAAAGGGTGAGAGCAATCTTGGCATTGGTTTTGCTCAAACACAAGAAAGGTTTACAAAGTTTATTTGGGAAAATTAATTTAATAAGGAGGTTCATCCATAATTTTGATAATTTAGTCAAGCCTCTAACCTCTACACTAAGTAAATATGAAGTATTCACTTGGAATAAAAGAAGGAAGGAAAGTTTTGAAGAGACTAAACAAGCCATTACCCAAGCTCAAACTCTTGCAAGTCCTAATTTATAGAAGGATTTCAACTTATATACCTTTTTAAATGAGGAGGTAATCTCTGCCATGCTTACTCAATCAAATTAAGAAAACTTAGAGTAGACTATTGTCTTCTTTATTCAAAGTTTATAGGGATATGAGGTAAGATACACCTATGTTGAGAAGTAAGTACTTTCAATTGTTAGAAGTCTAAAGAATTTTAGGCATATTTTATCTAAAAACAATATTTAAATATTGGTACCTCATCCTAATGTCAAATACTTCCTTTTGAGTAGAGATTTTAATGAGAAAAGGGCTAGTTAGATCACAAAAGTGATGGAGTATGATGTAGAAATCAAGACAACCAAGTTAGTGAAAGGGAAGGGGTTATGTGAACATCTTGCTTCAGATTTGAAGGAACAAAAGGAAGTTGTGTTATCACTTCATTATGACCCTATGATAGCAAAATTTTCATCAATGAGGAGTTAGACACAAGATATGATCCATTTTCTCCAAATTGGTGAGTGTCCAAAAGGCCTTGATAGAGCTAGAAGATGGTACTTTAGATTGCAATTCATTCTTTATGTACTTGTTGATGGAGTGTTGTTTAGGAAAGAATTATTAATTGTGTTATTAAGGTGTGTTGAATTAGACCAAATTGAGAAAATAATATTTGAGTTTCATGATGGACCAGACGGTGGTCACTTTGCTCCAAGAACCATAGTTGTTAGGATTATGAGTGTTGGATACTTTTGTCCTAGTTTGTTTAAAGACACCCATGCTTAGGTAAGGAAGTGTCAAAAGTTTGATATCTTTAATGGTAAATAAAATATTTTTTCCTTGCCTCTTCATCCAATTTAGGTTGATCAACCCTTAATGCAATATGGTTTAAATTTCATAGGCCTAATCAATCCACCTTCTAGTGTTGATCACAAGTGGGTGTTGACTACTACAGATTACTTTACATGGTGGATAGAGGTTATTTCTCTCAAATAATAAAATGAAAGTTTAGTTATAGACTTCTATGAAGGCATAATGACAAGGTTTGGAGCTTCTTCAAAAATAATTTTAGATAACGCATTAGCTTTTCTTGGGATGAAGATAAGTGAATGGGCCTTGAAACATGGCATATATCTTAGTATCTCCTCCAATTATTATACAAAATGGAATGGACTAGTTGAGTAAAACAATAAGAATCTAATTAGGATCATAAAGAGAATAATGGAGGAGAATCAAAGGACTTGGCATTCCAATTTGAAGATAGCTCTTTGGGATGATATGATCACCCCAAAAAGAGACATTAGAAACTCACCATACACAATTTTTTATGGTAAAGAAGCTAGACTACCTATTTCACTTGAGTTTCCAACCTCATATCTCACTTATTAGATACAAATGATTGAGAATGAAAGCATGAAAGTCAGGTTGTGTAAGTTGATATAGATTGATGATATAAGAGATCAAGATATGAAAACCATCAGAGCTCACCAAGATCAAACAAAGAGATAATTTGACAAAAAATCCATGCCAAGGAGTATTAAAGAGGGAGACATTATACTAAAGTGGGATGAAGACAGGGATAAGATTTGAAGACACACAAAGTTTGATGCTTTATGGAGTAGCCCTTATGTTATCACCTAATGCAAGCAACACAATGCCTTCCAACTCTCATATTTGGCTAGAGAAGAGACTCATATCCCATTCAATGGGATATATCTCAAACATTTTTACTAAGGTTCTCCTCTGTCCTAGTACATAGTTTATTGTTTTCCTTGTGTTCCCTAAGTGTATGTGCAAATGTGTGAACTGGTTTGGTGTCTTGATTTGTCTTATGTTGGTTTGGTGTGTTTTGTTTTTTTGTGTGTTTTAGGTAATTACTTGATATTTATCTTCGATAATTCATTGACTCCCTTGGCCCTTGATAGGATAAGGCTAGTGGTCCTTAGTATAACAGGCATATTACCCCTATGAGCCACCAATTTGTTGACCATATTTGACCTTTAGGCCAAATTGGGGCACCCCTATGTAAAAATATTGGATTTCTAGATGTTTTAGGTAGTATAAATATCATCATGGGGTTTATTATATCTCATTTGATGTTAGTTAATGCTATATTAGCTTTGATTTTAGTCTTATTAGTTTATTTATTAATTTGAGTCATTTTAGTGGGTTTTTAAAGGTCATAAATGCAAGTGGAATGTTTCCAAAGGTGTAAAAATGTCATATTTTCCTTTATAACATCAAATAGGTAAGATTAAATGTTATTTATGTTAGAAACAATAGAATACGGTAGGTTCCCTAACTATAATTATAGAAATAACTAATAAAGATGCTAAATGGAACTTATACAACCTTCTTGGGAAGTGTACCACATGGAAAAATATATTAATAGGCATATTAATATTATACAAACTCATATACATGATTAAATTTATCTATAAGTTCTATTTTATAGTAAAAACCATTTTGCTCATTTTTGGGTTTTCTAGACACACTGAAATGACCTTCAGGTTGTTTTCTTGGTATCGATAGCACATGAAGTTTTAGGGAAAATCATTTTGGGAGGTTATTTTGCACTAAATTACCTTAATTTAAATATAATCAACTTTATAAACTATTAACTTTTAATTATGAACCATCGCTAACATGTTGACTATGTTCTTTTACTAGTTATTTCATGCACCCTATAAGTTTTGCTCCATTTTTGCCAAATACTTATGAAACAATTGGTGATGTGTGATATAGAGGATGTTTAATTATTTATTATATGTTATCCATTCTTTGTTTAAATTTTCATAATGTTTTTATGAGTAATTTAGTTCATGTTGTAAGAGGGTGTCACCAGGCGCAGTTTCAACTGAAGTGATCCTTATTTATTGAGTGTTTTCTCCTTTAGGGGTGTCAAATATCTAGTAAATGGTTATCCAAAAGTATCCATATAATAATAAAATCTCCTCCCATGTTTAATCTCACCATAAAATTCTCTGAGTAGTTTTCAAGCCTATCTTACTCCATAATCAACTTCATGCTTAGTTTCACTTGCTTTCATGTATATGGGTTTATTTATCTTGTTCCTAGAGTTGAATTCATGGTGTGTCATTTATTAATTCCATTAGGAGTTGAATAAATCCCATTGATAAGTTTTTAAAAGGTTCAAAGGTGACCTCAAGCATATTCACCATGTCCAAATAGTTATTTGATGCCCTTGATCGCTCTTCCACATGTACATATAGGTTATTTCCATGTTAAAGGAGATGTTTTTGAAGTTAGTTTCAAGGTTTAAATAATTTAAATCATGTTTTTGATCAATTATAATGCATTTTGATCTGTTTTAAATCTTTTCACCATCATTTTTTGCCTCAATTACATACTCTGTCTGCATAGCTAGCCCAAACAACCATTTATAGACCTATACTGATGTCATACCAATGTATAAATAAATGGATGTGTGTTAAAATTATTGAAATTTTTTGGGGTGAAATAATAATGTTTTAATAAATCATGTAAATTACATATGCACTCATGCTTTCAGGTGGTTCATACTCAACCCACTGTTTGCCTAACAAAACACCCACCTATAGGTGGTTGAGCAGGGGGTTGAAGTGTTGTGCAGAAGGGTTAAAACAATGCCACACATAATTTTAATTTCCATAAAAATAAAGCCTTGAAATACCCATATAAATATACTATAAATCAAAAGGATACATGGAATACTATTTGAAGGTCAAGACTGAGTCTTGGGATCAAATCCCTAAAAGAACAAAATAGAGGTCAGGGGATTTTTTTGAACCTTCCATGACATGTTTCCAAAGGTTTTCAAAGTGTATAAATATATGAATCTTTCATAATTTGGTATGTATAGGTAACATTCCAATTTTTAAGGAGGAAGGTCTAGTGGAAGATGGTTTTGAAAATCCTCAAAGTTGCTTCCAAACATATTGAATTATTGCAAAGATATCTATAGGCCTATAGTAGTGAATAGCCTTTTGTTACCTCAAATAATACTATTGAATAAAACCTCATAAATGGGATGGGTATACTGATATAGTGTGGAAAAATAAATTAAATTCATCAATAAAGGGTTGAGTTAAAGTGTTTTACACCCCATGACCACGTATAAGTACCCCGTAGGCATAAAAAATGATGACCTACAACAGGGTCTTAAGGAGAAGTAGCTCAGTCCAAGGAAAGGCATATTTTGAGTTCCAATGGGGAATATAGGTGAGTGAAAATGAAATATACTCATTATTTAACCTTAGATTATTTCTCAAGGATTTTATTGTCATCATGACCAAATGAACAAGCCCCCTATATACACCTATAGGCAAGGTTGTAGGTAGGGCACCTCAACTCAAACAGTGATCCAAAACTAGATGAAAAACAATTTTTTTAGGGTTTAAATAAGTAGAATGGGTTAAAGTATGAGTTAAAATTTAATTTCGGTCCAAATATATTTACACATCATATCCTAGGCTCTAGACATGTGCATTTTCACCTACAATAGACCAAGAGAAAAGTGTCTTAGTCTAGTTAGGCAGGGACTCAGTTTTGGGGTTAAAAGGTACATTAGCATGGTTAAAAGAATTAAAAATTGGTAAAATATTGAATTATAACCTCAAATTTTATGTTATTTTCATCATTAAAATTTCCAAAGGGGAAAACAAATCTTACATAAGGTCCCAAGCTCTATGCATAGTCACAACATGGTTTAAAATAGCAAGGGTAAGTGAGACATAGAATATCTAGAGGTCAAAGTAGAGTTTAAATGACTAAAAAATGATTCATTATGATCCAATATGTGTCATAAAAAACTTCATACCTCAATAAAATGGTCAGATGCTTTTCCCACTTAGAAAATGGACAATAATCTATATAGATGGCTAGGATACCCCTTTGCCCAATGAGCAAATATGAAGAGTCCATATAGGATAAATATTTTGAATTGATTTAAAATCTCCATTATAATAAATTTAAGGTGTGGATTATGTTTAAATATCATAAAATAATGGTTCTGGCCTAGAGAGGTCATCCATATGAGGTTTTGAAAGAAATGCAAGAAATTAGGGTTTTTGAGGCCTTTTTAGGCATTTTGAGATGGTTGAACACCTAAATCATGGAATAAGATCAAACCCTATGGTAAAATTCATAATTATTACTTGGTAAAGATTAAAAAAAATCAATTTTTCCTTGGAAAGAAGGTTTATACCTCTTTGTTTTGTCTCAAAAGTCAACCAATCTAGGAAAACTAGAATTTGGCAAAGTGACCTAATCAGTGTAGAATGGGTAAGAGACTTTATGTAAAGCTTTGGGAACCTAAATAAACATAATATTAAGTGAATATAAGGAAAATAAGGGATTAAAATAAATATAATAATCTCAAACTCCTCAAAATTCCCATTTCCCCTCACACATAGTCTAAAGAGGTAGATTTCCACTAGGCCTAATTAGCAAGTAAGAAAAGAGGATGAAGTAGGGTTCTTAAAGGGATATGTGGTAGCTTGGTAAGATAAAATTAAGTGTGAATATTCATGATATACCAACCCACCTACATGATATCAGTCCTATAAGTCAAACCTAGTAGGGTGCCTAGTAGACCTACTAGGCTTTGGGAAGGCCTAGTGCCAAATGGTAGGGAATATTCACTCCTGCCCTTTGGTGAACCATAAAAATGGTTAAGGAAGGTTAGGATGGTGTATGCACACATGATTTAACTCATAAAATGTATAGAATCACATTGAGAATCCATTTTTAGCCTAGAAAGGGCTTAAACATGAAGAAGAAGCAAGATGAAGCTCAAAAAGGTGTGTTCAAGTGCTTAGATATTTTAGAGATTTTTGCATGCGAACAAAAAGAATTAGGAGAATTTAGTGAGGCCCCTTGGAAAAAAATTTATGTAATTTTGTGGTAGTTTAAATTTCCAATATTTTTGAACAAAGCTTAAGACCAAAACTGATCGAAACCCTTGAAAACCCTTGATAGAGACCTGATGGGGAAAAGGATCTTAGAAAGATACCAAAATGGAATAGTTTGGTAATGAAATATATTTTACCATGGATAATGTTCCCTTGGGATCCTTCCATGAAAATTAGTTGTATATAATTGTATGGATAAGATGCAAAATAGGGTTTTTCTCATCATTTTTTGTGTTTTGTAGGCTACAGGAGGAGTTTTATATTGAAATAAAGTTTTGGTGGAATATTATGAATTATTATAACTAACTATGGACATTTTATTCTAGGAAAAATATTCTAAGTGTTCAAAGAATTGCCTTCTTTTTGACCAGTCAAAAATAACATAGTGGACACAAGGGTGAGAAGGGTGAAAACTCTAAATGTTATAATTTTTAAGGTGTACCTAAGTATTAAAAGGATATGGATAGTATTTAAAATTATCATTAAGTCCATCCCATGTATTTTCATGGAAAATTGAATGCATTTGTGAGGCCAAGTGTGAAGGGTGACTAAAAATGGAGTTTTTTAAGACTACAAACAATGATTGGTTCCTTCTAGGAGTTTACAAATGAGTAGGGCTACCACCAGTGCATGTAATTTAATACCTAAAGAAATTTACCCTTATCCAAATAATTATACCTATACCTAGTTAGTTTTGGGATGTTTAAATAGCTCTAAATGATGAAGGCAATTTTTTAGCCAAAACTGGGAGTTTCATGCCATTTTTCATAAATTTCATGAATTGTATGTAAATTTGTACCTCCTTACATTAAATGGTTCATCCCATATCTCTTTCTAATTAAATTTTAACCTATTTTATTATATATACACATGTATAAGTGACCTTTGGGATTCCTTTGCCTTGTTTCTATCTCAAAGGCTATACATATTAACTCTTTTAGATTTTTTGAGTAGCCTCCATTGGTTAATGGTGAAACCCTAGCCAAATTTATATTGTAATTACTCTTTAATTAATAAAAAAGTGATTTTTACTACTCATATGTCATTTAATTGAGTGTTATTTCAATCTTGTTGGTCTTGTCTATTATAAGATTATCTTTTCTAGCATGTTATCCTTTATGGTTCACCAAATGTATAGAAAAGCAATTATTACAGGTCATTGTTAGCATTATTTTTATAATTTTATAGGTGTCTTAGAAGTTTTTCATGAATATATCCTAAAAATTAATCCTTAATTACCCTCTTAATCATCAAAATTCCTTTTGGATCTAACCTATGAAACATTGATGTGAAAATGCAACTTGAATTGTGAGTTTTTTGTAAAAGAAGTCTTGTTTGAATCTAAGTAGTAAAATTTTAGTCTATGAGATGAAATATAATATTGGTGCATCACATTTTTTATATTTCTTAGTTATTGTTCTTAACCCTTTTCATCTAATGTTGATAAGCAAGAAAGTGCTTCAAAGATTGCATCAAGGGAACTAGCCCTTCTAGAGATCCATATCAACAAAATTATCACCCATAGCAAGATATATGTTTCCATTATGCCACTTAGGTGAGGATATCTAGGAATCTCATAAAGGGATAAAAATCCAAGTGAAAATAGTTACCATGCAAAGCTTTGACAAGCTAATCAGCATAAGAAAATCCTTCTCAAGTTGGGAACCCTTCATTCTGAGCACTTGAGAGACCTCCAAACAAATTTTCATGTATTTTAATTCAAAATAGAACCTCAAAATTCAATAACATGACTAAAAATATTTGAATCACCTTTTTCAATTCTCACCTACTCATACTTTTCTTATAAACTGATCTTGATACCCTATTAGGCTATACTCTCTCTACACCATAGTCTTCTTACCTTACCAGGCCTTGAACTAACCTTCATGCCTCTTTTCATGTTCTAAAAACCTCAATATCATGATCAAAATCTCACTCTCATACCATTAAACCTCTCTCATTCTTAAACACTACCATAAACCCTAAATATTCCTTGATAATAGATCATGATATCTCATTAGGCCACACTCTCTCTCCTTTCTCTCTATACCTTGACTTGAAAACCACATTAGGTCTTAAAATTAACCTTCATGCCTCTTTACATGCACTCTCTACCTCACTCACATACACAAAAAACCACATAAACCACTCATGCCTATGTGCACTCATCTCACCAAGCCACCATGCTCATACCTTCTCACGAGGTCTCTTCATGCCATGAATAGGCTTAGTCTACTTAAGCACTTGAATTCAAAGACATACTATCTATGCATTTTTCAACCATGGAAATAATAAAACAACACTAATAACCACTAAAATACTCTCTTTCACACTACATACCTTCAATGATCATAATATTGTCATAACACACATTTCTAATTGGTCTTTCTCATAACAACACTCTTACATACCTACTTATCATCATACCTTCATAAGAACCTTCAATGGCAACACTGACAACTTTATGCTAACCTGAACCTTGATATCAACCTTGAAATAAACCAACAGAGAATACAAAGATCAACAAACTCACCTTATCACATCAAGATCACAAGCTCATACCTCAAAGACCACTTTTCATGTATCTTTACTAGATGCACCTTGAAATCAATGGCATCAACCTTACACTTCTCAACAAAATAATCCTTTTAAATTGATGGTAAACACAATACAACCTGATCATTCTCATCTCTCCCTTTTACATTAATGACAAAGGGTCTTCAATAAACTGTTATCTAATCCTTGGATTTGAACTTTAATAAATAACATAATTAAATGCTAAAAAGCACTCACCTTAATAATAGTTATTGTAGACAAATATTGAAAACACACTTTCTCCCCCTGAGATGATGCAACCTCTCAAAGACACTAAATGGAAAACAATATTGATAAATCACTCTTTTTAATAGGCTATCTCTCCATTCTGAATGTTTTACCTTAGAATTTATCTCTAGACTTTTTTCCAACTAACTCTATGCATACCTATATTATGATATCAAAGGGAAACCACTCTTTTCACAAAGAACTTAGAGATATCAAGCTCCACCTTAGACCAAGCATGTCTTCTTAAAGTGAACTAGGAACTCAAGATTACTTGCCTTCTTTGACATGACTGAATAAGATCAAACTCTTGATGACTCACTAAGATACTATAATCCTAATACCAACTATAGAATTAGGGAGATCCCCTTTTGTTTTCATGGCTTACACACCATATGAATAAATTTAACTCACAGACCATCCTCAACTATCTCCAATCATCTTGATAGCAAAACCAAATCTTAACACAAATCAAGTTTAGCTATCAACTGATAGAATTAAAAATAGATACTTGCTTACCTATCATATACTAATTGACTAATTTTTGACTTCAAAAGCCTAATGTCAACCTTAAATATCTTACCATGATGCCTAAAAAATTCAAACCTCAGATATACCAAGCTCCATGAACTCTCAAACTACTCATAATAATGTAAAAATAAATCTAAAAATGAATCATACACATACTTTTGCATACCATACCATGGCTCCTCATAAACTGATCTTAAAAAAAAATGCACATACTTACCAAAATACCTTTCACCTTGTCATATACATACAATATACAAAGAACATAACTCATACCTTTCAACACAGGTAACCTAGAATCCTCTCAAGATGAATCATTCTTTAACTATAACCTTATACATCTATAGATAGATGAGTGTTTCCATAAACCTTAATGGAGTCACCCATTTTCATAGGGTGCTAAAACACCATGAAATTATGATATTCCTGCATATCCAATCCATTCTTCTCAACCATATTGAAATAATTAGACCAATAGTCCTTCTTTAGAATCCACTTAGGCTTGAATGAAGCATTTGATTCATCCACCTTATCATCCTTCTTGTTATCTTTGACTGCCTTATCAATATATGAAAATAACACATGTTATTCACATTCATTCACATATGATTCTTGTTCTACCTTAGCAAATAGTCCATTTTGACTAGTAAACTGATCATGACTCACCTTGACTATCTTTGGTTTACATAAAAATGTTGGACCCTTCTCATGTACTCTAGGAGCTCCATATACCTTGTTATGTCTTGAGCATCATATAACTCTATTAGGATAAAATATTTAAATGTGTCCAACATTATGAAATCTATAGAACACGACATTATTATTCTTACCTCTTTAATGATCACTCCTTCTCCCATGGTCCCATGAAAAGTCATCCCTTGAGACCATTTCACAATCACTTGCTCTATGACCAAAGATATGACAAGCAAAACAATAACCATTGAAAGAATGGGAGTACCTCATTGCTTTGGGATGACTAATTGGTTTCTTTAAGTTATCTTTCATGTTGGTACTCTTATCATGTCCTATCTTCTCATGCTCTTTCTCAAACTTGATCATATTTTCTATGAGCTACTCATGCTCAACCTTCAAAGAATCTAGAATTATCTTCAACTGATCATATTTAAATTATTTTGAACTAAAATTTATATTGACACATTCTAACTAATTATTGAGATCCTTGATGATTTTATCACCCCTTTTGGCTTATTTAACCCATTCACTCTTCAAGGTACACATTTATTCCTTAATACCATTAACCATATATCTCAATTCATGCTTCCTCTTCTTTTGTTACTTCAAATAATTTAGGGTACTTATGATCTTAGCTTCAATATATACTTAAGGTTACTCTTCTTCACTATCATAGTAGACTTATTCATCATACATGTTGTTTCTTCTTTGGAGCAACCTATTCTTTAGCTAAGAATAGAATTTCATTGACAACTTAATCAACACATTCATAATCATCATCAAAAACATTATTATCACTTACCTCAAATAAATTATTATTTCCTTAAAAATTCTTGAAAATATATCTTACATACTTATCTTGTGAAATGAATTGATCTTCATTGTTATCATGATAAACACTGTCATCATCACAATCTATGCTTGTTCTTCTAGGATCTCCTTTAGGCTATTAGGCATACTTTAAAATACCAAGATATGAAACTAATTGTTGGAAGAATAATTAATAATAATGGGGTCAATTATTATTCAAAACCTTTATTTCAATTACACATAATCAATCATGAATCATTCAAACAACCATATAGGTCTAACAAACATAGGCAACTATCCACATAATAGGAAACATAAGAACATATCACATATGTGGGAAACCCTAAATGGGAATAAAACCAACTAACATCTAAAAAATTTACTAAAATAATGTAATACAAAAACAAAATTTAGTGAATAACTAACTCCACATGGAACACCAACCCTAACTAGCCAAACACCCACTTGACTAGGCTTTGGCAAGCAACTTCATGTAAGGAGGAATCAACCCCCTAGATGAATCGACACAAACTCAACAGCTTAATTTATTTTATCGCATTTATAAAACTATTTTTCTTGCACAATATATGATGATAAAATTATTTATCTCTTCACACTCTTTAACTCTCTCAAACTACTTTCTAGGCCTCTTCACTCAACTAGGTCTCTTCAAGATTAATTAGGTCATATGACCTTGATATTCATACTCAAACATCCTATTATATATTCATGATAGTAAACATAATATATTGTAATGGTATATGATACCTCCTTCCATTTTATTATCTTATATCTCATTTGTTCCTCAATCCAATCCTCTTCCTTGCCTAAATAGGACTAATATGCCTTGTTTATATACACAACTTATGAACACACACCTCTTGGCTAGACATAATCACTTAAACACTTATCTTTGGATTTTAATATATATTAAAACATGTTATAAACAATAATAAATCACACAAATCAGTCAACCACATATTCATTAGGCCTTATCCTCCTTTACACCTCATGGAGACCTAATAGGCCTTCTTTAGACACACGTTACACTTTTCCTTCCTTGAAATTTTTTAAAAATCAACACATAAAAGGAAAATATAATATAAAAATTAAATATACCCCAAATAATTTATTATATTGTAAAAAATACATTTTACAATAAAACACTACTTGAAACCCCTCATCAATACTTAGTCCTATTAGGCATGTGTACACCAAAAATCTACCTTTAAATATTGAAACTCAAAATTAATTAAGAAAATAAAACATGATAAATAAAACACATAAATATAATATAAATTACCTTAGTTTCATCACCATATTATATAAACACTTCAACTTATGGCAATAGGATTAAACTCATTTCTTCAGTATGCTCACTTAGAACTATCAGAATTGTCAAAAACTAGTCATGAAACTACTTAACATCCAACACCTAAAAGGACACTTTAAATGATTATAAAGACATTAAAAATATTATGTAACATATTTATAACAAAATAAATCACAAAAACCATAATATATAATATAAATCATTGGTCTTGTAGACCAATCTCCTAACCTTATCTCACATAGTCTTACCTTAACCAAATAAGCCATTTTGGCTTCAACTTTTCAACCTCTTACACTAACTTAAAATATTTTAAAAATAATAAAAATAATATATCATAAAAAAATTAAAACCATGCACTACATTGAATCACTCTTTTATTAAATTACAGTCAAATCCAACTTTTCATCACTACTTGGATTCTGCTTACTTAGAACTACCAAGACCATCATAAACATAGTCATGAAACACTAAACTTATAAAATATGTATAGGGAATTTAAAATTATTAAAATGAATTAAAATTATCCTATGAAATATCCATACCATATTAAAATATAAAAATCATATGGTCTAGTGGAAACTATTGGTCTTACATACCAATTTGTTGACCTCGTTACACATAAACCTCATTGAGCTAGACAAGCCATTTTGGATTTATAAATTTAACCACTTAAATTATATTTAAAATTAATATAATACATTTAAATTAATTATAATTAATTAAAAACAAATCCATTCACTTGAATTCATTGATCTACCCTGAAAACACACTTAGAACCAACTTCTCATTATTGCCTAGGTTTTACAAAATTTGCTCTATTAGGCCTATTAGTGATTGTCCTATTTAGATAAAAAATGATAAAATTAAGGACTATAAAAAATATATAAACCACCATTTACATAAAATACAAGTCTCTACCTTATTCATCCAATCATTTTCAAACTTTGTCTAATACAACTTTTGATAGTTACAACTTCTTCAGAATAAGACTGTATCTTCACATTTTCTCTCAACACTCTCTAAACACCACCACCTATAGGTAATTGTGAGATTTAAATACAATATAAAATAACTTAATAGTCATATAAATCTATTATTGGAATTTTTTTATCAAAATATTCAACATCAAGTCCTTATTATGGTTATACGAGGGTTTAAACTAGTTTGTAGTGTTAAAAATTGTTCATAATGCATAACCCCTCACTTCAAAAAATAATTCATATAAGTTTAACCTATAACCATTCCAAATATCTCATTAATATCTTATATTCCCATGAAAAGTTTTTATGAGCTAATGAGTATAATAAAATCCTTCTTGGGTTGGGAACCCTTCATTCTGAGCACTTGAGAGACCTCTAAACAACTTTTCATGACTTGTCCTTCAAACTAGAACCTCAAAATTCAATAAATTTCATAAAAAAAATTTAATAAAATTTTTAAATTATCATCTACTCACAATTTCCTTGGAAAAAAATCTTGATAGCCCATTAGGCTATACTCTTTCTCTACACCATAGTCTTCTTACCTTACTAAGATTTGAACTAACCTTCATACCTCTTTCCATGTTCTTAACATCTCACTATCATACTCAACATCTCAATATCATTCCATAAAACCTCTCTCATGATTAAACACTTCCATACATACTTCATATGCCTTGACAATATATAATGATACCTCATTAGGCCACGCTCTCTCTTTGCTCTCTAGACCTTGACCTGAAAACCACATTAGGTATTAAAACTAACCTTCATGCCTATTTTCATGCACTATACACCTCACTAAAATACTCAATAAACCTCATAAAAACACTCATTCCTAAGTTAACTCATCTCACCAAGCCACCATGCTCATACCATCTCACAAGGTCTCTTAATGTCATGACTAGGCGTAAGTTACTTAAGCACTTGAAATCAAAGACCTACTACCTATGAATTTATCAAAAATATAAATAAGAAAAAACACTCATAAACACTACAATAATCTATTTCACACTACATAATTTCAATTCTCATAATCTTATCACAACACACACTGCCAATTGGTCTTGTTCACAGTAACACTTGTTAATTATCATCATACCTTCATAATAAACTTCAATGACAACACTGATAACTTCATGCTGACCTAAACCTTTATATCAACCTTTACATCAATCAATAAATAATATAAATCTCAAAAAACTCATCTTGTCACATCAAGCTCACAAGCTCATACCTTAAAGACCACTCATCATACATCTTCACCAGATGCACCTTGATGTCAATGACATCAACCTTGTCATTGATGACATAAACGTTGACATCAATGATAACACTTCTCAACACTTTTGGTAATCATCTTCCCAATTTTTCAATGGATCCCCATTTTTTGTCTTTTATTCTTTTTAAAAAAAAATCTGTTGACAAACATGAACAATACCCCAATCGTGTTTTCATGGAGTGGAATCATCTACTCATTATTTACATAAATTATTTTGAGCCATGTTTTATTTAATTATTATTTTTTCCATTACATTTTACTTAGATAATATTTTTCACACTAATAGGTCATAATTCAAAATAAAAACAAATATAAATACAAGGCTACTCTAAGGCATTAAGGAAGACTATCCTCATTCTAAAACTCTATTCAAATATTTTAATGTTTTATCTATATATTTGTCAAATCTAGATTTAAGGTTTTTAAGGTTGAATTAATATTTTTATGCTTGTGTTAATGGTAACATAAGATAAATATCATATATAATTACATTCATAATTTCACACATACATGTAATGGGAGAACTACATTTGAATTTAAGCCCTCTTCAGAATATTGGCAATGGAGTGCAATGTTTGGTCATTCAATTATGATTCACTAATGTTAGTCTAACTTAATCCATTTTACCCAATACCCACCCATTTTATATAAATTTTATTTGTGTTAAGGAATTAGGTTATATAATTTTAGTTATTTTATGTTATATTACATATTTTAAAGTGCATTGATATCCCTAATCAATATTAGTGTAGGTGGTTTAATAGCTAGATTTTGGTCATAGCCAATTGAGATAAATCCATAGTAAACAAACTCAAGCATCTTACACCACTATCAACTTAAAAAAAACATATCTAATAATATTCTAATATTATTCCTATGATATCATCATCATAATTTTATTTTCTTAGTTTGTATTTATTAGTTAGCTATCATAGTCAATTGGGATAACTCTACATTCAACAAACATGAACACTATAGTGTTGTAAAATTGTTAGAGTATACTCATATAGAAGTTATTTTAGAATATATTCTTGATTCTAAGAATTCAAAGTCATATTTTTTATGAATTTATACTTTCAAACATTCAATTAGTGAACTAAAATCCTGACTTGAGGTAAAAAAATTCTTGTGTTTTCTAAAAATATCTATTTTCAATATTTATAAATTATCAAAATCATAATTGTTGGTTTTTTTACATCTTTAACATTTTCATATATTCTAATTTTTCAAATATAATCATAATAAAAGTTATTTTTAATAAACACAGGGTAAAATACCCATGGGTAATTCTCAATCCTTATTGATGCAACAAATACTAGATTTCATTCACAATAAGAAACAATCATACTATCAAGGAAAGTCTCAAAAATATATAAAAGTACACCAAAGAATTCCATTAGAAGATGAGACATACTAAAATCCTCATATGGGTTTTGATAGAAAAATACTTAATTATATACTGGTATATATGCAAAGAAACTAAACTCATTATTATGCTAAAATAAAGAAAATACACAAATACACACAAAGGTTATTATTTGTAGAAAATAATATCTCTTATAAAATTAAATGATGAATATATAAAGGGCCTCAATTATATAAAAATAAATGTCATGAGTTTAAGTGGTAGGGTAAATATACCACTGACTTCTTAAGATGACAAAGATACTAATAAAAATTGAAAAAAACCCTCATTAGCATCCTAAAATCCACTACTTTAAACACATACAAATCAAATTATGATATATATTATATAAGTCACAAAGAAGAACCATCATGTTGAGTGTCAAAAAATATAAGTAAAAAAATAATTTTATACATGAGGGGAAAAAAATTGACTACTTGAACAATATGTCCAAAAATATATGAGTCTTTCCAAAAAGGCACCATGTAAAAAAATCCTTAATATGGTCTTGACAACGAGGCCATTTTAGGTACACTTAAAAAATTTAGAGGAAAAATAGATTTGAGCTTTTAGATCCAATGGATCAAAAAATATATGATAGAGACAAAAAAAATAGAAGATTTTATTACTGTGGGGGGGGGGGGGGGGGGGCGGCGCGAGGAGTATGACTACCTATTAGACTAGACCCCACTCTCTAGGATTCAACAAAATGACATCACCAACATGAAAATTGCACCTTATAAGTGAAATAAAATATAACTCAAAAAAATATAAAGGTTTAAATCAGATGTAACAATTATAAATGTAACTTAATATATGATCTTAATAAGGTGATTAAATGAGGTCTCCCATAGGGTTTCACTGTAATACATGTACAAAAAACATGAACCCTAAATTCTACATCATTATGTCCATGTTGGTTACATGAATCTTGAAAAAACATGGGAGCTTCATAGACCTCATGGATTATGAGATATACCTCTCAAAGTGAAATTAGGTCAAAATTACCTTAGGAACATAACTAATCACACTCGAGTGTAAGCTAAGAACCCTGAAAAAAATCCTAGATTACATGTTAGAAACTTATAAGGTGTTTATAGTCGATCAATAGTTTTTGGGCCATCTAAACATAATAAAAGTGTTCATTTTTCTACAAGATGTTAAAAAAATGTTTATTTTAAAAAATTCATAAAAAATAATATTAAGTGATAGAGTTATCCTTCAATATCTATAGTACCATGTTAATATTAGGTCTAACCAAGATCAAAGAATATCCAAAGCATAACTCACACATGATAAAGGTGAGAAGGGGATAAATAAAATGAGAACAAAATAAGATTATTCAAATAGTCAACATTTGTGTGTATGTATAAATCTCAATATAAAATATAAAGGATGAGAAGAGTATTTACAACAAATTCAAGGGATTTCATATTTTTTCATATTGGTTACATAAAATGTGTCATCTAATAAAGGTGGCACACATGGGTAGGTAATAATTAAATACATTTTTGGACATGTTCACACTATAAAATATAACTACCTGAGTCAACAAACTAAATACACACACAATAAATATTTACACCAATTTATTCAAATGTGAGTGAAAACATGATTTGGTTAACCCTAGCCTAATTTGCAATAGATCGTAGGTAATGTTTTCTTTAAAAAATGACAATTAAGTGGAAATATGAATCTTTTTTATTTTCTACCCTTTCCATCTTATTTGATGTTTATTTTAATATTCAAATCAATGTACAATTATATAACATCATTGTGAATATCATGTTTTTATTTGTTAAGGTGTCATTTTGACTATCCATGTTAAGGTGGCACACATGGGTAGGTAATAATTAAATCCATTTTTGGACGTGTTCACACTAACTAATATTAGTATAAAATATAACTAATTGAGTCAACAAACTAAATACACACATAATAAATATTTACACCAATTTATTCAAATGTGAATGAAAACATGATTTGGTTAATCCTAGCCTAATTTGCAATAGATCATAGGTAATGTTTTCTTTAAAAAATGATAATTAAGTGGAAATATGAATCTTTTTTATTTTCTAACCTTTTCATCTTATTTGATGTTTATTTTAATATTCAAATCAATGTACAATTATATAACATCATTTTGAATATCATGTTTTTATTTGTTAAGGTGTCATTTTGAATATCCATGTTCTTGATTATTTTGTGTAATGTTTAGAAAGGATTGGGTGAACTTAGGTGAATTTAATATAATTTTTTGAGGAAATAATAAAAATTAAGTTATTCCACCAAATATTACACTTTGATAATCATAATCTACAATTCATCCCTTGGGTTATATTCCTCTAATCCTAACACCATATGGTGTATACTCATCATATGTTGGATCTGGTACATAAAATATCATCAAAATAAATTTGGAACTAGAAAGAGGGCCCTTGAACTTGGAACAATTTCCTTGGTTAAGACCTCATATCCCTCTCCTTCATGTATCAATATCTTTTGTTATGTGCTTAATAACACATTAATATAATGTTGGTGTTATAAGGAAGGTATTTAAACTTAAAATAATTTCCTTGTGGTTAACATCTCATTATCATATCCTTCATGTATCACCAAGTTTTGTGGTGTAGTTAAAATTAGATTAGAATAAATATATTGCTAAATGGAGGTCTTCTTAACATGATCCAAATTAATATTTTTCCATTAAAAGATATATACAATCTACTTTTTTGACCTCATATTACATTATACAAATCAAAGTCTAGTATTTTATTTGTTCAACTTTAGAAGTACATAAAAGACCTAGATTTTATAAAGTTAGGCCAAGAATATTTACTACTCATTTTTTCTTCCAAATAATCCTAGTTTCCATCTATTTTCACCCACAATTGTTAATGGGTTAGGTAAAAAAAAAATTAATGTTAAAGGATATGCCCATGAGTTTACCATAAATTATAAAAGATATATCCCTTGATATAAATCTATAAGTGGACAAAATACAAAAGAAAACATCACATCTTTCAAGTCTACCCAAATACAGTTAAACATAGAACATAAAGGTGTTGATTATAGGTTGTTCTCATTCAAACTACATGATATCAATTATGAATGGTTCCTTAATTTATTTGAATAATCCATAAAAAATTAGGGTACATTTTAAATAACTTTTCTAGTTCAGTTTGGCCAAGTCATTAATCCTAGTACTTTGTATCAACAATTTTATAATGTTAAGAAGAACCAAATAATATGATTAGAAATTATAATGTTATATTTTAGAGGATTTATATTCAGGTCATACCAATATATAGGTATAATATAACATTTTCTATTGATATGTATAAAAATGTACTTGGTCATATGACTTTTGTATTCATTACAAGATCAATATGAATAAATGACATGATAAAAACCTATGTTGAAGTAATCAATGTGGATAGACAACTATATTCATATAATAAATTCTCACTTCCACTCCTAATATCAATTATAATGTCTCAGTGTTGAATCTAATACCAATCACAAATCAATTTTCCTTGAGGCATGTTTCTTCAATCCAACATTTGGGTTTCATAAAAAATCAACCAACTGAAACACCAAGAAATTAGAGCCTATCTTTAGCTCCAAAAGTTAGTAATTATATATTGTTTCCTCAATATTTGAATTAGATAACATGATAAAGTATACATATCAAATATTTATTCACCCATCATATAGGACTAATAATGTAGAGCCATCCTTTAATAATTTGCATAAAATCAACACATGTAAATTATAATTTTTAAATTAATATAAATTTCATGCCAATTGTCATATCCCATTTTCCTCGACATCAGAAATGGAAGTGATTAGTGTAACAAATCACTAATGCTAACATCTGACTAGTTAGTTGAATGTTAATTTTAGGGATATGGATAAATAGGTAATGGAATAAAAAGTGGACTTATTATATTTATTCATTTTTGTTTTGTTTTTGTTTTTCTTTTTCAAATTTAATTTAATTATATCATTTAACATTAAATTCAATTGACTTTCTCATTCTACATAGTGTCATGTGGAATTGACTAGTTTATATTGTTTAGTGTCAAAAGAAATTAACTTGTCTAACTTACTAATGTCAAATGGGATTTGATATTTTTTTATGTTGATTAACATTATATTATTTTGATTTGGATTATACTATTTAAGGCTAGATAAGATTGATATTTTTATTTTATTAAATGTCAAATAAGCATATTTATTTTATGTCAACATAAAAAAAATAATTGATTTATTTTATTTAATAGCATCAAATAGGGTTGACATACTTATTAACACTATTTTAAAAATAATTTAATTTCTCATATTGATCTGTGGTGATAATTTATTAATTTCACTTTATTGATTTCGTTATATTGTATAACATCATATTGGAATTTATTGATTATTTAAAATAATTTCAAATGGATTTGACATGATTATTTTATTTATTATCAAATAGATATGACACATGTTAATTTTTATATTTAATAAATTTATTTGGTGGATATATTTAAAATAATTTATTAAGTATCATTAACCTGGTTTAACAATTAGATGGGTTTCACTAAGTGTGGTTGCAACACTATTAATTTCCCTAAAATGATGGAGGATATTATAAACTAGAGATTGATAGATGTGATTTTAGAGGACAAGCTAAATTGAGTGATTATCATATAAATTTTGAATGAAAATTGATAGTGAACATTCTTAAATCTTTTTAGTACCCATAGGAATAGTTAGGTAGGTAATATATGAATTTTTATAACTTAATTTTTTTGTTTACACACTAACATAAAATAACATTAAACATTAAATATTTAGCTCCATATGTCAAAAGTACAAATCCTTGTGCACATTTATTTTTATTAACTACTTAGTTTTATTGCGCAATAATATTATTTGAAACTTTTTGAATTTGAAAAAAAAAAATTGTTTTACTTTTAGCATGATAGTCAACTGTAAGAAACAATTTAGAAAGCACCAAATGACTTGAAGTCAATAGTTAGTTTTAATCTCAATTTGGATAGTCAAATTTAGAAGGAGGTTATTCAAATAATATTATTATTATAACAATAAGAAATCATATATATATATATATATATATATATATATATATATATATATATATATATATATATATATATATCAAATTTAAATTTTATTAACCTTTTTGGGAAAAATATATTCTTAGAACTCCAAAAAAAGTTACCATTAAATTTTAATTTAAATAGTGATAAGATCAAAAAACACAAGTAATAATAAAAAGGATAAGTAAATGCATGACTTTAGAAATTAGTGGTGGAAAAAAGATAAATATTAAATAACATATAAAAATCATTACAAGGCACCATTGATTTTGGGGTGGCCAAAAATTATAAAAATAAAAAAGAAATGATAAATAAGAGTAGAATATAGAAGATATATACTTGTAATAGTAGCAAAGAATATTTTTAAAATAATTTTTGTACAAAAGCCAATGCACAAATTAAAACTTTAGAGAGAATAAATAAATATTTTTAGGTAGAAGCACCATTCTCATATTAGAAAAAAAAATGATAAATAGGAGGAATATAAGCTAGATGAGATATGCTTCTAATAATAAAGTAGAATTTTTTTTGAGAAGAAATAATGGTTTTTAGGTAGAAACACCATTTTAGAGTCTTTGCATAGCATCCAAGGTAGGTGTTCTACATTTTATTTCCTTTTGAAACATTGAGATATGAAAAAAATATTTTTGGGTGAAATAAGTTATTAAATTATTTAATTTTGGTTAAATAAATATAATAAAACATGTATCTTGAAATTATAAAATTTATATATTAAGCTTTTACACATTATCCAACTTTTGAAAAAACTTGATCAGGAAGAATTCCAACACTTTCCTTCTTTCTCGCAATCATAATTATTTTTTAATTCATTTTATGCAAAACCAGATCGATTAGTTTCCATACACACACACAGACACACACACACACACACACAGACACACAGACACACACACACACACACACACACACACACACACACACACACACACACACACACACACACACACACACACACACACACACACACACACACACACACACACACACACACACACACACACACACACACACACACACACACACACACACACACACACACACACACCATCACATGGGTTTATATTTTTATGGTTTTTCTCTAGCTACCCATAATCCTATTTTGTTTTCCATTAACATCCTACACTAAAGATTGGGTTTGGTTGTTTTTATATATAATTATGACTAGCATAAATATCGTGTGTGTGTGTGTGTGTGTGTGTGTGTGTGTGTGTGTGTGTGTGTGTGTGTGTGTGTGTGTGTGTGTGTGTGTGTGTGTGTGTGTGTGTGTGTGTGTGTGTGTGTGTGTGTGTGTGTGTGTGTGTGTGTGTGTGTGTGAGTGTGTGTGTGTGTGAGCCATCACATGGGTTTATGTTTTTATGGTTTTTCACTAGCTACCCATAATCTTATTTTGTTTTCCATTAACATCCTACATTAAAAATTGGGTTTGGTTGTTTTTATATATAATTATGACTAGCATAAATATCTTAGATAAATATATGTAAAATATGATGATAAATATCATTATCAATATGCCCAATTCTATTTATTTCACAAATCAAAAGTCATATAGGCACCTTGAGAATGATATCTATCAACATCCTTTACATAGATTTATCTAATATATGTATACCAGTTTAGTGCAATACTGTTGGTTGGGTTTTAACTTATAATAGTTATGTTAATAAAATTATATTTTTAATAAAAATTTATATAGTATAATAACATCAACTAATTTTTTTTAAATGGAAATTTTTCTGAGTGATAGTCAAATGGATGTCAAATAAAATTATATTTTTAATAAAAAATAATATAGAATAATAATGTTGGTTAGTTTAACTTAGTGTTGATGCCTAGTGGTGAGTGTTTTAAGTGTTATAAGTGGGAGGTATTAGGGTCTATTCTTGGGATGACCATTATCTAGTGTCATTTCCACACTAATTTAAAATGGTGGGTTATTCATGAAAAGCATATGATGTAATGGACTACTAGCTCAGTGTCCAATACAATGGGGGTTGGTATGTGGCTTGAAATATGTGTTCAATGTGATGAAGAAAGTCCACATTCCATGGATAGGAATACTATTCACCACTAGTTTGGGCATTCTAGATTTAAAATGGTTGCAGTTCTAAGTCTATTTAAAAAATCTTGTTACCCAACATTTTGACTACTAGAATGGTTGGAGAGAAGGATAAAGCACATTTGTGTGATCATACGAGAGTTTCATAATTTTAGCTAGGGATAGAGCACGATCATAGGGTAAAATTATGGGTGTCAAGAATGAAAGGTGGGGGAAATCATGGTAAAAAATATTTGAATAGAGTTTTGTTAGAATAAATTAGTGAAGAGAAGTAATAGTAGAGTGAAGTAGAGAAGCCAGGCAAGATAGGTGCCTGATGAAAAGGTAAACTTTTAGGGGGTAATTCTAAATTCCTTGAGTAGCCTTGAAGGGAGGTGATAGGAGGGAAGATAGTGGGGACTAGAACTAATTTAGTTCCTTATGGAGGAAATCAATTTTCTAGGGCTTCTAATTTTAGCGTAAGCATAAAGGAAATCCCTATAAATATTTTAGAGGGTTTAGAGGGTTTGGGGGATGTAATGAAGATTGGATAAGTGGTGGTTTTGGAATGAAAATCATACTTTTTCATGGAGAAGGTTAAGAATTTAACAAAATGTGACCTAATTTACAAATGCACATGAAAATGGCCAATGATTAGGGTGATAGCATTATCGGTAAAAGCTAGTTGGGTCACTAGCTTGAAGGTAAGTTTTTTTCCCAAGGCTTTCTTTATGGTGTTGTTTAATTATTAGGAGGAAAATGAGAAGATATTAAGTAATCCTTTTTGGTATTTTAATGGAGTCAGACTCTAGTTTCAATAAAGGATCCCAAATTTTGATCCTTTAATTGCTTGAAAAGGGAGTTATCTAGTTTGGGTTTGATTCTACATTTGCCCTAGGAATATTGGAGAAAATCATGTTTGGTAATGTTGGGAGGTTTGATTGGCCTTATGATCCAAGTGGATGAGAAATAAATATTAGGAGGATAGGTGACATATGCTAGTGTAAGAGTTTATTGAGATTTGGATAAATAAATTCTAGAAAGTATTATGATTAAATATGAAGGAAAGGTTTAGGAGTAGAGAATAGATGTATAAATAATTCCATTCAGGTATTACAAATGCCATCATCTAGGGAACACATATAAATTCTATAAAATGGGTAGGATCTCCCATTAAACCAAATTCCTAATGGTTCAACCTAGACGGAGATTGAAATTTAAAAGTGGGGTTCTAAAAAGGAGTCTTGGAAGGGGAATGTCTTTTAGATTTTGTGGATGGGAAAGAGGAATCAATGTAGTCTAAGTTTTTGAAAATTGGTGAAATAGAGGCATTACTTGACAAACTAGGCTCTAAAGAGGCAATCTCTCTAACCTTGATGTTAAAGGGTTGTGATTTCATTGAACAATAATATCAATATATAATATCTTTTCTAAATCAAACCCACTAGAACTTAATGTATAAGACTAGATTGGGGGAAGGAGTGGGGGAAGCCAAAAAAAAAAAAGTGGAAGAAGGCCAAATAGAATTAGAAGGAGCAAAATATGAGGCTTCAAAGGGGGAACTAAATTCTAGAGAAGTGTTGACAATCTCTCAAACTTAGTGTTCTTTCTTTTAGTTGAATTCGGGTCCTAAGAAGAAAAAGGGCCAAAAATCTAAAAAGATAAAGTGGCAGGAGAAATTTTGGGAGGAAAATAAGGAATGATGGAGTTGTTTGTTGATGCTATAAGGTGGGGATGGAAATTCCCTCTCTAGGTTTATGAAGGTGATCTCTGAGAATGTTAGGGTTATTAATTCCACTAAAAAGAGGAACTTGGCTAAGCATATTCTTAGTGTGGAAAATTCAGATGTTGTGTTGATCCAAGTATCTAAATTGAGTTTAGAATAAGCATCGGTCTTGATGAACTATAGTTTGTATCATTATCAAGGTTCTTATATATAAGTAGTAGGATCTTCAGGGGGCCTAGCAATGTTTTTTTTAATCATTTTTTAACCAAGGTAGAAGTTGTGGAGGCTAGGAGTAATTGGAAGTTGTGGATAATTTCTAATTTTAGTTCAAATATTAAGTCTGTGTTGCTAAATGTTTATGGTCCTTATGGGGTGTCTTTGAAGTCTCAATTTTAAATGGAATTTTTTGATGTTTTGAGTGGATTTTTTGTGGAAAATTTTGTTTTAGGGGGTGATTTTAATGTAGTGTTTAATTCTAAATTAAAAAGGGTTGGAGCTCAATTTAGCCAGTAAGCAATTCAGGGTTTTGATGGGTTTATCCATAATAAGGACCTTAAAGATGTAGAAAAAAAATGGGTTGGTTCACTTTTAATACCAAGA
Source organism: Torreya grandis (assembly GCA_037957365.1). Lineage (NCBI taxonomy): Eukaryota > Viridiplantae > Streptophyta > Pinopsida > Cupressales > Taxaceae > Torreya > Torreya grandis. Next base: position 532,073 of record JARHVA010007884.1, read on the forward strand.
GATCAGGTTTTTAAAATATTTCTAAATATTTGGATATATTTTTGGTTTCCTCTAATTAGATTCAAAGAAAATGGAAGGTGGATAACTGGGTGTTGTCTCATTTTGGTTCAGATCACCTACTGATAACTTTAAAAGTACAATGTGATAAAAATCCTAATAGGTGTCCCTTGAAGTTTAAATTAATGTGGATAATAGATTCATCCCTTTTTATATTAATTTGGTAATGGTGGAAAATGTGTCCTTTGCCCTCAGGGTCTCAGATGTATCAAATGTGTAAGAGGCTTCAATTCATTAATGTAGGATTAATAAGTGGAATGAAGAAAATTTCAAGGATATTTTTAAGGAAAAATTTAGGGTTGAATTAGAGTTTCATAATCTCAATGAGTAGGTTTATATTAGTGGTATGGATGCTTAGGCTTACACTAAGGAAAAGTTGCTGATGAGGGATTATGAGGAGTTACTTTAGAGGGAAGAGGTTTTTTGGAAAAAAAATTTTAGAGATAATTGGCTAAAATATGGTGTTAATAATTTGTATTTGTTTCATTTCTTAGCCTAAGCCAAAAGGAAGGTGACACAAATTACTTATATAAGGTTAGGGAAGGGAGATTTTCTAAATTACCCATAGGAAATAAGGGCATAAGTTATGGCTTTATTCAAGAGTTGTTGAATGGTGAATATAGGTCCAATTTAGAGGCTCAAAGATCCCTTTTGGATCTGGTGCCTCTTTTGAATTCAAAAGTAATGAAGGATAAAATTTTGGCTCCTTTCTTTATAGAATAAATCAAAATGGTAGTATTTTCAATGGCAAAGGATAAAACTCTAGGTCTGGATGTTTTTCTAGCAGCATTTTGTCAATTCTTTGGGAGGTGGTGGGTAAGGATGTGTGGAAAATGGTGAAAGAATATAGAATTAGAAGGAAGTTATCCCCATATCTGAATGTAAATTTATTTTATCTATTTATAAAAGGGGATTCTTAGGTCTCTTTTAGTGATTATAGACTAGTTACATTGTCCAATATAGTGTATAAAATTATCTCTAAAGTAATGGCTAGTAGGCTCAAACTTCTTTTTGATATTCTAATTTTAAAAGAACAAGAAGATTTTGTTCCCAATAAGAATATCCAAGAAGTTATTATATTAGCACATGAGATTATTCATTATCTATCTCATAATCATCAAAAAAGGATGATGGTCAAGTTAGATTATAGTAAAGCCTATGAACAGGTGAACTAGTGCCCTATGATAAATATCTTAAGAAAATTTGGTTTCAGGAAAGACTGGTGTGATTGGGTTTTTAGTAGTATTATTGGGCATATATTTTTAGTTTTGATTAATGGTAGTTTGGAATTTTTTTTTTGAAGCTTCATAGGGCTTGAGGAGGGAGACCCACTTTTCCCTTTTCTTTTCATTTTGATGGTAGAGACATTAGGCAGAGTAATTAGTCAGGCTAAATCTATTAGGAGACTAACGGGTCTCAAAATGGTAGATAATGTGGAATGTTTATCTCATCATCAATTTACAGATGACATCTTCCTATTTGGACATGATTTGGTTGAAAAATCTAAATAACTTAAATACATCCTAAAGTGATATGAAGAGTCTTCTTGAAAGTTGGTCAATAAAGGTAAATCAAAAATTTACTTTGTTAATTATGATCAGATGGTTTAAATTTTTTTTTTTGGGATTCTGGGTTTTAAAATAGGAAAGTTTCCTAGAAAATATTTGGGGGTTCCTCTCTTTGATGGTTTAATAAAAGCAGGTTTGTGGAATGATTTGATTCATAAATTTAAAGTACAATTATCCTCTCAATAATCTAGCTTTAAGAGCTAAGTTGGTTTCGTTGATGGCTTCCAATTCTAATAGTATTTGGTGTAAGCTACTTCAGGCCAATTATCTAGGATCAGAGGATCCAGAGAGTGTGGTTTTAGTGGATAATACATAGATAGGCTCTCATGTGTGGAATTTTTTACTAAAATGTAGGCTGATTATCTTTCATCATGTTTCTTAGATGATTAACAATGGAAAGGAAGCATATTTTTGGCATGATTCTTGGAATGGGAATAAAACCCAAGAAGAAATATTTGAAGGAGAAGATATGATAAATATTTTGAAAGGTATTTGGGGTTCTAAAGTGGTAAATTATTTGTATTTTCATTCAATTTTGTTTAGGCCAATTATAAATTATAAAATTTTGGTTAATCTTATAATTTTTTAGGATCAGGGAAGGGCTTTGAAGGCTTGCCTTTAGAAGAGGAAAAATTTCCTTAGTAATAAAGAGGATCAACTTCATTGGATTGGACAAAAAAAAATATTTATTTAGTCAAACTTGGTTATCAAATGGTAAAGGCTAAAAATGATTCTTTAGCTTGGGCATGTTTTTTATGGTGAGGCAAATAAGGTCTACAAAAAGTGGGGGCTTTTGCTTGGATAGAAGTTCAAATTCACATTATGATGTAGGATAGACTAAATAAAATGGGATTTATAGGTCATTCTAAATGATTTATATGCAAATATGAAGAGGAATCAATGAATCATGTTTTTTTTAATTCCCTTTATAGTTTGATGTTGGGTTTGGATATGTAGTAAGTTTAATTGGTCTTAGGCTTGATCTTCTTCACTAAGGATGACTTTATCTTAATGGCTAATAGGTGAAGTGAATCACTCCCTATATAGTATGTGGAAGTGTAGTCTAACAATTTTGATTTGGACTATCTAGAAAGAGTGTAATGCCCGTGTTTTTGAAGATAAAGAGACACCATTATATGCGGTGTTACATGATATGGAACTTTATATTTTAGAAGTTGTATCTTCTTAGTTGAAAAGGAAATAAGGATTTTTATCCTATTGGGATATTCAAATGTGTTATAAATTGAAATATATAGTTCCCGCTCTCATTAAAAGGTTAATAGTAGATAAGTCTAAAAATAACATTAAATACTTGATGGTTTATAAGCCCCAAAATCCAGGTTAGTTCAAGTTAAATTTTGATGGTGACTGTCATGGAAATCCTAGGGATTAAGGAGTAGGTTGTGTGATAAAAGGCTATAAAATATCTTTAATTTGAGAAACTTATTTCAAGCTCATTGATATAATAAATAATAAAGTAGAAACACAAGTTATGGTGACATGGATTGAGTTAGCTCTTAAATGTGGAGTGGATTGTTTAGAGATTGAAGGTGATTCTCAAGTTATAATTCATGGCCTCTCTCTTCAAAAGGATAAATCCTAATGCTTGGAAATATTTTAACATAGGCTTGGGTGAAGCTAGGGATATTTCAAAGTTGGTCTTATGCCTATTGCATTCATGAAAGTAATAAAGCAATAGATTATCTAAACAATGTTAGGATTGATAAAAGGGAGGATGAAAGGGTTGATAATTTCAAAGAGAATTAGTTGGATTACAATAAAATATAAATGGTGGAGTTATGATTAATAGTCTTTTTGAGGATTATGAGAAAGGGTGGTAGATATTTAAATGATGGTGGTGTTATTTATATGATGTGGTATGTGATGCATAATCAAGTTGGGGCATGCGAATCTTTGGGAGGATGACTATATCGGTCATGACTCCCTTTAGCAAAGGCATTTTGATTTTATGTGGAAAAGATTCTAAGCTATGGATAATGGAGCTGAAGGTTTTATAAACCTTGACATGGATGATTTGTTTTAATGGTGCTAATTCAAGGGAGATGGGGTTCAATTTTATTTATTTTCATTTATAAAGTGCATCTAAAGTTAGGTCAGCCCACTTTATAATCTAGAGTCAAGTCAGCCCACTTTTCTTTGTTTTATAAAGTGATCCTAGTAGAAATAGAGATTGTATTCATTTAAAAGAATAAAAAACTACTACAATTATTAGTTTGGACCACTATTATAGTCTAGAGTGTAGAGGGAAACATAGGTAAAATCCTAGAAATAATCTAACACTTTTGAGCAAATTTTGGTCAACCCTAAAATAAAATATAACTCTTATAGATAAATGAATATTAGGGTTCACCTCCAAAAAATATGAGGATCCCATCCTAGACCATGATGACCACTAAGTTTAGTTACAACTATATTTCAAAAATTAAACCAAAAGAAAATACTAAAAAACCCACAATAAATATGTAGGGACCACTAATAAAAATGCAAAGGTAGATAAGAGGGGCTAACTCCTAACTACTTCAACTTGACACTCACATATTCCAACATAACTACCATGAGCTTAAACTCTTTGTCTAGCTTGGACAAGTTCTTGGAAGGTTCCATGAAGATCACCTCTGATTGGGCCACAAATCTTTGGCAAATATGGAAAGCTACTTCCATCGAGTCCTAGACTCCCAAGACTTGGTTGATGCTCATAGTGGAATAATTCAAAAGGTATAGCATCACCCAACATTAATCTTAGTTAGCCTTAGCCATTTTATTCCTCATAAACTATTTAAATTAACCCAAGTAGACTTCAAATTCCCCTTGATTTAGTAGATTACCATCTAAGTGGAATAACATGGAGATATTGACCTCCCAAAATTAGTTCAGTATCTTCTTATCACCCTCTTCCAAGGGTTTTGTTGTAGTGTGGGCCAAGGCTAGCCATTTCACCATCATCAATCTCATTCTCCCAACATAAGTTTGATAGAACCCCTAATCTTATGTTGGCATCAATTTGAGCTCTAGGAACATCCCCTTGTTGACTACTACCTATAGTTTCTAGCATTTCTCATTGATTTATTTGATCCTCACTAGGTATGCATGCATATATTGTATAATTATGTTGGTTTTAGCTTGAGTCCCCAATACTTTCCCAAGGATTAATAAAAATAGTAGGAGGACATCCTTGATCTACCTAATTAGTCCAACTAGGAACATACTCTTCACCTAGGCTTTGAGAGTTTGGACTTGCTCTACATGTCCTTGAGCAGTTTCTTAGACATGTTGTGGGTAGCCTAGAGGATGGATAGTGGGTCATTATCCATATTTTATTACCTAGTATCAACCCTCACCTTAGTGAGAGAAAATAGATCCTAATGGGTTTCCATATCACTAGGTTCCCCTCTTGGATGAATCTCTAAGTGAGTGTCATATTCATACTCCTAAAGGCTCTATCAAAACTCCACTATACATATGGGTCACCCTAGACATCAATATATGATTCATGTGACCCTAGGACCATCCCTTGGGTTATTGGGGGTGTAGGAGGTGTGGTTGAGATGGTGGTAAAGGGTGGAGGATGTGGTGGATGGGAGATGGAAGAAATAGAATGAGTGAAAGAGGTAAGGAGTGGAGGTAGAGGGGGCATTAGGGAGAAAGAGGGAGAATTTTAATCATATAAAATTTCAAATTTTTTATCTTGAGTGTGGCTTATGACACCCAACACAAAGGTCTCTCTTGTATTCTCTCATGACCCTTCCAAACACCTCTTTGTTGATTCCTAGTCATCTATAGATTTTTGAAACTTGATTCTAGCTCAGGCAAGCTATTTTTCCCATGCTAATTCCATCCCCTAGGTATTATACCTATAGGACAATAGTGCTTAAGTTGTATTATAGCACTAAACCCTAGGGTGTCCTATTTCTAGTGCTCCTATCTAATCACATTTTGAGCCAACATGACTATTTTATCCCAATTCCTCTTCTTCATTATGTCAACCTAATATGAATGGATTTAACAAATGGCCAATAGATATCTATAAAATCACACTCCAAATTCATTTAGGAGTGGTTGGTAAATATTAAAAAATCAATCAAGAATACAAGCAAGACTACTAAGGTAAATTTCCCTATTCTCTACATATAGCCATCCAATACAACCACTAGCATATTCAAACCCTCACACCAGTCCCTAACCACCTCAATTACACCTAGTTTAGCATTTTTACATCCATATAACACTATTTCACAAATCACATCAAGTGAGAGAATTACATATGGTTTGATCCCTCTTTAAAGTATTGGTATGTAGGCAATGTGCCCACACAAGGGGTGTGGATACATGTTAAGTGCATATTACACATACTAACCCCCCTCTTTCTCAAGTTTTATTCAAGTACTATGAAATTTTAGGGTTATATAATAAATCATAGCTATAAAGAGCTCTATCAACATTCAAGATTCAAAATTTCATAAACAGGCTCACACAGGGATAATGGACAAAACCCAAAAAATCAGATCCCTATGACTAGTTCGGACAATAATGGCAAGACTTAAACTATAGCATTAGACCCCAAAGTGACTTGTTTTTTACACTCCTATCCTTTCATTGATTGAAATATAGATCCAAGTTCATGACACTGTCCCAATCCTACATAGCTGGTATTAGCCTCTATCTCAATCGTATCAACATAGTTTTAAGATAAGTTACATTTCTCCTCTTTCATTACTATTTTTAGAAAGCTATGAAGGTCAAATAAATTATAAAAATTAGTGGTTAAATTATTTCAATATTATTTAATGATTTAATCAACTCAGACCTTTAACTAAATTAAGAATAAGACTCCAATATTTCCAAAATTATTAAATCATTTGGTGAACCTAACTTACTTCATTTACACATAAAATCCTAGAAACCCTAGGGTAAATTCCTTTCTGATTTTTCCAATAATTTTGTAATTTTTATTGCATATTTTATATTATAAATTCACGTTTAATTTTTAAATTTACCTCTATTAGTAATTTTAAAACCATTTATTCTAAACCCTAGTTGAATTTACTAGGTCCTTTTGTGCATAAAACCCTAGAAACCCTAGGTAAAATTTCTTTCTAATTTAGAAATATTTTTCTAATTTTTTACCTACATATTTTAAATCATAAATTCACATTAATTTTTTTAAAATTCCATAGTATTTTTTTTTAAAATATTTTCTTCCAAACCCTACTTGTATATACTAGGTCCCTTTAAATCAAATTTTTTCTAATATTTTTTTGATTTTTTACTTGCATATTAAAATAAAAAATTCACATTAATTTTTAAAATTTCATAGTAATTTTAAAAAACAATCATTTTTCAAAACCCTAGTTGCATATACTAGATCCCATTGCTTTTGAGGTATCACCTTACATGTTTGTGAGCTTCGTATCTTTTTTATGCACTCTCTAGTTTGTTATTTTTAGGACTTTACATTTCCTAAATTCAATACTTTCCTTCCATATAATTTTTTTTATTACAAATTATTATAAAAAAATTAATTGATTTTCAATTTGTTTTCCTAGTTTAACAATGGCCCAATACACCACTTTTGATGAAACTGATAAAAATGGAACTTTAAGAACTCTTAACTAAACATCCTTACATGAAATATGATATTCTTAAAATAATATAAGAAGAGAAACAAAAAGTGATCAATGGTCAATCTTCTCAAACCATAGAGCAACTAGTTACACATGACACTACGGGGACAACTATGTCTCAATAACCCCCAATAACAACCCAACCTTCCTCTATGCCACCATCTACAACTAGTACATCTTTATCTCTTGATGTGGTAACCCTTATGCAAGAGATAAAATCTCTTCAATCCAAGGTGATACATCTCAAGTAAGGTGCCTCTATACCTACACAAGATTTGGATTCTTCTCTACTTCATACACCATTGGAACGTCATATCACTTCGACACCCTTGCCATAAGGTTCTGTTCAACCCAAGCTCATTCTATATGATGGAAAGGGTGATCTAGAGACACCCTTGAGAGATATTCATGTAACATGCTTAGAATATGTGCTAAATGACTAGCTACTAACCAAGCTATTTCCATGGAGTCTAAAGGATTATGCTTTACAATGGTTCTATAGTCTACCAAATCAATCAGTCAACACATTTAATCCACTAGTTGACATGTTTCTAGCTCATTTCAGCATTAACATTAGTGATAAGTTTTCCTATGACCAAGTTGAATAATAGAAACAAAGGTCAAATTAACATATAACAAATTATGTTATTCGATATAATACTATCTTGACTAAGATGACTAGCCCCATGGCCAATCAAGAGTTAAAATATTTCTTCAAATAGAGTCTTCTACTAGCCATGCATAAGTTAATTATGTTCAAAATATTCTCTTCCTTCACTGAGTTATGTCATACACTAAATGAAAGGGAATTCAAACTAATTTCAATGGAAAAACTCAAGTACACAAATATATTAAAAATAATAAACAATAGTAACAATAAAGTCCCATACAAAGTAAAGGTCAATGATAGAAATAGTCAAAATCAACCTATAGTCAATGTATATTTAGAGCCCCCTTAATGAGTGGCTTTATTAGCACTTCTTTGGTAAACTTTTACCAATCTACCAGTATCTCCATTCAAAGTTTTATAAAAGTTATTGGAATGTAACATCATATCTCTCCCTCCTGTTTAGGAAGTTAATCCAACAAAGCCTTTTCCATGAGGATATGATCATAATGGATTTTGAAATTTTCACAAGGCACTAAGCCACACAAAAAATAGATGCATCAATTTGAAACACAAGATACAAGACTTCATAAATGGTAACATTATTGATCTTGGTAATTTAGTTGAGCCTCCTTAGGTAAAGCAAACATAGTACACATCTTTGAAAATATTTTTAGACCCTTTTCTATAGCATTATAAACAAGAGATAGGGTATACATTAGGTGTTCACCATGTGTATCATGCACATCCTTCACCAACTACATACCAAACACCTTCAGTTGAGTCACATCCTTTGAGTAATATGATTGATGTATACAATTCCAAAGTTTCAGCTTAACCTTTGATCTACTTCTCAGAGTAGGAGATAGTTGAGGATGATTCAGCTTATCATGCACTCTTTATTAGATCTTACATTCATAATCATCCTATTCATAGTGTTCTAGTGTGAACATGAGAACTATGACATTACTATAACATTTGGGATATTTAGAATAGGATATTACCTCAATGGACAAAGTTATTAGTAGATTCAGTGGGAACATATAGAGTTTATTGGGTGAGATTGTACTTCTTCTATAGGTTAGTCCAATACATGTGGCCATACCATTTACTATTGTTTCCAGTGTAAGTTTTTTAATATGTTACTTGGTTGACCATGGATTTAGAAACTTCAAGTAGTACCTTTTATAGTTAACAGATACATGAAATTAATTCATGTTATTAGGTTGTTATAGTTGGTAGAGTTTCATATGAGTTACTACTCCCCACTTCAGAGCCATCTACAATTTTTTAGTCACCAATTTAAGTTCTACCACCAATTTTAGTTTCTCCACTAGTTTTATTTCTTTCTCTAGTTCAGATTCAGACATAGTTGAGGCCTCCCTTAATATCATAGAGAGCTCATACACTTCCATAGAAGCCTCTTTTTGAGCAGCCATAGTTTTAGGATTATAGACATCTTCTAGCTATAGTGTTCACACCCAGGGTAGTATCATTGAGGTCTCATGCCTCTACACATAGAGAACATATTTTTAAAGCTTCTCATATTACTAGATGGATCCCTAAGATCCATATAGTTGCACCCACTTCTTAGACTTATAGGGATACCCACAATCGGTTTCTACTAAAAATATTTTAGAGAATTTATAGATACATAGCTTTTAGAGCCATAATCTCAGCCCTTTCATCATTCTTCATGATCATGCATGATCCCTCTCCTTGGTAAAATACACTATGATAGAGAGTCTCCCATGAGACATATCGGTTAGTATCATTTATTATCAGTATTTGTTTGTATATATCTTCTTAAAATTCTTGTACATAGTCTTATTATGATTGATTTTACATAGCTTAATAAAAAATACAAAAACATTCAAATATGTCAAAATCCAAAAACATTCAAACATATCAAAAATACAAACACATTCAAATATTCTAAAATATAAAAACATTAAAATATGCAAAAATTCAAAAACTTTTCAATTTTATGTATTATACATGATTTATATTTCTACTACCAAGTTAGACTTACATTTTCTATTCTATGCTATTGTTTGTTGATTTATCTATAATACCATGCTTCACTTGATCTACTTTTAGGGGGCATCCTACTTCTATGTTTGAGACAATCTACCCCCTAGGGGCATCTTCTACATGACTATAGCATCCAAGTTATGTCATTCCTACACCACACACTCTAGTTATCATGTGGATGTACATTGCTTACTAGCTTACATAGATTACTCTATCAACACTCACTAGTATATAGCACTTGTGAATTTATTAGCATCTACCTAGTCTTGTATTCCATGTCTTGCATACTTTCACTTCTTTCTTTGATTAGTTAGATGCAATTATATTTCCATTATTTACATGATGTACTTTCTTGCTTCATGTAGCTATATGTGATTGCATTTCTCAGTTCCTATTTTATCTCATGTATGTGCCTTAGGACATTTTCCAATTATGTGTATATGTGGCATTTGAGCATGCCTTATATGATTGCTTTCTAGTTTGAGTGACATGTGCCCATGTCCCTTTTTGCTTGGCCTCTTGGCCTCTTTTGCATGCTTTTTAATTCTTTCCTTATGTGTTTGTTGCTTGTTTGCTTCTCAAATTTTTGTAATGCCATGATCCACATCATGCATTATCTTGCTTTCTTGGATTTCATAATGGACATAATGCTCTATCCCTCCTTGAAAACTACCAATAAAAACTAAAAGCTAACATTTCCAATTTCAATTTAGTACATTACACATGATATTAAATTATTATATCTATTTAGGCATTCCCCTATTGTATCTAACAATCTCTAATACAAACTATGCTATATCTTGAGACATCTTTTTGATTATCATTGCTATATCATGTATTTTGTAGCATAACACACTTATAGGGCTCTTTCTTTTAAGGGAAGTCATTATAGGGTGTTCATTCCTACACTTAGAAGAGGGGGAAATAAATAGATGTTTTTTCACAAAGATCAGAGCTCCTACAGATCAAAAAATCACTTTTTAGAACACTTAAAATAGCAATCAGAGGTCAAACCAGGAAAAATAAACCAGAAAATAGTGATGACTACAAAACAATACCTAGTTTCAACAAAAGACAATAGTATCAAACATGGATAATAGCACTTGATACCAAGGTGTTCTATTTTTATCACGCTTGTCCAAATAACAAAAATACTATATTTTCTAGAAACAAGTAGAAAGGTCAATTTAGCTATAGTTTTATCACCTATAGTTCAGATCATATTCAATAGTTTTAGTATAGTTTTTTTTCAAATAATCTATATATAGGGGCATCATACACAGTATGATGGATCTCACTTCTAGTTTTGTATTGGGTAGTTGGTATAAATTTTGGATCAAAATCCATGTTATAGACACCAATGATTGGGGGTAATTTACACAACATATTTGACTTTTTTTTTTTTTTGAGTTTAGTAAATTACCCAAACATTCTCAATAGTTGTGTGCCTTACTCTATTTGAAATTGGTTGGCATCATTTTGGAGTGGTTTTCATACAATCCTAATCTCCATATTCTTGAGTGGCTTCCACATAATCCTAATTTCTAATTTTAGAGTGGCTTTCATGCAAGCCTAATCTCCTCTTAGAGTGGTTAAGATTGGTCTAGTTTTTAGTACACATTTGGCTATCTATGCCACAAGATGAGATTAAAAATCATTCATGGTTTTCAGGATCCATCTCATACAACACATTCATATCAATATCAATTTATAGCTTCACTTCATGGGGTAATGATGGAGCTAAAGGAATATCTAGCCTTTGCATTTTTGATCCACCTACTCAAAGGGATTGGACACACATTCCAAATATCAATTAACACATGCATGATCACATAGCTTCACTTAGTGGGCAATAATGGAGTTAAAGGGCCAGCCTTTGCATTCTTGAGCCACTCTCGAAGAATTGAGCACTCAGTTCCATTCATGATATTACTCTTAGTACAACACATATCTAGCATATACAACATCATCCATCATCACTCATGATCACAATAATTTTTATATTAGTTCAAATACGCAGTGAGGTGTATTCATTCCTTTCTTTTCCTCTCTCTCTTACCCATATTTATACATTCTTATTTTAGATATAACATATCTAATAAGAAATGATCTACTTTGTTTTCTCTTGAAAATTTACACTTCATAATGTTCTCTCTCTATTCACACCCAACATCACATAACTTCATGGGATTCACCCTTGTAGGTAAGTTTAGGTAAACTTTCTACTTTTCTTTTATCTTAGTATTTTGCTTTTTTGTATCACTAAAATAAAGGGTGGGGGAATGTAGTCATATAAAATATCAAAATTGGTAGCTTGAGTGTGGTTTGTGACACCCAACCCATGGATCCTTCTTGCATGACCTCATGACCCTTTTAGACACCTTTTTATTGATTCCCAATAATCCATAGACTTCCAAGACTTGATTCTAGCTTAGCCAGGTTAATTTTCCCATTCTAATTCCACCCCCTCGGTCTTATACTATAGGAAAATAGTGCCCAGGTTGGACTGTAGTGTTGGACCTCATGATTTCCCATTTATATCACTCCTATCCAATCACATTTTGAGCCTAAATGACCATTTTTTATTGATTCATCTTCTTCATTATGTTAGCCTAGCATGAATGCATTTAACCCATGACCAATAAATCTCTATAAAATTCCACTCAAATTTCATTTAGGAAGGGATGGAAAATATTACAAAAGCAATCAATACTACTAAGGCAAATTTATCTATTCTCTACATATAGCCATCTAATATATCCACCAACATATTCAAACCCTCACACCAGTCCCTAGCCACCTCAAGCACACCTAGTTTAGAATTTTTGCACCTGCATAACACTATTGCACAAATCACATCAAGTGGAATAACTACATATGGCTTGATCCCTCTTTAAATTATTGGTATGTAGGTAGCATTCTCACAAAAGGGGTATGGATACACATTTAGTGCATCTTACACACACTAATCCCCCCTCTTTCTCAAGTTTTATTGGATTACTATGAAGGTATAGGTTTAGAGATTAAATTATCTCTACAAGGAGCTCCATCAACATTCAGGATTCAAAATTTCATAAGCAGGCTCACACAAGGATAGTAGACAAAACCCAAAAAACTTACATCTCTATGACCAATTTTGACAATAATGGTAGGACCTAAACTATAGCACCAAACCCTAAATTGTCCTATTTTTAATGCTCATATCCTTTCACTAAATGAAATCCAGATCTAGATTCACAATACTATCCTAGCCTTGTATAGTTAGTATCAGCGTTTGTCTTAGCCATATCAACCTAGTTTTAAGATAATTTACATTTATCCTCTTTAATTACTATTTTTAGAAAGCTATGAAGGTCAAATAAATTATACAAATTAGTAGTTAAATTATTAAAATATTATTTATTGATTTAGTCAACTCAGACCTTTAACTAAATTAGGAATAATACTCTAATATTCCCAAAATGGTTAAATTAAAATTTAAAGGGGAGGTCTATAGTAACATTTCAACTTGCTATTGTTCCTAGGTGAGGTTCACTTGAGGTGGGATTACCCTTAAAAATGGGTCATTTAATGATAGGGACAAGATAGGTTGGGTGAAGGATAGTGGGGCCTTTAATAAGGGAGATGGGGGCTTGAGGATCCAATCTATAGAATACTACTACTAGGTATGGAGGAGTCACCATGACCTATAAAAGAGGTGGAGGTAGAACTAGAGGTCTTCAAATTGGTGCTGAAAGATGGGTTGACTTCTATTTCTTCTTCAACCCCTTTCTTGGGTCAACTCCAAGTACTATGGTGGATGGTACTAATATGATCATGGGGGATATAGGGGATGATGGTGAACTCATTTTATCCATGGAGGAGAGTGATGGACTAACTAAATTAGGGACTGAGAGGATCCCTACTAAAGGTAACAAGATCCCAAAGGCTATAGTCACACCTATTATTGAGGGTATGCCCAAGGGATACACTAGGAGGACTCCAAGCCATGAGATGGGTAGAGCATAAGGGAATGGGGAAGAGATGATGCTAAAAAGGATCAAGGCCAAGGTTACTTAGGTGAAAGGTGGAATGGAAACAATATGAAATAAAGGGGGAGATGGAGATGAACTAATGGGTATCAAAATAGGGAGTTGGAACATGATAGGATCAAGGGGTGGAAGAGAAATAGGAGGAGATGGAGGAGTAAGTGGGGAAATTTATATGGGTACCTATCAAGTACCTCATTAAGGACTCATTTTTGAGCTAATAATCATATTGAATCTTATAGCTTACAATGTTGATGGTAGAGAAGGTTGTACTTGTGCATCTTAACATCATGTAGTTAGGGCTCAACTCTATCGAGGGCTAGTCATTAGTGATTTTAAAAGACGTAGAGGTGGAGCTTGAGGAGCCACTATAGGAGGTGGAGATATCATGCAAAGATTAACTAGAGGATACAAATATTGAGGGGATAGGGTTGTTAGTGGAAGTGGAATGGGAGATAGTGTTGGAGCTCAATTAAGAAAAGGTGGTAAGATGCCCTATAAGATTCTCTAGGATATGGATAAAGTAGTTAGAGTTAGGTCTTCAATAGACTAAATAGGAGTTGGATGGGTTATTAAGTGACCTATCTGAGCCTTCTTCCCTTTCTTATTTCGCTTAGATGTTATTCAAGATAACACCTCTTGGTCATCAATAACATTCAAATAGAGCTCATCATCATCTTCATATTGATGGTCATAGTTGATGTTAAGTCCAGTTTAATATTGAGCAAAATGAGTCCAAATCACCCCTTTAGGATCCCACTATTAAATCTTGCACTATGTGAGAATGAATTAGTCTCACCTAGTTGACATATTTTGTATAGATGAAAATTTTCTATATATGTTCCCCTATATGGTGATCAGGAATAGAGGGCACACCTTTTACTAATATTATACATAAAATTCAAAGATGTCATTCACTAGTTGATAGGTGATCTCATACTATCCTAAGTGGTCATGAACATAATATGGTAGGTGTAAGGGGGTCTTGAAGGAAGCCTACAACTTAGATCATCATGTCATATTTATACAACAATCAATCTTCAATGGTTGTGATAGAGTCCTATATTATCTTTGAGAGCTAGGGAATGGGAGTTTAATTAACTTCCTAGTACACCACCAGGTAGAAGTGGTCATAGACATCCCAAACATGCTAGTGGAAATGGTGTTCATAAATCTTGAATAAGACCATGTGGATAGCTGGGTCATTGATAACTCATGTAGGAAAGACTAATGGCTTGAATAAGAGCATCCCATAAATGGTGTCAAGCATGAAGCTCATCAAGTAGAAGTCATCCCCATTTTGATTTTATATAATGGCATGGACTAACTTGAAGTTAATTAGGCATCTAATGTTTAGGGTGTTAGAGTGAGTCAAGATCATGTGTAGAAGGGGAACCCATAACTCATTGACATATTGATAGTCTAAGTCTATGAACAACTAGTTTGGTAAAATCATGCCTACTCATATTTCCTCTCAAAAGGTGTGAACTATGTAGTCATTGATATTTTATTTGTTGACCCACTTGGATTTAATGCTATCAAACTAGTCATGAAGGACATCATAAATCTAATGATTTCTCATCTATACTAGCATTATCACTCCATCATATGAGAATAAGAAGTTTGAGAGGGAGTAATTTTCCTTGAAGGCATTCTTAGATATATCAATAATTTGGTTATGAAAGGTGGGTGAACACACCTAATAATTAATATCACCTTGCATTTGGATAGCCTTATGGAGGATGTCTCTTAGTAATTTGGCATAGGGAAATGCATCTAGTTTATCCATAACTCTATGAAGTCCACACATTTATAAGATTGAAGGTCATCCTCAAACTTGGCCAACTAGTCATTGACATTGGCAAAATCCCTAGGGACCTGCTCAATTACTTTAAATATGTCATTATAGTATTTTTACCTAGTTAAATCAACATGGAAATTAGTGTCCTAGTACTCAAGATCAACCTTTGGGTTAGAGGATGCCATGGCCATTGGAGTAGGATATAGGAGAAATTAAGAATCCATAGGCATCAAAGGAATGGGATACAATGGTTACGTGTAACTTTAAAATCAAGGAGTTCATGATTTATTATAATCTAATAATAGTAATTATCAATGGGCCTACTTTGTGATTTATAAGTGTATTCACACATCTCCCTACATTAATTCCATTTGTTAGCTCACTTGTTATGAATTTGAAATTGATTTGATGGCTAAATTTTCTCCATTTATTATTGAATCTAGAATGGAATTTGGATCCCATTATGCTCTACTACTAACCTAAAATAGAAATGGTGATGAGATGTTTTAAAAAATATAAAATTAGATCTAGTTTCCCATTATTTTAATTCCTAACACATGGTAGACATGTAATCACATCTCGTAGAGGCACCTCACCCAACTCTTTCTTTCTAACATGTGTCATCCACCTATTAGTCCTCCCATTAATGGTCAGAACCTAAGCATGGTTTTATACTCCATTTATTTCCTATAAATTATGTGATGTATCACCTAGGTATATGTGTAACACTTTAATTAGCCTTAGTTAAGCACTCATACTTCATTTTGAGCTTCATGGGTCATAAATGGAAACTAGTTCATCTTCATACTCTAGATGATGTGGTAGCTCCTTATTAGGTTGATCTTTCCTAGGATCTGACATATCTAATAGGTCTGAGGGAATAGCCTCTCTAAATTTAAATGACATGTCACCTCCCCAATGGGTCACACTCTCCCATGTTCTAACATCTTTGATAGGTCTGAAGGACTAGTCTCTCTAACTTTAAATGATGTGGCACCTACCTATTGGGTTGGACTCTCCCAAGCTATAACATATCTGACATGTCATAGAGACTAGCCTCTCTAAATCCAAATGATGTGGTACTTCCACATTAGGTTGGGCTCTACTAAGCTCTAACATCTCTAACAAGTCTGGGAGACCAGAATATCTAACTCCAAATGACATGGCACATCCCATTAGGTTGGGCTATCTTAGGCTCTAACATCTTAACAAGTCTTGGATATTAGCCTCTTTGACTCTAAATGATATGGCACCTCACTATTAGTCTAGGCTATACTAGGATCTAACATCTCTAATAGGTCCTAAGGGATTGGCCTCTCTAAATCTAAGTGACATGACACCTTCCCATTGGGCTAGGATCTATGAAATTGACAAAATGATGAAGTAATAAAGATAAAAAGAAAATGATTCATTAAATCTACATGTTAGACATGGATAACTTGAGTTGTCATGGAGGATAATCAATTTTCTAATCTAAGAAGGGAACTATAATCTAAGAACATCTTGTGAAAATTGACCTTCAATTTTAGTGCCATTATATGCTAAAAGAGAACAAACCCTACTTAGTTGTTTTTATAAAAGTTAAAAAAAGGTTTGTTAATATTTCAAGAAAATCAAAGCAATGTGTATTCTAACTTTTTGATCAGACATCACCGATGAGAAAAAAAGGGAGAAATATAAATCTCTAGTTCATGAAATTTTTAGAGGGGTCCTCCATTTTAGAGAAAATGGGGCATATTGGACACAACAAATTGTGAATTCCATAGGGAAAGTGATGAGAAGCACTTAGAACCTTACTAGTTATTTTTCTTCCCTTGCTCATCATAAATATTATATGGAGGGTATTTTATCATCCATAGAAAATATGAGGCACTAAAGACTCATAATAGAAAGTGTCATACTGAGCTTCCACCTGTAGATGTCCACTATCATGTGTGAGAAGTGATTTTCATTCTAGTTCATTCTTAGATTACTTTCAAGTAATCAAGGTTGGATTGGTTATCAGACATCCTCCAAGCCATTGTTAGCTTCATGGCTTGGGGGTGACTAGGGCATTTCTTTACTACTATACGGGGGTCCATATCCCTAGTAGAGATGACTATAGTCACGTTCATGGTGTTAATTCACTATATTTAGGCCAAAAAGCCTATAGTGGAGATTACTTGTATATCCCTTTTGTTGTAGACTCAAAATTTAGATTTTTCATGCTTTTTTTATTATTTTATAAGTTTACCAAGAAGATATCATTACTTATTAATCTTATCCATTGAGGGTTCAACACCAAGCCAAGGGTGAATGGATAAGGGGAAATCCTACATAGCCAACTAGTCCTTAATCAACTTGAATAATCCAATATCTTCTAGAGCTATTATTTTAAGTGCATCTTGGTGTCCATCCTAGGTCTAGGTTATTCTAAAATCCACTCATTTCTTTTAGAATAATTGGATTCTTAGATCTAGGATGTTAAGAGTCCCCACTACTTTCCTAGAATCACTTAGATCTAAGGTTTCCACCTAGGCTTTATTGTGTCTTAACAATCTTTCCAGGCTTTGGCCACCACCTAAAGTAGTTACTAATAAAAGGTTAGGCATCAGAGGAATAATGTAGAATAACAAAGGGGCTAGAGGGTCAAAATACAACACAAAAAAAATCACATAATAGAAACAAACACACAATAAAAACAAAACTATTTAATATATACATTACTTCCTCCTACTCAGATTACTCAAAAACCACTTTGGAGGGGACAATTAAGAAATAGTACTTCAATAACTTCCCATTTATGGGAAGCAATAATTCATTCCCCTCGATATCCTTGAGACAAAAGGCATTTTTTCCCATTATCTCAGCTATCTAGTATGGGCTAATCTAAAATGGATTAAATTTTGAATTCTTTCCTTTATTCTCATGGGCCTTGTCCCACATCAAGACTAGGTCCAAGATTATGAAGGCCTTAACCTTCACCATCTTTTCAAACCACCTCTTTATTATTTATTTATGCTTGATAAAGCTCAACAAAGCTTCATCCCAGGCTTCCTCCAACTGTATTAGGTCCAAAAATATGAAATTCACTTTATCATCTAGTTCCATGAATTTTTACATGAACTTATATGTAGGATTTTTGAATGTGACCAGTATGATTGGCTTTAATCTATAGACAAGAAAAAAAAAGAGAGAGAATTTAATGGCTTGTTTATACCTAGTACGATCTAACTATAAGGCAAATTTTAACAATGAGTTTCATTCTTGGGGCTTCTTTATGGCTAATTTCTTAATGGCATCCATCAAGTTTTTGTTGGTGGATTCTACCAATCTATTCCCTTATGGGTAGTGATTGGAGGAGAACTTGAAGGTGATTATATTATCATAATACCACTATAAATTTTGTGGATTAAAAGTTGGGGCCATTATCACATACAAAATAAATAGAGACCTTAAAATGGGTGAATATGGTAGTATCAAGGAACTTGATGACTTTAGTAGTGGTGTTATTTTTATTCATAACTACCTCCAACCATCTAGTGTAGTAGTCCACTCTTATGAGGATGAATTTTTAACCAAATGATGAATTGGGGTTAATCACTCCCATGAAATATATCCCCCATTGTGAAAATAGTACATACTCTAAAACAAGTTGTAGCAACATTTTAGACACCAAAAATCTACACATGATAGTTTTGAGTGTCAAAACACCTTTATACCACCTCAAGACCCCCTTAGGCCTAACTATGACTATTTGATTAACAACTAGAACTAACTCTAGTCAATTTGACCTCTTGACAAAACTGACATTTTTAACCCAACTTACTTTTGACCCTCAATTACCAATGGTCACCCTAACCATCGACGATCACCTTGACCATCGGCAGTCAGGTTCCACCATCTAAAACACAACTCCCACATCACTCTACCTTGTTTTTTTATAATTAGCTCATCTAATTCATGTGTGAGATAATGTATGCATGATTTATATTTAGACAATTTTGAACCTACACTTTTACCTCTTAATTTTGCTTATAATAAGAGAGTAGGTGAAAAGGATCTAATAACTATCAAGAGATTTTGTATCTAGAGTTTCTTTCCTAAGTCATTCTTCTAGATATATAATGATCTAATCATCATGATAGAGAACTAAAATGCTACCATCCATTGGCCAATAACCAAGTACAGTTACTCTGCTAAAATCACTCTTAACTCTATTAATATATTTTTTGATTCAACCATTCATCCAATCAACCATTGGTAAGATAAGTATCTATTTTAATTATTCAATCACTTTTTTGTATTTTGCAATCAACCTATCCCAAACTAATCTCTTAGAATTACAATCTATGACCTTGTCTAAACATCATTTTATTAACTAGACCCAACCCATAGTAATCATTAATGGTCTTTCCCAACTATTAATGGTTACCCCAACCATCGATGGTCACCTCAATTTCCAATCATTACTATGGTACAAAATAACAAGTTATTTTCACCCACCAGACCTCAACTAAATCCAACTTTCTTTTCCTTAGCCTGATTATAGATCCCCAACCTATTTTTTAAACCATACCCAGACTATTTAGAATTATTATTGACCCTCTCATTGCTATAATTAGTCACTTTTGTCCTTTATCAAGAATTTATTGTGTTTAATTTTAGTATCTTCTATTATTCATACAAGTACTTTATCTTTTATAACTTTAATGTTTTAAAATTTGGATTGATAACCTCCAAAGAAGCTCATGCTTCTTAGATCTAGCTTGCTAGGCAATCCACCCTACTATATAACCAATCAAACATTTTATTTGAGTGGTTTATTATCTACAGGTCATTCCTCCCAAGCCAAAGATGAGTATGTACAATCATATAATTTAATGTATGCACAACCAAATAGGTTTTTACACCGTACCCATATCTAGTTTCTTTTTCTCTCTTTCTTGAAATATAAGCTAAAATTCTTTGAAATATTCTAGCATGTTCTTCTCCCTATTCTATGATCATAAATGAAATTTAAAAATTATTTTGGGTTTAAAATCAACTACATTCATTGGTTGCTTACAATTTTATCTCATTTAGTTAAATTAAAGCAAAATAATTCAATTGTATCATCACTTGTATCACACACACAAAATAAACCACCTACATCAAATCAAACATCTAAATAAATTGATATAAGGCCCAACTAGGATTTCATCACCTAGCGGTCACCTTACCTTTCTTAGCTATCCTACTTGGATTTCACCACCAAGGGGAGAACCAACTCATCTCTCTGGTTGAGTATAAAATCTATAAATCAATATAAACTAGATAAACACCTAAAATCCTTATCACTATGAAGTGAGGGGGTAGGCCCCAATAGCAAGCCACATATTGATTTCTAATATAGATCCTTTGGAGAGTTAAAACACAACCTAAAACCAACCATAGACTTCTTTTCTAGTACCTATTCTATAAACCAAAGTGGAGTCACATAATTTCTTCAAAAAATAAGGTATAAGCCAAAAGAGAGACTAAAAATAACTTTAGGATTTAACATGCTTTTAATGTGTGTTTTATTTCCTTGATCAATTATTGTCTTCTCTTTGTTTGATTTGTGAGGTTTGTTTTCCTTCTCTTTCTCCCTTATTTTGCATGGTTCTGACTAAAAAGAAATAATGGAATAAAGCAAAATAAGATCCATAACCAAACCATCCAACCTCTTCTACCTCCTCATCTATGGAGTACATCTCAGATGTAGAGAGTTCTCCTCATCCTTTAGGAAGTCCCAATTTTCCTTGGGTATTTACCCAAGGATATAAAAACTTCACCACCTTATTAGATAATAATCTTGTGGCCCTTCAACATTACCTCAACACCATGTCTCACCATTCCCCTACTTTGATTCCACCTATAGACCCACCTTATGGTATGCCAACCTAGCTTATGGGTGACACTTATATTTCCATAGTCACCACCTAACCATTGACTACCCAAGAATCCTCATCTACAAATAATCCATTTGATACCACTATGGAAAATCAACCTAATCAAACTACTAATGCCCTTATAGCTTCCACCCCTACCAACAACTCCTATAAATTAGAAGTAACCCAAACATTAACCATATATACTCCACTCACCATTGGAGTACCCACTACTAGCATTTCCAATCTTATTTTGGTTACCTCCAATCCACTAATCACTACTCCATTTCAAAATCTTATGGTGTTTATAAATTCTACCCTACCACCAATCAGTACCAAGGTCACTACCTATCTCCTTTGACTTACAAACCCAACCATAGCTCTTACCCAACCCACCTTGATCCCTAAATAGGTGCCTATTGCACTAAACCCAGGATACATACCTAACCCACAAGGGCGTGTACCCTTACTTGCTACCCAACCACCTACATCCACCTACCCCTACATAAGATCTACCCAACCACCTTTGTCCACATATCAATACGTAACATCTACCCAACCACTTGTGTCCACATACCAATATGTGACAGCTTCTCAACCTCCTACCAATTATCAATATGTTACCTAACCACCACAATAATATCCACCTCACAACTTTTTAGGCACACAACCCCAACCAGATCTGATGAAAATGATCATGGATAAAATGAATACTTTAGAGTTATCCATATCTAAGACTCACAACATTTTATCATATGAATAGATTTGCAATTAACCCATCCACCCATCTATCCATATCTAACCCTATCCTCCTCAATGGGAACTTCCTAATTTTTCTAAATTTCAAAGGAGGACCCCCAATATCATCTAAGAGCATTTAGACATTCATGTTATTTGATTGCCTATGATGATATTGTCTTTTTTTCTACCTTCCCCATGCCCCTATCTGATCTAGCACTAGATTGGTATAGTGTCATAACAAAGCACTCTCTCTTGTCTTTCACCTAGATAACCTAAACTTTCTTTGATTAATTTTTAATAAACATCTCCAAGAAATTTTCCATCACTGACCTTTACTCTATGTAAAAATTTGATGATGAATCTATTTTTGATTTTGTAGCTCATTAGAGAATCCTAAGAAATCAACTTTCCTTCTCTTTAACCCGACCTAAATTAATAGAAATTTTTGATCGAGCGTGTGTCAATCACATCTATTCTGTATTACATGTTTAGATCTTTAGAACCTTTGACTAAGCTTTTACCATAACACATAATCTAGAAAATAGAGTCATCAATAAAAGAAATTTAAATTTGAAAAACAAAAACTCTACCTACAAATCTAATGAGGCCTCTTCCTCTAAACCAAGCAACCAATCTAACACCAGTACCAAGAACAAGGGAACTACAAATGCGTTTGTTCTCAAGATTATTCCTCCACCCACTGTCAACCAGCCTAACTCTTCCAACTCCTCTAATCAAAACACTAGGAATCAAAACCATAACACCCAAAAGTAATTTACTCCATGAGGGGATTTATATGATTCAAAATTTTGAAGGCTAATATCATACAACTTCCCCTAATCAAACCTCCACAATAATTTGATTCTTCTCATCTTGTACCTGCTTGGTATAAGGAAAATAAGTAATGTGATTTCCATTATGTCATTGGGCATGATTCAGTAGGTGAAAAACCTTAAAGAACATTATCCAAAGTCACATTGACAAGGGAGAACTTGTGTTGGATAACCCCAATGCACCCCAAAACTAGTCACTTGATATCTTTAGGAAACCCTTCCCCAACCACACTTCTTTCACAAACAATGAAAAAAAAGTAGAATTCTCCCATAATCATGAGGCCCACACTATCAATATATTCCTTAATGAACCCATGGTCTAGGAAAATATTGACCACATCACCCCTTCTCCTACTTCACTTATAGAGGTAGTGGAGTCACCCACCTCTCTTTTGATATGCACATCAAAGGAAGCAACCATCACCTCTTTTCCTACTCTACTTATTGAGGTAGTGTATTCACCCACCTCTCCTTTGATATGCAAATCAGAGGAAGTGATCATAACCTCTTCTCCTACTCCACTTATTGAGTTAGTGGATTCACCCACCTCCCCTTTGATATGCACATCAGAGGAGGTGACTATCACCTCTTCTCCTACTCCACTTTTGGAGGTAGTGGAGTCACCCACCTCTCCATTGATATGCACATTAAAAGAGGCAACCACTTCCACTTTATCATTCTCTTTAATCATTCAATAATTAACTCTTCCCTTAGAGATCACTCCTACTAAAGAAACCACTATTAATGCATCTCCCACTATGAAACTACCACCTTAGATGGTGAAACCTTTTAATCTTGGAAAGGATGAGGTAACCATTCCTCCCTCTCAACCCATAGACCTATCTACAAACCTTTCTATAGATTGGTTCAAAAATTAATATTTGTATCCCAACCTAATGTGGATCGAGCCACCTTTTGGCAATAGCTTAGACTCTCCTATATAACTAAATAGGGATCTTCTTCATTAGAATAAACTACTATTTCCTTTATCAAACCCACTATCATCACAACCCTACCATTGAACACTTATACCAATCTATGGTAGAACCACCCAAACCAAGCTCACCTAAAGAAACCCAATCACCTCCTATCATTCTTTCCAAACCTACCAAAAACTTGGGCATATTCCTAACTCATAATCTTACTCACCCATCAATAAAGTTGGGTTTAAGCCAACCAAACCTATCAAATAAACCTCAAATTAAGTTAGCAAGGAATGTCAAACCAACAAAAGGATAAAAGACAAAAACTCTACTTCCTCTCTCAACCTTGCCCTCTATTTTAGGCCCTCATCCCTCCACTTTAATTAAGAAGCCAATTGTCCTAATAAAAACCTAACCCCCATTGTTGGTTATGCCATCACTCCTACTCTCATCCACACCTATTTTCACTAAACCATCCATAACCAAACTACCTAACTTAAAACCCTCTACCCATAACATATCAAACTATTTACCAAAACCAATGACATCAACCAAGAACACTCCTTTACCTAAGGTGTTTATCTCTAAGCCTATTTATAAAATGGCTTCCAACTTAACCACCACAAATAAAACATCTATACCCTTGACACTTTTAGTCTAGTCTTACTCAACTATTTTCCAAAGGTTATTACAAGCTTCTTACTTGAGCTTACCTCCTATCAGACCATTTGACCCTCTTGGTTCAAAACTATTATAGTATAATGACCACCAAGTATGCTCCTATCATAGGACACCTAGACATGACACAAAGAACTACAAGTCTCTTTAAACTATAATACATAAGATCTACCATGAGGATGATTTATTATTAGATGCGACTCCCATGAGCCTACTACTAATTTAAAAAATAACAACCAATACCCAACACCCACCTACTCCCCCACTATCACCTTAGAGTGAGGGAAAACCAGATCAATCTTCTACCCCAAATCTTCCTTTAATCCATATTATCCATGTTTTCACATGATCATAGGCTCAATAAAAGGATAAAGGGAAGGAAAATGTGTCTATCCCATGGACATATCCATCTTTAATTTCCCAACCAAACCAAACCAAAGCATCTTCACCTTCAACCAAACCTAAGGTATACATCTTGGGTGCCTCTCAATCTAACCCCTCTAAATCAATTTGAAGAGTAATTCTCAAACAACTTCACCAAACCCCAATGAAGATGAGTCTATAAAAATTGATTTATACCTTGCTCCATCATCACCAAGTAATTATAGAGGCCTTATAGTCAATATAGGTCCAACTATAAGATCCTCAACCTCTAGCAACCTTTTTTGGCATTCTACAAATTTCTAGCCTCATCACCTTCAAGGATTTAGAAATAACCTCTACCCATCCAAATGATCTATATCCCCCTCTCTTCATCACTACATGCATCAATGAGACCAACATCAAAAGAGTTATGATTGATGGAGGAGCTAGTATCAACATCATCTCCTCCCATGCCTATATACAACATGAATTACCAAATAACATTGTGTCTAAAACCTTAGTTATCCTCTGATCATTTAATGACACCATGGCCACCACTCTAGAAATTGTTGTCCTTCATTTTTTTTAGGACCTCACACACTCCCTAAACTCTTCTATGTATTAGAAGGAGAATTCTAATACAATGTCTTTCTAAGATGACCTTAGATCTGCTCCATGAGTTGTGTACCCTCTACCCTACATCGATATATGAAATTTGTGCATGAAGGTCAGATTGTCACTATACAAGCTGACCCAAGTCCCTTTTCATCGTGTAACATGACATATCAACCCAATGACATCCTTTTTACTTCATCTGTAAAAACCTTATCAATAAAAGGTAAGCCCTTAACCACAAAAGATGAAGTCATATATTCTTCTACCAATGAGGCATCTACTAGTTCATCACTTCCTTTAGACCAAATTCCCATAATAGACCCCTTGGAATCAACATTCTGATGCTTCTCAGTCAAGGAATATTTCCTCTTGACCCTCAATGCTTTCCCTACTCTTGAAGAGTATGGGAAACTTAATAACCAACTTGGGTATGACCCCAATATTGGAGTCATTATTCCCTTTAGACCTTTAACTTGTCAAACCCATTTTATCTATGGGGGACTTGACAAACCTCTTGACACTTATGCCACCTCCTTTTCCCCTCATCCATTCACCTCTAGTTTCTCCTATTTGGATTAATAATTTTTTAATAATACATACCTCTACAAGTGTGCATGGAAGGGATTTGGCCTAGGACAATATGAACATGGCCTGCATTAGTTGATTCTAATTGAGAAAAAAAACTTCATGAAAAGCATGGCTCAGTTTTACCCTGCCTAAAAATCAAACAAAACCACCTCTCATCTAGGAAAGTATATCTTCCTCACCAACCCCTATTCCATCAGAATGTGAGGATTTTGATGTTATCCCCCCTAACTTTCTTTTTCATCAACATGATCAACCTCAGACCCCTAACCTATAAAAGGGATGGGGCCACCATAACCTTTCCCCTAACTCACCCTAAGATAATAGGAGACACATCTCCTACCATTAATATTATTTAGTGTTAGGATGATGACTCTATTCTCACCTACCTAAACATAGAAGATCATTCTATACACAAATATCTCCCTCCTAATACTTCAATCATGTTTAATGATTCCATAGTAGATGTCAACTTAGGCACTCAAGATAGTCTACGTATTATCAAGATTAGATAATCTCTAGATTTCATAGAGAACTAGGACTTCTCTACCTTCTTCAAAGACCAAAGTGTAGAATTTGATTGGTTATTGTAGACACCTTAATTGTGTCTAACCCTTGTCATCCTCCCCTTAACCCCCATTTTATTCTCCCACACCTATTTAACCCCTGTCGACCATTTTCCCACGAGCCTTGACCCTGACAGCATGTAAAAATGAGCAGAGAGCTAAAGTTAGCCTCTGTCCCCATTCTGCATCTGCCAACGTCGGTCACTACTCGGTCAACGTCGCTGACATCGATCACTACTCGACTGACGTTGGCGATCCTGTTGGCTTCAGTTATCCTTAACACTGTGTTCTCGACCTGAACGTAAGATCTATTATCTATTATCCATTATCTTTTATTCGTCATTCGGTTGCCAATCAGTTTCTCGATCGGTTATCGGGCCTTCTTTCAAGACATTCTTTCATTTGACCTTCAAAATAGTGAGCAAACTTTTTCATTCAGATAATCAGCAAAACTTTTCATTCAAACGATCAGCCAAATTTTGCATTCAATCAATCTGCAATCAAATCTCTCGTATTCTCTCTCTCTGGTATAGGTATTTTGCTTCAGTCATCTTGCTGGAGGTCTGCTACATTGAACTTCTACAACACATCGACAACATCAATCATGTCTCCTACTCTATCTTTAGCATGTAACAGGTAAGCGTTTGTTCTATGTTTTTATTTTTTAATATCACCACCCCTATCTAGATTTAAACTACAGATCTGATTTGACTTCCTCCCGTATCACCTCTATCCACCCTCTCCAGAATATATAGTCTGTAACTCTGCCCAGATCCCTGTACAAACCCCCAAACAATCCCTCTGACTCCAAAACTGGCTCCCTAACCCTCAGACAAAAACTTCAGACCATTTTGCAATCCTAAAACCCTATCCAGACTCGACCAGACCCCGTCCAAAAATTGTTGCCCCGACCGATGCCGGTCATTACCCCTACCGATGCTGGAACTTTAACTAACGTCGGCACCCTTCCTTGACCAACACCAGCATAGAGACTGACACCGATGACTGTGCAGAGCAGTTTACTGCATATCAGGTATGCATTTTGCTTTTTGTCTTTTATTTCTTTCATTCTGTCTTTCATTATTTTTGCTTTCTGTCAAATATTCTATTTTTAATCAGTGGGTTGATATCCCTTAAGGAAGTCTTCGTACTTCAGGGATCAAGCTTCTGCTTGACAGCCCACCATCTCCTCGTCTAACATTTTTCATGTTTTAGTCTCTTTTTCTTTGCAGGTGTCATTCCTCCACAGCCAAAGAGGAGTACCTTCCAATGTCTGATTTCAGTGCGCACGACTACATCCGAGTATCTTCTAACCCTAGACCATCTCTTAGTTTCTTATTTCTCTCTTTGAATGTGAAAGTGAAATTAGTGTAGAAACATTCTGGCACGCCCGGTGGGACCCTAAGGCCTTCCTTGGGTTCTTTCTTTCTTTCGTTCATATGGGTGCATTAGGTTCCTTCCTTTTCACCTCTTTCATCTCTTCTAAATGACACCATCAACAGGACTAAAAAGAACTTTTCTTTCTTTTCTTGCACTTCTAGACCAGCCAAAACTCATACTCTTCGACCCTTTCTCCATTCATCTTCATACGAACAAACATTTCAACTTGGGCTTAAAACATGTTGCATTGCATTTCTGCTTGCTTGCATTTCTTAGTCCACACTTAGTAATTAATAACCGCATATTGAATTAATCTAGTCCATTTTATGTTACACGACCGAACCACTTGCATAAAACAAACATCTTAACTTACCTGAGATAAGGTCTGACTGGGATTTCATCCCCCAGCGGATACCTTACCCATCCTGGCAATCCTATTTGGATTTCATCACCAAGGGGAAATCACACTCTATTCTCTGGCAGAGTCTAATCTCTAGGGGAAGTATATTTTGGCTAAGCGGGTCCAGCTTATCACTAGACTCGTGAAGTGAGGGGAGCTTGCTCCTTCGCACCAGGCCATGTACAAAACCTAACACAGACTTCTTGAGCACCATAACTAACCTGAAACCATCCATAGACTACTTCTTCTAGGACCCGACTCAAAAGCCAATCTTCTTCTACACATATTCTAAGGCATAAGCCACTATAATCCTAATAATTTACTCCTAGGGTTTTTTTTTTAGAATCTGCTTGTGTTCTTCATCTTTTCTATTCTTATCTACTTGTTTGAGCTTGTGAGGATGTTCTTTCTTGCCTTGAATGGTTCTGACTTGTAGTCAAGCCAAGGCTCTAGTCGACCATGCGAGGCATCAACCGCTTTCACCTTCCCTGTCCATAACCAGTGCCCTAATGGAGTTCCACTCAGAGACTAAAAGAACTCCTACTCGACCGACCCCAACCCAATTGCCTATTGTCCCTGAAGGGGATCAAGATTTTGAAAGATTCTTGGACCTAAATGTCACAGCCCTCCAAAACTATCTTGTGAGAAACCCAATGTGAGACCTTTTGGGTGAAGCGGTGATGACATTAACACCATCTGCTACCCAACCTTTTGCCTCAACCGTTAACCTGACCATGGCCAATACGCAAAGTTTGGCCTCCCCATCTATTTTTAGATCGACCTCCATTGGGGTTTCAATACCCCCTCAACCACACACAATTCAACCAAGTTCTACATCATACCAAAACTTGACTGTCTCGACCCCACACACTCTTGCACCCATATATGTAGGAGTGCCTACCTTCCCTTTTGTCCATGCCACCACACAACCTCCTTTGGCGGTATCTAGTCAGCCTATGCCTTCTACCTTCATAACCCAACCACCTTTGGCCTCCACTTCTGTCCTTGCGACTAGTTACACATATGTTGCGCCCCTACAAGTGTAACTGACTACATCGTACACCTCTTCTAGCATCTTCCAAGTTCCCTACAATCTAGGGGGCACCCCGTCTACCAATCCATCAGTAGATGTCATCAAAATGCTGATGGATAAAATGTCCAGTCTCGAGACCTCTATCTCTAGTTCACATAATGCTCTCTCGTATGAGTAAATTTGCAATGAGCCCATCCATCCTTCCGTCCCAATCCGACCTTACCCCAACTAGTGGGAGCTTCCTAAATTTACTCATTTCTAGAGTAAGGAAGACCCACAACAACATCTACGGGCATTCAGACATGCCTGCTATCTCATAACACATGACGATGCGTTACTTTTACGCACATTCTCCATGTCGCTTGCTGGTCCTGCCCTTGACTGGTATAGCTCTCTTGTCAGACATTCTATCTTTTCATTCATTCAACTTGCCCAATTATTTCTTGACCATTTTTCTATCAACATCACCAAACAAGTCTCAATCATAGACCTCTACTCCATCAGGCTATTTGATGACGAATCAATAGTCAATTTTGTCACCCATTGGAGAGGCTTGATTAACCAGCTCTCCTTCTCCTTGCCTCAACCTGAGCTCATCGAGCTCTTTTCTTGAGCATGTGCCAGGCACATCTCTTCTACCTTGCAGATTCAGACATTCTACACTTTTGATGAAGCTTTCACCATGGCTCGAAAGCTTGAACTCTGTGCCATTGAAGAGGATAAGGTCAAATTGCGTAATACTAATGCAAGAACCAATGACCATTATTCTTCTAGACCTTCTTCTTCTGCCAATTCCGAATCCAAAGGAGTGGCCAGCACTATGGTCATTAGATCACCATCCTCGACAACAACTAATTACTCTCAACCTTCTACATCTCCAAGCATCACCAAACAATTCTAACAACGGTACATCCAGCGTTCATACACTCCACTTGGAGAATCATATGCTTCCATTTTGGAAAAACTTGTCAAGCAAGGGGTCCTCAATCTCCCTCCAATCCAACCACCTCAATTCGACCCTTTAAAAGCCATCCCTACATGGTATAGGGAGGCCAACTTCTGTCACTTTCACCGTGTCCACGGCCATGACATCAACAATTGCCGAACCTTCAAGAACATCATCTAAGACATGATCAACAAGGGGGATCTTATTTTAGATAACCTGAATGCCCCACCTAACCAACACATTGACATTTTCAAACAACCATTCTTGAACCATCCTCCTACTCAAAATAATGTCCAGACCTTGACCAATAGCTCCCACGAGCATGACATACACACAATCAACATGGTTTTGCCTCTTGTCCCTGACCAACCTCCATCACAGGTAGAAGAGCCATCTTCTCCCATTTGTCTTTCACAGGTAGAAGAGCCATCTTCTCTTGTTTGTCTTCCACAGGTAGAAGAATCTTCTTCTCCTATTAGTCCTCCATCGACCTCTCCCATATTGGAAGATGCTTTGACCACATCAACACCAGCTGCCTCACCTTCATCTTTTTTATCATCCATAGATGATCACACCTTTTCGACTACTCAACCACACATAGAAGCCATGACTACTCCGATGCTCTTTCCACTTAAAGAGCCCACATCTTCAATCCCTTCTCCATCGAGAGAAGAACCATCCATATCTAAGCCCAAACCCGCGCAGGCGTCCATCATGCCCAAAGAGATTAAACCTCTTGGTGTTCACCCCACATCTAACCTTGCCTCGCACAATAGTGGCCCTCAAACCATAATAAAGAAGGCTACTAGACCACACTGGAGGATTCCTCCCCCACCTTCATCATTACCTTCAATTTTAGGCCCGCATCCGTCCACTCTAATAGGAGTGCTCCCTACTCCCCTACTTCATAGAGGCAAATCACCTCCATTATCTCTTCAACCCATCATACATATATCTCCTCCAATCCATCGACCAATGCCTCCTAAACCAAAGTCATCAACCCTCATTACAACAAAACATCTAGACCCGTTAGCAAGTTCTTATGCCTTGTTGTTATGGCAATTGTTGTAGTCCTCTCGCATCAACCTCCCGCCTCTTAAACCATACCAATCTCTCAGACCAAAACCACCCTGGTTTGATGCCACTCAAATTTGTGTGTATCATCGCACACCTGGGCATGACACCGAGCATTATTGTGCCCTCAAGGTCATCATTCACCAATGTCTGGGGAATGACACCCTTCTTCTTGACCACATCATCAATAGACCTTCAACACCGCCCCACTCATCAACTCTCAGATCAAGGCCATCTTGGTTCGACAACTCTAAATTTTACCACTATCATCACACTCCAGGACATGACACTGAGCATTATTGTGCCCTCAAAGCTATCACTCGTCAACACTGGAAAAAAGATTCCCTTCTCATCACGGACCCTCTTGACCACCCCTCTGACAAATCATCAACACCGACCCATGCTTCTCAAACCTCATCACCTAAATCGAGATCTCCATGCCAGACTATGGTCCCTTTGTCACCTTTAACCCCATTATTCAACATCAACATAGTCCATCTGACCACTAAGCCTCAACTGACCTTAACCAATCTATCCAACATTGTCCCTAAGTGACTGGGGGAATCCAACCTTATCTTGGCCTTGACCAAACATTCAACTAATCCTCCAACCAAACATTCGACCAACTTTGACCAGACATTCAACCAAACCTCGACCAAGTCTCGACCAACCATTAATCAACCTTCCTATCATAACCTCGACCAGACCTCGACCACACATAGTCCAATCATCAATCAACCTTCCTATCATAACCTCGACCAGACCTCGACCACACATAGTCCAATCATCAATCAACCTTCCTATCATGACCCTGACCAGCAGCAACCAAACCTCAACCAAAATTCAATCATCAAACATCAACCAACCAAGCACCTATCACTTCTTCAAACCATCATCAATCAGCACGTGACCAATATGGAGCAAAGTAAATGAGGCAAGTTTGCCCCTAATTGGCTTGGACCTTTCATTATCACACACAAGTATGGATCAAGGATGTATCGTTTGTCTTCTCTCGATGGATGACCAGAACCTGAGCCTCTTAATGCATTGCATCTACGACCATTCTACTGTTAGTCGATTACTCATCCACTTAACATTTACCTTGAGCTCATCCCTTGAGCAATCCCCATCCTCTTAGTCCTCATTCCTTTCAACCCTACTCCCCTTAACAAATCCTATATACCCCTTTTATACAGTATGGATGCTTTGTCCTAATAAAAGGGAGCCCTTGACCTTCTATAATCTTGTCCAAGACTCACATTTCTGTCAAAACAAATCAAGATGTCAAAATATCCAAGTTTACCAAATCACATCAAAAGACAGACTATTCCCTCAAAGGACAACTGTACTATCATTGCTATAGCTAATAGACTACTCCCTCAAAGGACAGCTATTCAAAGCCCTTATATATAAAGCAAAATATAGACCACTCCCTCGAAGGATGGCTATGACTAACTCTTGCTACAAACAACAATCTTTCTTAGAAGCTTCCCGCATTGATCATCTTTGCAAATGACCACCAAGCAAATGACATCTCTATGTAGACTTCCCACATTGATCAGTCTGCACCAAAAAAAAAAATCAAAAATCATGGACTTGGCTTGTAGTTGTCTCAGGGTCTCCTATAAAAAGGGGCAAAGTTATCTCTGCTCTAAAATAGGTTTCCCTATCCTCCTCCTATCACTTGCTCAAGGGACTTCGAGCTCACTTTAATGTCAAAGTGATTTGATTACCTCTCTAACACAACATATGGTCAATGACGTCATGCATGAATGGGGCTCTTGGTTCTAATAACCCCTATCTATGCTGTCATTCTGGTCCTTG
This sequence comes from Torreya grandis, assembly GCA_037957365.1. Classification (NCBI taxonomy): domain Eukaryota; kingdom Viridiplantae; phylum Streptophyta; class Pinopsida; order Cupressales; family Taxaceae; genus Torreya; species Torreya grandis. Next base: position 565,662 of record JARHVA010007884.1, read on the forward strand.
TCAATGAAAGAGCAATATGCCTTTCACTCTTCTACACCTTGGTCACGTTCAACTTCATCACTTGTCAAACCTAATCAACTCAACTCAACTCTCTTTTCAAGCCACTCCCATAGCCTATTCACACTAGTTTCTATGGACACCAATACACATGGAAACTATCAACCAGACACAATTTATGTTAAGCATAAATCAATACTTGCTGAAGCATAAATAGACCTCAATTCATCTTTAGCATACATCCATCATGAATATGGAAAATTGCTAGGGATGAAAGACCCCTCAACTAATGTTACAGAATACACCATTTGGAAAAGGCTGTAACATCTTTTTCTCCTCATCATTTCGACACATGACCAAACCAATCATCGACCAATCTTCTCAACTAATTCAAACTACATTGGTCTGAGGCCCTAAGACTGGGGCTATGTAGGTAGCACTCAGATGACACGACATCTTCTGGGGTTAGCTTGACCACCTTCATTTGTTCATCTCTCTGATGGACAAACCTTCTTTCCTCCTTTTGACCATGACCTTGCCCTCGACCAAGACCAATTCCATCCCTTTGACCCTTCCTCCCTTTTAGGGAGAACTACATTGGCCTGAGGCCCTTCACACAAGGGCTGTGTAGGCAGCACTCAGATCACATAACATCTTATGAGGTTAGCTCGGCCACATCCTTTCGTCCATCCATCTACCTCAACCAATGACCATTGGAGATCATGCCTATCTCCTCTGACTTTGACCACTTCCAAGACAATGTTGCCTTGGTTGTTTTTGCCTGTATGCTACCTCATGACTAGTTAGCAAAATTGTGTGCAGACTATATTTTGGACCCTCACAAGTATAGGATTGCAAGTCGGTTGATCCACACTACTTGTGACTTTTTCATGTTTCTAAGAGCACTTCCTGAGCCTGAGATACCTGGAACACGATGACCCATTAGAGCTACAGCTTCGATTGAATAACCCGATCAGCTACGACCACACACTAGGGCTCAGTTACTTCAATTTTGGCACTCTTCGACCCTTGACCTGTGACAATTTGACCTGACCATCTCGTGAAGTGGTATGCACACAATCACAACTTTTACAGCGTTCACCCTCACCCCTTTTTCATCCACTCTTTGTCAAATCAGCACCTGATTCCCAGTTCCCTTCCCTCGACTCCTACTTTGAGGGGGAATACCTCATCCATAATCGGGGCAATCCACCTCCTATTTTTGTCTTACAGTTCATTTGAACAACCAACAAGATAGAATCGACCTTATCCCACCCCTGGGGCAACCAACTCCTATTTTTGTCTTGCAGTTCATCCAAAACAACCAACAAGACAAAAAGGGCCAAATGTAGACACCGAAATTGTGTCTAACCCTTGTCATCCTCCCCTTAACCCCCATTTTATTCTCCCACACCTATTTAACCCCTATCGACCATTTTCCCATGAGCCTTGACCTTGGCAGCATGTAAAAATGAGCAGAGAGCTAAAGTTAGCCTCTGTCCCCATTCTACATCTGCCGATGTCGGTCACTACTCGGCCGACATCACCGATGTCGGTCACTACTTGACTGACGTTGGTGGTCCTGCTGGCATCAGTTATCCTTAACACTGCATTCTCGACCTGAACGCAAGATTTGTTATCTGTTATCCATTATTCATTATTCGTCATTCGGTTGCCAATCAGTTTCTCGATCAGTTATCGGGCCTTCTTTCAAGACATTCTTTCATTCAACCTTCATAACAGTGAGCAAACTTTTTCATTCAGACAATCAACAAAACTTTTCATTCAAACGATCAGCCAACTTTTGCATTCAATCAATCTGTAATCAAATCTCTCGTATTCTCTCTCTTTGGTACAGGTATTCTGCTTCAGTCATCTTGCTGGAGGTCTGTTACATCAAACTTTTGCAACACATTGACAACATCAATCATGTCTCCTACTCTATCTTTAGCATGTAACAGGTAAGCATTTGTTTTGTGTTTTTATTTTATTCTCTAGTTATTGTTTTTTAATATCACCACCCCTATCTAGATTTAGACTATAGATCCAATTTGACTTTCTCTCGTATCACCTCTATCCACCCTCTCCAAAATATACAATCTGTAACTCTGCCCAGATCCCTGCACAAACCCCCAAACAATCCCTCTGACTCCCAAACTGGCTCCTTAACCCTCAGACAAAAACTTCAGACCATTCTACAATCCTAAAACCCTGTCCAGACCTGACCAGACCCCGTCCAAAAATTGTTGCCCCGACCGATGCCGGTCATTACCCCTATCGACACCAGCACTTTAACCGACGTCAGCACCCTTCCTTGACCGATGCCGGCACGGAGACCGACATCGATGACTATGAAGAGCAATTTGTTGCATATTAGGTACGCATTTTGCTTTTTGTCTTTTATTTCTTTCATTCTATCTTTCATTATTTCTACTTTCTGTCAAATATTCTATTTTTAATCAGTGGGTTGATATCCCTTAAGGAAGTCTTCATACTTTAGGGATCAAGCTTCTGCTTGACAGCCCACCATCTCCTTGTCTAACATTTTTCGTGTTTCAGTCTCTTTTTCTTTGCAGGTGTCATTCCTCCACATCCAAAGAGGAGTACCTTCTAACGTCTAATTTTGGTGTGCACGACTACATCTGGGTATCTTCTAACCCTAGACCATCTCTTAGTTTCTTATTTATCTCTTTGAATGTGAAAGCGAAATTAGCGTAGAAACAATTATATAGTGACAACCAAAATTAACCTCATAATTAACACCCATAACATCTTCACTAACTTGGATGCTAAACTTGTTTGGTAAAAGATTCATCAGATGTACCCTCACATAGCCCTTCTCATTAAAGAAGAGCTTCAACATCTCACATCCATCAATTCCATTCAACCGATTGACTATACTTAATAGGTGAATGTATTTCCTATCACAAAAGCCATAGGGGAACTATTCATTTATGTGGACTTTCATGAACTTAACTTGAATTACCCAAAGGATGACTTCCCTTTACCAAGTATTGACCAATTAGTTTATCTTATAGCTAGTCATGAGATGTTATCCCTTATAGATGGATTATTAAGCTACAACCAAATCCTAATCACCCCAAAAATCAACACAAAACCACTTTTATAACCCCAAGGGGGAATTTCTACTAAAAAGTCATGCCTATTGGTGTAAATAATTTTGGTGCAACCTACCAACATGTTATAACCTATATCTTCTATGACCTCATTTAAAAGATAGTAAAGGACTATGTTGATGTCCTTTTTAGGAAGTCTAATCTCTAAAAATATCATTTGGTTGCTCTTAATATTATATTTGAGCGACTCATCCATTACTATGTCCACCTTAACCCCAAGAAGTGCATTTTTGGGGTCTTGTTGGGCAAGCTACTTGGATTAATTATCTCCCTTCATGGAATTGAAGTCAATCCTATAAAAATCAAGGCAATCCTTGACATGATTCCTCCAATCAACCTCAAATAACTCCATAGTTTATAGGGGAAGCTTCAATCCATCCATCACTTTATCTCTTAAATTTTAGATCAATGTCAACCTTTTCACCACATTCTCAAGAAGGATATATATTTTAAGTGGAATAATGACTGTCAAAAGGCCTTTGATTGACTTAAAGAATATCTTTTATCTCCACCCATCCTCATTCCTCCTAAGGAAGACCAACCTTTTTACCTTTGTATTTCCACCACTTATCACTCTTTAGGGGTAATGTTGGCTCATCGGGATGAGAAACACAAAGAACAAGCCATATATTACATTATCCAAACACTTATAGAGTAAAAAACTTGATACACCCATACTGAGAAACATTGCCTATCTATGGTCTTCATGGCCACCAAAATTCACCACTACCTTCTTAACCACAAGACCTATGTCATATGCAATACTATCCCACTCGAGTATATGCACTCCAATAAGTACTAAAACTAATGTATGGACAAGTGGATCATGATTTTAGCTAGGTTTAACATTGAGTTTCTTTAGCAAGAGTTAATTAAATGACAATTCATTTATGACCAATTGGTTAATGCACCACTAGTAGACAACCAACTTCCTCTTCTTGAGTTTCTAGATGAATCCATCATGACCCTCTCTCAAGTAGACTTCACCTATCAAGTGACCATATTATTTGATGGATCAAAGTGTCAATATGGTGGGGGATTTGGTATCATCTTTATCTCCCTTAATAGAAAACCTCTTCCTTTATCCTTTAAGTTATATTTTGAATACACCAACAACATGGTTGAGTACAAAGCCTTAGGGATATGCCTTCAAACTATGTTAGCCTTGAGAGTCAAAATGATCAACATCTTTGGTGACTCCCAATTAGTGGTCAATCAAATCAATGGCTCTTACCAGTGAAATAATGATGTTTTACAATAATATAAATAATTAGCTAACATATTTTTATCATTATTTTACCATTACCTTATCTAAGCTACCCCATGATCCATGAACAAGTTTGTTGACACAATGGCTTCTTTGACTTCCCAATTCCCATCTGCACCCTCTAACACTAAACTATCAGTCATTATCCATCAACTAACCAAACATTATTATGTCAAATTAGACACTTCCATCATCTTTAATGTGGAGGAGACCCAACTTGATCTTTGGTATCAATAGAACTTTAGCTCTCTCAACCTTGCCATCATTCACTCCAATCTTTTCATAAATACTCAATGAGCATTCATATAGAGTACTTCACGATATACCATACTTGTGGGAATCATTTATAAACATGATTTTGATGGTCTCCTTTTCCACTACCTACGTAGTCATGAATCCTCTCATACTATCAAGGAAACACATGAGGGGATCTATAGAGGACACTTTAGTGGCCTAGCGGTCACTAAATGTATCCTTAACCTTGTCTATTAGTGGCCTACCTTTAAATAGGACTATTTTGATTATGTGAAAAAGTGTGTCAAGTGTTAAAAACATGCTAATTTACATCATGCACCTAGCCATAGTCTTCACATCTCAACAAATTTTTAGCCCTTCTCATAGTGGGGTCTAGATCTTATTAATGAAATTAACCCCCATTCTTCATAGTGACATCATTATATCAGCAATGTGATTGATTACTTTATCAAATGGGTAGAGGATATTCCTCTTATCTCAACCAAGATAAAAATATTATTAACTTTATCAACCATCACATCATCTATTGTTTTGGTGTTCCTCACAAAATCATCACCAACAATGGCAACTATTTTAAAAATAAAAAAGTTTAAGGTCTTTGTGATGCATTTGGAATCAAGCTCAACTTCTCATTACGCTATCATCCAAAATTAAATAGATAGGTAAAAGCTTCTAACATAACTCTTAATCACCTGCTAACATTAATACCTTTAGTCGAGATTGGCATTTGCACATTCCTTTCCCCTTATGGGCATATCACACTAGTATTCAAACCCCTACAAGTGCTACACCATTATATCTTACATTTGAAGTGGACACTATCTTACCTCTCAAATTCCAAATTATTTATCTTCACATATCCTTACATGATATCATTTCTAAAGATGATTACCATAAAGAACATCTAGCCCATATTGAGCTACTTGAAAAGCATCATTTAGTCACTCTTACCTACCTTCATGTCTATCAAGAATGAATCAAGCATGTTTATAAAAAACACCTTAAATTATGAGAATTCAATATCAGAGACCTCATCTTGAAGGAAAACCAATATGTCACCAATATAGATAAAATCAAGTGGGGTAAGTTTGTCATCAAATTGTGCACCCTAGGACATTTTATGAAATTCTTTTAATTTGATGCAACATTGAATCATCCCTCAAGTTTGTGTGAACTCGTAAGAGATATGAGTATATAGTATTGAAAAGGGATATCTCCCTAAATTTTTATCTAAGTGTCTATCACCTAATCTAGTGCTTGTTCATGAAAAGAGTCAAGAGTTTGCATAAAATATAAAACTATGCTAAAGAAGTGATTCACTAAGAATTTATCCACTGACTATCACACTTATACTAAGTAAAAATGTTTTCTAAGACTAATTCCATGTATTAAAAGATACTAACATAGTGTTTCAATGTGAAGGTAACATGTTTCAAACGATCATCAAGATACTTGACCTAAGGGGAAGACTGCACACCATAAACACAATTGCATACTTGAAAAAAAGTTTAACATATTTATCACATTCCACATGACCTATTAGCATTAGAATATTTATTTAAACATGAAGGATAAAGGGATTAAGGATAATTATATTACTTATCTCCACTATACATCACTCACATACCCAAACAAAAATTGACAACTTAAAATTGGTCATGTATTCAATGTTTAAAATCAAAGTGCAATGTCATTTCAGCAGGGCTTCACCATACCAAAAATGTGGTTATCTACAATGGTAAAGATGGCCCAATTTATATAAATTTGAGGAAGATCAAGAAAGGAGAAGATGAAAAGGCATGAGGACATGTGTCCATATCTAATAATTAGTTACAAATGGATGGATGGATGGGGTGAGCCATGCCATGCGAAGAGTCTTACTCATCCAAAACTAGTTATGAGAATGGTGAAAAGTGGCATCAATCCTTCAAGAGTGGCATAGGAAACTATTTCTATCAAAGATCATCCATGATAGTTTGAAATTGAAACAAAGAATCCAACATATTACACTATTAGAACTCATGATGATAGTTAGAAAATGTTCTTTCTAACTGCTAGTTAACCTTTGGACACCTGTATTTGTTGATCTCATAGATCTCTTTGATTTGGTTAGCCTCCAACAATGACTCGATCTATCAACTTATCCTTTTACTTTCTCTGTCTGTACTCATGTTCTTTCCAAGTGTTTTGAATAGCAATGTCTATTTATCACAGTTTGAAATTGACATTATGTGGGTTATCACCTTTCGAGTATTTCCTTTAGACTTTTATCTTAACCCTTTCTTGAAGATAATTTTCTTACAAGAATTCATCAAACAATATTTTCAAAATAATTCATTTCTTTAGGAATTGTTTCAAATTTATTCCTTTTGGATAAAAAGTCCAAAGGAATTCTTCTTTAGTCACTTCTCATCTCTTCTTGTGGATTTTTGGAAATGGTCCTTTAGGCTTGTTAAAAAGTACCCTTCAAAAGATTTGAAAGTATCCATTGGATTTAGAATGTCCCTTTGGAGAATTTACAACATACCCTTCAAAAGAGTTGCAAGGGTCTTTCAAATTTTCTATTTGGTCCATTTTTTTTGTGAAAGAGCCCTTCAAACTTTTGAAATGTACCTTTTAGAATGTTTTCAAGGATATATTTTGCTTGAAAGTTTCCCTTCAAAAAATTACAAGGGTCCCTTTTGGCTTGAAAGATTCATTTGGAGAGGTTAAAATGGTCCTTTGGAAAAATTGTGTGGACAAATTATCTAAAAGAATTCATCACTTGGTTGGAAAAAAAACCCAAAGAAATACTATTAAAGAAAATGCTTCAGATAAAAACCCTAAAAGAATTAGGCAAAGGCTTATAACAAAGGCCAAAATGGACTTTCCTAAAGAAATAACACTTAGTATTTTTATCAAGCTTTGCCAAAGAATATTTCTTATAAAGAAAACCTAACTGGACTTAGCCAAATTTGAAAGGTGCAAACCTGGGGATGGAAATTGGCCAACATCCTTGGCAATTCCTGGGCATAAGATGCCTACTATGCCTAAGACTAGTTGCCTAAATCCCTCCATTGGGCATGGAGTCATGCAAAATGAGCACTTAGATTGTCATGAATAAACCTTAGATTGACCATAATACAATGAAATTACACAAGACACACATAGGTAAAGACACACTTGTGATACTAATCACTTAGGGAAAAAAATAAAAACAAAGGAAACATTCATGTGTTAATTAGGACACTTAGAGAACACAATAGCTAAAACAAAACTAGACTAAACACACACACCTCTTCTACTATTTACAAGGCAGAGCTACAAGGACTAATAATAGAACTTTAGATGTATCTGATTCATAGGGATATATAATTCTTCTCCATTCATATTGGTCAACTAAAAGGAGTTGCTTTGCTTGCACTTTTTGATGATGTAAGGGCCACTCTATAAAGCATCAAACTTTGCATATTTATCTAATTTTACTCTATCCTCATCCCATTTCAAAACCAAGTCACCTTCATTGAACACTCTTGTAATTGCTCTTTTGTTAAAGTATTTCTTCATAATTACTTGGTGGTGTTCCATGTTCTTATGTACATTGTCCCTTGCTTCTTACAGTTGCATTAGTTTTGTCAATCTGATTTCTATTGGAGTATTTTCTAGCAATTCTAGTTGACGTGAAATTCATAGAGAAGGGAGCTCTTGAGAGATAAACAACCTAGATTCTCTCCCATATACAAACATAGAGTTAAATTTACCAATTAATCTCTTAGGAGTGATCTTATCATCCCATAAGGCTATCTTCAACTTTGTGTGCCATGCTCTTTAATTGTTTTATAGTGTCCTCTCAATGTTCTTGATGAGCTTCTTATTAGTAGACTCAACCAATCTATTACCTTAAGGGTAATAGTTGGATGAGGTACTCAAGTAAAATCCATTCCTATTTACCCACTCAAAAGTTTTAGCACTAATAAAATCAAGTGCATTATCAGAAATGATAGTATAGGGAACCCTAAATCTTGTTATGATAATTTCATAAAACTCCAAAATTTCATTTTTATTTTCCTCTTTCAATGTAATAGCTTTTACCCACCTTGTGAAGTAGTTAGTAGTAGTCAATATCTATTTATTTTTATCAATTGATGGAGGCTTTATCATACCAATGAAATCAAGGCCCCATTGCATGAAAGGCTTTCCCACTTAGACAAGATTTAATGGAAGGGTTGTAAGTTTTTGTTTGCATACAAAGAAGGCACATTGAGGACACCTCCTAACCCAAGAGTATAAATATTTAAAAATGTTAGGCCAATAATACCCTTCCCTTATTATATTTATAGCTATTATTTTTGTGGAGAAATGACCTCCATCTACACATTGTGAAACTTTTCCAGCAAGATGCCAAACTAATCATTGTCAACACACCTTAGTAACACACCATTCACATCCTTTCTAAAGATAATACCATCTAAAAGATAATAAGGAATGGTTTTCAATCTAAAATACCTTCTTTATGACTTGTTCAAACCATTAAGATAGTCACCATTTTAGAGTAAACCATTGATGTATTGTGTCCAACTTTGAATTGGTAAGTGACCAATTGGTTGGGGATAAATTTGATTAACCAAGACCTATTACTTTGGCCCTTTAATATGTGAAGCTAGATGTTCACACATCCCCTTTCTTCTTACCAAGTTGGTTACCTTTATATCAACATCATACTCCATTAATTTTTTGATCCACCTAGCTCTCTTTTCATTGAGGTCTTTGCTTAAGAGGAACTCTTTAGTGATAGGATGAGAGACCATGACATGTATCCTATTGTTTGAAACCATGTTCCTAATTTTTTTCAAACCTCTTATCATAGCTACAGCCTACTTCTCAAAAAAATTGTAGTTGACCTCATAATCTTCCAATCCTTGACTAAAGAATGCAATGGGTTGTTAAACTTACTCATCATTATTTTGCATAAGCATATCTAAGATTGTGTCAAGATTAGATAAAGTATAGAGTATGAAATCCTTGGAAAAGTTTAGGTGCAAGAGAGGAAGAGATTGAGAAATTGCTTGTTTTTTTATCTTACAATTATTCTTACCTTCCTTTGTCCAAGTAAAAGCTTGGTTCTTCTTGAGCATGGTTGTAATAGGCTTCACCAAAGTATAAAATCTTGGAATAAACCTTCTTAAAAATTTGATATTGCCTAATAAAATTTGAAAAAATTTCTTGTGTAGAGGTAAAGACAAGCCTATAATGGCTTCAATCATTTTAGGATCAATAGATAGGCCTTCCTTTGACACAACATGACCTAGTAATTTGCCTTCATGAATAGGAAAAATATATTTCTTTGGATTAAGAGAAACTCCAAACTCTCTAAACTTCTCAAAGACTTGAATTAGATGTTTTATGTGTTTATTATAATCTTTTAAGAAAATAGTTATATCATTAAGGTACATAAGCAAAAACTCATTGATCAAACCTTTAAACGCCATGCTCATTGCTCTTTGGAAAGTAGCACTAGCATTAGAGAAACCAAAAGGAATATTTATATATGAAAATATTCCCCATTTTGTGGTGAATGTTATCTTGAACTGATCCTCCTCATTCACCAATATTTGTTTATAACCTGAATAGCCATCAAGTAGTGAAAAACATTAAGAACTTGACACCACTTGCAAAATTTGCTCCATAGAAGGTAGTGGGTAATGGTCTTTGAGTGAAACTCTATTCAGATCCCTAAAGTCCACAAAAATTCTATATCTCTCCACTCTTATTTTGAATAGGTACAAGGTTACCTACCCAAGTTGAGTGCTAGATAGGAAAGATAATCCTAGACTCAATCAATTTGGTAAGGTTTCTTTTCATGAGTTCCTCTATCTTGAGATTGATAGGCATCTATTTTTGCCTAATTGGTCTAGATCCATGTTCTCACTCAATGGTGTGATGAGCTATACTTGGATCAAACCCTTTCAAATACTTTTATTCCCAAAAAAATATATCATGAAATTTTTTACACAATTTAATTAAGGCTTATCTTTCGGAAAGATAACATATCTTACCAATTTTTTGAAATTTGTCCTTAAAAATAAAGATTCTTTCATAGTTCTCTTCCTTTGTATACATTCTTACCCTTTCCTTACTTCTTTGATCATCTTCATTAAACACACTCTCCAAAGTAATTAGCCCCTTTGGTATCTTTATGTGTCTTCAACTAGATAACTTATTCATATTGATTGTGAAGCTTCTTTTGATTCTTTGAGGAAAAGTTTGCTTCATTTTGAATGAAGTGAATAATGTGTTTATCACTCTTAAACACTTTCCAAGACACTTCATTATCTATAATATAAGGTCTCACAATGACTTTAATGTGAGGTTGATCTTTCTCTCTACTTACATCAATAACTAAATCAAAATGTACTCTTATCACAGCCAACCTAGTAGCATGTTTATTTGAGTCTCTTGGTATAGGTTAGATATTGAAAGAATCAAAGTCCTCAATTAGATCCCAAACCCTATGCCTATATTAATTAATCAAAGGGTTCTTAGATGTAGCTTGGTTTCTCAATTGATGTATAATCAATTCACTATCTTCATGTACCTTCAAACTCTTGATTCCCTTTCTCTTTACCCATTGGAGGCTATGAACCAATCCTTCATATTCAATTGCATTATAGGTAAAACTAAGCTAGAATCTATATGAATTATAATATTGGTTCTTTGAAGGAGAAACCAGCATGACACCAGCTGCTTCCCCTACCTTACATCTAGAGCCATCAAAAAACATTTCCCATATCCCTTCAAGTTTATGATCTTTATTAGTGAGTGATGACATATGAGTGTTCTTATCATGTATATAATAAACTCCTAATTTAGTTTAATCTATGAATGCATAGGGTTCATGTTCATAAGTTTTAGTACCATACTCATCAAGAAAAAGGTCAAAAATACCTTCAATGGGAAAGGATGTTTTGTTATTCATGAAATATATTAAGAGGGGGGGTGAATCAGTATATTTTATTCAATCTAATTTATTTTATTTAACCACTTAATCATACATTCAAGATATGCAATAAAATTGATATAATAATTTACACCACACGAGAGAGAGAGAGAGAGAGAGAGAGAGAGAGAGAGAGAGAGAGAGAGAGAGAGAGAGAGAGAGAGAGAGAGAGAGAGAGAGAGAGAGAGAGAGAGAGAGAGAGAGATTTCTACATGGAAATCCAAAGTGGGAAAAACCATGGAGAATAATCTCAAGTATATGAATGAGCACCAACTCAAAATACAAAGTTCACAAGCACCAACTTGCAGGAGTACCAACCCCTTTGCTGAGCACCAACAATAAATATTTATGATCACTAACCCATAAGAGCACTGACCCCTTATAAAATTCATGAGCACAAAACTCTCTTGTGTATAAAACATAACTATCTCTCAATGTTGTTTACTCAACAAATGTAGAAATCTACAATATCTCCTACTTTTCTCTCTTTGAAAACAAATACAAACCATGCACTCTCTTACATATTAAAAATGGATTCACAAGCCTTTATTTATAGCTTTTCAAATGACCTTTGGCCTTCACCCTTTTTGACCCTTCAATCCTCATGGAAAATGGTTCCAAACTTACATGACCCTTCATATCCTTGCATTTGAAAAGTCATATGGTGACCCTTCATAATCAAAAGCATCATTTCCTCTTTTATCTTTATCTTGGTGACTATTTTCATAATCCTCAAAGTTTCCCTTCATGGAAAAATGCACCATACCTCTTTTGTCTTCACATGGTGACTCTTGAAATTACTCAAGGTGACTCTTCATGTGAAAATTCATCTCATTCCTCTTTCATATTTTACCCTGTGACTCTTTGACTTTTACATGGCTCTTTTGACTTATATGCAACCAAAAATATATTCATTAATATTAAAAACACTATTAAATGTAATGGGGCATTTATCACCAATAATTATAGACCTTTGACATCAATGACAATATTTCCAACAATCTCCCCCTTTGTCATTGATGGTAAACTCAATCTGAAACTACCACATCTTAAAACCTACACATACTACCATCTAAAAAATATACAGTAACTCCCCCTTACTATAGCAACCTATATCTATTCCCTGTACCTATTTTCTCACCTATACCTATACCTATTATTCTCCTCCTTGGACATCAATGGCAAAGGGCATACCTAGAGCTAACACTTAGCTCCCCCTCAACTGATGATAAACCTCAATGGTAGGAAGTAAAATAAATTACTCCCAACTTCTCTTGTAGATAATCAAATATGTCTTTTGGTAGTTCCTTTGTGAAAATATCTACAATCTACTCTATGGTACTGATATATTCCATCTTAACCTGTTGATCTGCAACATATTCTCTCAAGAAGTGATATCTAATGGGAGTATGCTTTATTCTTGAATGTATCACTAGATTATTTTAAATATTTAGAGCACTTATGTTATCAAAAAAATAGAAATAGTTTCATCATACTTTACCTTTATATCTTCCAAAGTTTACTTCATCGAAAGCACTTGAGTAAAACACAATACTAATTCAATATATTCTACTTCAGCTATAGAAAGTGATACTGAATTCTACTTCTTGCTTAGCCATAATACTAAGCTATCACCAAGGAAGAAAGCTCCTCCACTTCTACTCTTTCTGTCATCCAAGCACCCTATCTAATCTAAATCTATATAAGCAACCAAAGTGAAATCTCTACTTGTGGGATACCATAATCCATAATCTAATATCCCCTTGATATATCTGAATATTCTCTTTAATAACTAAACATGACTATCTTTTGGAGATGATCAATATATTGCAACCATACCTACTGCATGCATAATGTCTAGCCTTAATGTTGTCAAATATAAAAGACTACTAATCATAGATCTATAAAAAAATTAATCTGTAACAGGTGCATCTTAATCCTTGCTCACTTTATTTCTTGTACACATTAGTGTGCCAACTGGTACACAATCCTCAAAACTAAATTTCTTCAGCATTTCCCTAGCATATTTACTTTGAGATATGAAAATTCTTTTATCTGACTGAAATATTTGTAATCCTAAGAAAAATGATAATTCTCCAAGCATAGACATCTCAAATTCTTTTTGCATTCTATTATAAAATTCTTTTGTCATCTTTTCAATATTTCCTCCAAAAAAGATATCATCAATATATACCACAATAATCAATTGATGCTCACCTTCTATTTTTTTGTAGAGATTACTATCATCAAATCCTCTCTTGAAACCTTGATCTTACAGGTACTTATCAAGTATTGCATACCAAGCTCTAGGAGCTTGTTTCAATCCATACAATGTTTTTTTCAATCTGCATACATGGTTACTAATATTTGAGAGAATAAATTCCTTGGGCTATTGAATGTAGACCTCTTTTTCAAGATTCCTATTTAGAAAGGTAGATTTGACATCCATCTAAAACACTTTGAAAATTTTAAACACTACATATGCAAGAAACATGCTAATAGCCTCTAACCTTGACACTAGTGCAAAAGTTTCTTAAAAATCTATTCCCTCAATCTAAGGATATCCTTTACAAACTAATCTCTTTATTTTTGGTCACTTCTCCATTTTCATTCAACTTATTTCTATAAACCCATTTTGTTCCTATCACATTGTGATCTTTTGGTCTAGGCACTAATTCCCAAGTATCATTATTTTCTATTTGATTTACTTCTTCATCCATATCCTTAACCCAATGCTTATCATGTCTAGCTTCTAAAAAAATTCTAGGCTGAATTTTGTATAACAAAGAGAAATTAACTTGCTCAGATTCACTTACCATCATTCTTTTAGTGCAAATTCTTTCATTTATGTCCTTAATGATGTCACTTTTATTATGATTTATCTAAACATATTTGGATGGAGTTTTGGTACCCTTTTTCTCTTTTTCCTCATCTTCATCCAATTCTTTAAAACCTTCCTCTTTAATGATTTTAAGAATGTCTGTTGGATCACTGATTCTTTGTGTTCCATCTTCTTCTATCCTGACAATTTCACTTTCAACAATTTTCTTGGTTCTTTTTTTATAATATTTATAAGCTTTAATTTTGAAATAGTAACCAAGAAATATACCTTCATCTACTCTAGATTCAAACTTACCAAGTTTTTCATTAATTCTCTTTATGAAGCATCTGCTACCAAATACTCTGAAATAATCGACTATTGTTGGTTTGGCTTTCCATATCTCATAAGGAGTCTTTTCACTATTGACTCTCAATAACGCTCTATTATAAATATTCACTATTGTATAAATTTTCTCTCTAATATTTATCTACTATCTTGGATTCATTTAGCATTATCCTCACCATCTCCTAAACTATTCTATTTTTTTGTTCAACTACTTCACTTTGTTGTAGAGTTTTGGCGGCTAAATAATGTGTTAGGTTGTGGAGCTAAAAGCTTCAACTATGCAGATGAAGAGGAGGATGCTGAAGTTCCAGAAGTACCAACATCGACAGTATGACCGACATCGGTCATGATAAATGCAAAAGGCAACCGGTGTCGGTAGGGAGTCGGTCGACATCAGTCAACACCAGTTAGACAAGGACCAACGTCAGTCACTTGTGTGTTCTAGAACTGTTCGTTGCACAAACAGTTAGTTAGTTGAACTGAGTGTTTGCATGTAAAGGCTATTTCAAGTCTTGAGCTATGTGGATAATTATAGTAAACTAAGAGTCTAAGTTATTATTTAAGTCTGGGATCTATTTATAGACCCATTGGCATGTATTATAATTATGAGCTAAAAAGAAAGGCAAGAAAGATCCTTCCATTGTAAGATCATTGAGTTGCAGGTTGTTGCAAGCTCATAGGAGATCTACATGTGTAAGTATGGTCTGTTGAATTGTAAGTTGCATGTTCATGGGAGATCTACTTGAAGTAATTTAGAGTGCTTGGTATTGGCAGGGTTATTATTGACTGGTTGGAGAGGTGAACACCAATTCTGTGTGTGAGTTGTGTGTTGAGAACATTTTTAGTAGGAGAGTGAACTTTTGAAGAAGAATAACTGTACACTTGAGGTGTGGTAAGCCTCTATAAAGTGGGAGAGTGTGGCATCTCTCTATTGTATTCTATTCTGTATGAGTATTAATACAAGATTGTATATTGTCTCTCATATTCTGTGTTATTTGTGAATTCTAGTTACTTGTACTTCTGGATAATTTCATATGTTTAATTGCTTGTATTTGGTAATCATATTGTGCTCTTTCTGAGGAGCAAGATCCTAATAAGTGGAATCAAAATAGGTGTGTTTGTTCTTGGATTCCCCGACAACTAGTATCAGAGCTTTTGGTTGGGATACTAATAGGTTGGATTAGATCTGGTTAGTGTGTGTTGATTACAAGTTACTCATAGGGGTTTCTATTTGAGTGGGAGTAGAGCAATGGTAGAAGACAGTAAGCTAAGAATGGAGGAATTGAAAAGCATGAAGGGTCTATTATGGTCTTATGGAAAGAAAGAGCAGGAAAAGAAAGATTGTTGGTTGGTAGCAGATCAGCATGAAGGACATGAAGAAGAAGCAGATGTTGCAGATTATGTTGCACATGATGCTCTGGTATGTTCTTTGGATAAATTAGAATATTGGGTTTTAAATTCTGGTGCCTCTTTTCATGCATACCCAAATAGGGAATTTTTTCATGAGTATGTCCAGGGAGACTTTGGAGAAATTTGTGTAGGGGATGGTAAGCCTTGTTAGATGGTTGGCAAAGGGAAAGTGAAGCTGAAATTGCAGATAGGTAACACATGGGTGTTGAAGGAGGTCATGCATGTCCCAGTTCTGGAGTGGAATTTGATTTCTATAAGAATTTTGAGTGATGAGGGTTACACAGTAACTCTCACAGCAGACTCTTGGAAGGTTACCAAGGGTGCACTTATTGTAGCAAGAGGTAAGAAAGTAGGTACAGTTTATCTATCTACTTGTATTACTAATTCTCTTTCTGAGTTATCTACTTCAGCGGTAGATTCAAAGATGTGGCTGAATAGGCTTGGTCACATGAATAAGAAGGAGATGCATGTTCTTGAGTCAAAGGGTATGCTTTCAGATTTGAAAAGCATGAATTGAGATTTTTGTATGTAGAAGAAGAAGGTGACATTTTTTGAAGAATCTGATGTTAGTGATAAAAGAAAGAAAGCCTTGGTTTTTAAGGAAAAGGTGACAGACAGAGTTCAACACAAGGGGAAGAATAATTCTAAGTAGAGAAAGGTTGATTTGGACAAGGGTTTGATCCAAAAGGAGCTCATGGGTAGAAGTTAGTTCTCACAAGCAAAACACAGAGACCGACGTTGGCTAGAAAATTGACGTCAGCGCCCTGACAGGGACCGATGTCAGCTATGTGTAGACTGACATCAGTGACTCAGGGATAGATAAACACCGACATCAGCTAGGTGGAACTGACATCAGTGATGAGGTAGTCACAGGGAACCAACATCGATCGGATGCAGACTGAGATGTGATTGGCATCGATCACTAAGACAAATTTTGGGTGGACAGCAAGCTGTTAAGGAGTCTCAAGCACCCATATGGAGGACTTAAAGGGTAAGTAAGCCTCAAATTCATCATTTCCATTCTTTACACTACTTGTTGCTCACTTATGGTAAAGAACCAAGAAGTTGTTAAAGAAGCAAAATAGGTAGATCCAGGAAACAGTGGGAGCTTGGCATAGATGAAGGATGTGACTCCTTGGAGGAGAACCAAACAAGAGTTTTTGGTGGAGTTGCCAGCTGGAAGTAAGCACTGAGAGACGAATGGATGTTCAGGATAAGGAAGAGCGAAAATGGATACGTGAGACAGAAGGCCAGGGTATATGGTCTTGAATAAGTTGTAGGACAATGGAGGTTTGATCATTATGTTTCTCTTTACCAGGTTGGATAATATTAGCTACATTATCCTATTACTATATGATGTGCTTGTTGCAGGGTTACATATACAGGGAGTTGCTGAACTAAAGGTAAAGCTAGTTCAGAAGTATGTCATGAGGAATCTGAGAGCAACAAGGTTCTTTGGCATGAGTGTATTCTAGGGACATGGAAGGTCATATGTTGACTTTGTTTTAGGATGATTGTGTGAGACCAATTAGCACGCTGATGGTTGGACAGTTCACAGAATAGTGTCTTTATTCACATAATGAGGTTAAGTGCATGGTATGTACTAGATCTGAGTTTTTCCAAGCAGTGGGAGTTGTCACAAGTTTGGAGCCAATTCAGGAAAGAAGCATTGGAGGGCACTTCAGTGGATTCTTAGAGGGACTAGCAGTAGGTGCACATGCTATGCAGGGTCAAGTTATTTTCTACATGGTTTGTAGATGTGGATGCGGTAGATGATTTGGATGACAAGTGTTACACCATAGGATTTGTGGTGGTTGGTCTTCAAGAGTGATCTTGAAGAGGGATACAAAGCCAAGGGAACAAACTAGATGATGTACAGGTACAGGTACAGTTGCAACTTTTTATCTCCAAGTGGGAGATTGTTAGGTTATGGAGCTAAAAGCTTCAACTATGTAGATGAAGAGGAGGATGCTGAAGTTCTAGAAGTACCGGCATTGGCAGTATGATCGACGTCGGTCATGATGAATGCAGAAGGCAACCGGCGTCAGTAGGGAATCGACTGACATCGATTAGCACCAGTTAGATAGGGACTGACATCGGTCGCTTGTGTGTTCCAAAATTGTTCATTACATGAACAGTTAGTTAGTTGAACTGAGTGTTTGCATGTAAAGGCTATTTTGAGTCTTGAGCTGCATGGATAATTATAGTAAACTAAGAGTCTAAGTTATTGTTTAAGTCTGGGATCTATTTATAGACCCATTGGCATGTATTGTAATTATAAGCTAGAAAGGAAGGTAAGGAAGATCCTTCCATTGTAAGATCATTGAGTTACAGGTTGTTAAAAGCTCATAGGAGATCTACATGTGTAAGTATGGTCTGTTGAATTGCAGGTTGCAGGTTCATGGGAGATCTACTTGAAGTACTTTAGAGTGCTTGGTACTGGCAGGGTTATTACTGACTGGTTGGAGAGGTGAACACCAATTCTGTGTGTGAGTTGTGTGTTGGGACCATTTTTGGTAAGAGAGTGAACTTTTGAAGAAGAATAACTGTACACTTGAGGTGTGCCAAGCCTCTGTAAAGTGGGAGAGTGTGGCACCTCTCTATTATATTCTTTTCTATACGAGTATTAATACAAGATTGTATATTGTCTCTCATATTCTATGCTATTTGTGAATTCTAGTTACTTGTACTTCTGGATAATTCTGCATGTTTAATTGCTTGTATTTGGTAATCATATTGTGCTCTTTCTGAGGAGCAAGATCCTAACAAGTGGGATTAGAACAGGTGTGTTTGTTCTTGGATTCTCTGATAACATAATGTCTCTTTATTCCATGATCTTCACAAAACTCAATAAATTTATCTAACATGAATTCTCCTCATTGATCTGATCTTAGACACTTAATATTCAAATTGGTTTCATTCTCAACTAATGCTTTGAATGCTTCGAAATGTCTAAAAGCTTTTGATTTTTTATTTAAAAACATTACCCAAGTAATACGTGAAAAATAATCAATAAGCAACATGAAATATTTCTCACCTTAAGTACTTTGAATTCTCATAGGTCCACATAGGTTAGTGTGAACAAGCTCTAGCATCTGAGTGGTCGAGTACTCTTTTGTTTTGAACTACCTTCTAGCCTGCTTCCCATGTTGACAAGTTTCACAAAGCATGTCAAATGGCTTTATAATATTTAGAAAATTTTTGACTACTTTCTTTTTACTGATGTTGACGAGAATGTCAAAATTTATGTGCCCTATTCTCCTGTGCCATAGCCAAATTTCTTCAATCTGACTCAAAAAACATCTTTGACTTTTGATGTTTAATATCATATACAAGTTATTACATGTTCTATGAGCATTTGTAACCAATACATTTGAATCTTTTCTTCTAATTCCAAAAACTTCTACATAAAACTTTATTGTGTGCCCTTAATCACAAATTTGACTTACACTCAAAATATTATGCTTAAGACCTTATACATATAAAATATTTTTAGTTTTAGTTTTACCATTATCCAAACTTAGTGTACCTATTCTAGCAATTCTGGCAGTAACATTGTCTCCAAATTTCACTATGCCACCATTTATAATCTTCAAGGTTATGAACTTGCTCTTGTAACATATCATATTCCTCAAAAATTCACTATTAATTAAACATGGCTTTTATTTATTTCTTGCATGCAAAGCTATCTACACTGACATGGATTTCTTATGTTGTTTCTTTTGCCCAGAACCTGTCTAAACTTTCTTCTTAATGAATGGAGCCTTGAAACTTTGGTCCTTCTTGACTGATTCAAACACACTTATACAACATCAAGATATGTGTCTAAAGTTTTTCCACCTGTAACATATTATGGCCTCTTCATGAAACCCTGATAGAGGAGAAAAAGAGTTGTGGTTTCTACTTGATTCTACCTAACTTTCCTTTTTATTTTTGAAATTGTTAGCTCTTTTTCACATTCTAATTTCTTATGACCATATCCATTACAATAAAAATAATAACCATAAAAATAAGACCTATTTATGTATCTCTAACCTAATTGCCTTTTGTAGCTCTATTCTCTCCATCCTTTATTTGAGATGTCTTCTATATTCTTAACTTCCTCCATTTTTATTTATTTTTTTGTAAGAGCTTCAACATAGCTCTTTCCTTTTTCCTTGTTTATGAAAGTAGTGACCTCCTCTTTCTCCTTTTAAAATCTAATACCTATCTTATCTGACATTGATATTTGATTTTCTAATATCTTATTCAACATATTAGTGTTATTCTCAAATTTTAAATCATTGGTTGCTATATCATTGATTGCTTTATTTGTTTTATCAAGATCTACTTTTAAAGCAGCAATTTCAATAACATACCTTTCACATTATTTACTTACTATTTTCAAATGTGTCATTATATCTTCTTAATTATTATTGGCTTCTTCAAAGTGTGTTTGTATATCTTCAATTATTTCCTTTGATTCCTTTTCATTTTTCTCAATCTAGAGCTTTAATCTTTGATTCTTCTTTTCAAGAGATTTTAACTCTTTTATGGCACAAATGAGTTCTCCTTCCAGCTTCACTTCAGGTTCATCCTATTCTTCTTCTTGATCATCTATACTTTTGCTTACAGAGGCATCTTCATGTTTGGCCATGAATAAAATCTCTTCTTCTTCTAAGTCACTGACTCCACTATCTTTGACTGAGCTAGGATCTTTAGAATACAAACACTTCTTCTCAAATCCCTTCTTGAATTTACCTTTGAAATTATTCTTGTATGTAGACTTTCTTTCTTCATTGTCATCATTACCCTTATTTGGGAATTTAGCTACAAAATGTCCAATCTTTCCATAATTAAAATATTTATAAGATAATTTTTCTTGATATTTACCTATTCCCTTTTTGGCTTACGAATGAATAGAGCTCCATTTTCATATTCATCATTACTAGAATTATCACTTGAATTTTGAATTTTAGCCTTCTCTTTCTTTGATTTCTTAAATGCCACTTCTCTCTTTGAAGGTTTATCTTGTTCAGTCTGCATCTCATATGCCGTAAAAATACCATGAAGCTCATCCATCTTTATCTTGGATAAATTCTTCATCTCTTCAATTTCCAAAACTTTCACATCATATCTCAATGTTAGAAATCTCAAAACCTTTTGAACCAAAATTGACTCTTCTAAATTTTCTCTAAGACCTTGAATCTGATTGACTATTTGATCAACCCATAAGAGATAACTTTCTATATTTTCTTCTTCTTCCATCTTCAAACTCTAATACTATCTTATGAAAGTTTGAATCTTAGCTTGCTAAACCTTTACATCACCTTTGTAAATATTCTCAAGTTTTACCCAAGTTGTTGGAAATATTGTCATTGATGTCAAAGGTTTAGCATTATTGGTGATAAAGGCCCCATTGCATTTAATGTTGTTTTTAAAAAATATATCTTGGCTAATATGAGTTAATATTTATTTAATATTAATGAATATATTTTTGGTTGCATATGAGACAAAAGAAGGGACCATGGAGAAGTTGAAGAGCCACGGGATAAAGACAAAAGAAAGATGGGATGCATTTTTCCATGAAGAGTCATCTTGGAAAATACCAAGAGTCACCAAGTGAAGACAAAAGAGTAAGGGCACAATTTCTCATGAAGGGACACTTTGAGGAATACGAAGAGTCACCAAAGATAAGGACAAAAATGGGAAGGACATTTTTGGTCATGAAGGGTCACCACATGACTTTTCAAAGGCTTGGATTGAAGGGTCATCCAAGATTGGTGCCATTTTCCATGCAGATTGAAGTGTCACAAAGGGGGAAGGCCAAAGGTCATTTGAAAATCTATAAATAAAGGCTTAAGAAGCCATTTGTAATATGAGAGATAGAGGTTGATTTGATATTTAAATATCTAGCTTAGAAGAGCAATTGTGAGAGATGAATATGATTTGTATTTGTTATATCTAGCTTAGAAGAGCAAAAGTGAGAAAGAGGAAAGAGATGTTGTATTGATCTATCATTTGTTGAGATAGCAACATTGAGAGATAGGTGTGTGGTATACACAAAGGGGTTGGTGCTCCTGTGGGTTGGTGCTCACAAATTGTTGTTGGGCTGGTGCTCATGAATAGTAGCTGGGTTGGTGCTCGGCAAAGGGGTTTGAAGCTCCTGTGGGTTGGTGCTCACGAATTGTAGTTGATGTTGGTACTTGTCAAAGGGGTATGGTGCTCTTGTGGGTTTGTTCTCATGAATATACTTGAGATTGTTCTTTATGGTTTTTCTCACATTGGGTTTCCATGTTATATCTGGTGTCCTCTCTCTATCTTGTGTGATGTTTATTGTTTGAGTTTCATTACATATCTTGAATGTTTGATTAAGTGGAATTAGGTTAAAAGAAATATTTATAAGATATATGATATACTAATTCACCTCCCCTCTCAGTATATTGTATGCTTAATAATTGGTATCAGAGTAAGTTCTTTCAAAAAGGGTTTAACAGCTTGAAGGTAGATTAAAGAAAAGCATAAGATGGCCAAGCAGATAAAGAAGGAGAATCAAGAGTTGAAATCTATGGTTGAGGCTCTTAAGGAAAAATGTGTGTATCTTGGATTCTAAGTTGGCTATAGAAGTAAAAGAAAATAAGATATTTATTCAGGATCTTAAGAATCAGTTAGAGGTTGCAAATTCAATTTTAACATCAAAAGAAGAAGAGTGTAATCAGTTGAAGGTTGAGTTAGGCTCTTTAAAGGATAGTAATGAGAAGCTTATAATCAAGGTTGAAGAAGATCATGAAATATCAATCCAATGAAAGAAGGATGCATGTTTTGAAGGCAAATCAAAGAAGCCGATCAGGCAGCCCAATGCTTTCAAGTTTTCAAATTCTTTTCATGGCCATTGTTTTGTTTGTCATCATGTTGGTCATAGGGCAAGAGACTATATGAGGAGAAGCAATCAGTCAAAGGGAGATCTCTATCACATTCAAGAAAAAGGTATGAGAAATATTGTTTGCTTTTGTTGTCATGAGGTTGGCCATATTGCTAGATTATGTCAAAATAAAGTAAAGAGATATTCAAAGTATGTCAAAGGATATAGAGCCCCTAGAACAGATGCGAAAAGATAAATTAATGTTTGGAGACCAAAAATAATAAAAGTTGATCAGGTTGAGTTCAAGAATGAAAATAAATTACTTGCTATAGGAGATAAAGAATCAAATAAGAAGGATTGTGTAGAATTTCTTGTTACATTTGAGCATGAGCTTTGTCAAGATAAGATAGTTGCAAAAGTTGAGAAAAAGAAAAACATCATAAATGATAAGGTTAGTAGGTCAAAAAGGTTAGACATGCTTAAATAGATTTTAAAATAAAAACACAAGAAGATTAAGGAAGAAACAAAGGAGATGTGGGAATCTCCTAAGATTTATTTCTCGAACTCTATTGTGTGGGGTGTCTCTTCTAGGATTCAAGGAGACACTTTTAAGAAAATTGAAGCATGGTGTATGCTATTGGGTCTTGGATATGTTGCATGACAAGAGGGTGAGTTGGCAGATTATTTTGTATATCTTTTGAGGGAATATATTTTGAAAAAAAATTTGCATCAGTATTATGGTTTGAGGCTATTAGAATGATTCTTGCATATGTAGTGTTTCAAATGATTATGGTCATAAGATATTAGAATGTTGAAAAAGAGCTAATAGTTTCAAAAAGAAGGAAAAGGATACTCATGCAGATTCAATGAAGGAGGATCAGAGTTTCAAAGCTTCATTCATCAGAAAGAAGGTTCAGACATGTTCATGGTAGAAGAAACAACTTGAATATTCTATGTTGGTGCAAACAGCTTTGCATGTAAGAAATAAAGATCAGCCATGGTTCATTGATAGTAGATGTTTGAGGCATATGATAGGAGATAAGAGTAAAGAAGATTAATGGTGGCATAGTGAAATTTGAAGATAAAACCACTACCAGGATAGTAGGAAAAGATATATTCTCAAAGGCATGATCAAAGGATACATTCAAAGATCAGCGAGAGGAGTTGGGAGTAATTTCTATTACTTCCTGCCATTGATGTTCAGCATCAGTTGAGGGGGAGCTAAGTGTTAGCTCCAGGTAGGCCCTTTGCCATTGATGTCAAAGGAGGAGAATAATAGGTACAGGGAACAGGTATAGGTTGCTACAGTAGGGGGAGTTACTATATGTTTCCAAATGATAGTATGTGTAGGTGACAGGATGTGGCAGTTTTAGGATTGAGGTTGCCATCAATGACAAAGGGAGAGATTGTTAGAAATATTATCATTGATGTCAAAGGTTTAGCATTATTGGTGATAAAGGCCCCATTGTATTTAATGTTGTTTGTAATAAACATATCTTGGCTAATAAGAGTTAATATTTATTTAATATTAACAAATATATTTTTGGTTGCATATGAGACAAAAGAAGGGCCCATGGAGAAGTCGAAGAGCCACATGATAAAGATAAAAGAAGGGTGGGATGCATTTTCCCATGAAGAGTCATCTTGGGGAATACCAAGAGTCACCAAGTGAAGACAAAAGAGTAAGGGCACAATTTCTCATGAAGGGACACTTTGAGGAATACGAAGAGTCACCAAAGATAAGGATAAAAGTGGGAAAGACGTTTTTGGTCATGAAGGGTCACCACATGACTTTTCAAAGGCTTGGATATGAAGGGTCATCCAAGATTGGTGCCATTTTCCATGAGGATTGAAGGGTCATAAAGGGGGAAGACCAAAGGTCATTTGGAAAGCTATAAATAAAGGCTTGAGAAGCCATTTGTAATATGAGAGATAGAGGTTGATTTGATATTGTAATATCTAGCTTAGAAGAGCAATTGTGAGAGATGAATATGATTTGTATTTGTTATATCTAGCTTAGAAGAGCAAAAGTGAGAGAGAGGAAATAGATGTTGTATTGATCTATCATTTGTTGAGATTGCAACATTGAGAGATAGGTGTGTAGTATACACAAAGGGGTTAGTGCCCTTGTCGGTTAGTGCTCACAAATTTTTGCTAGATTGGTGCTCAGTAAAGGGGTTGGTGCTCCTGTGGGTTGGTGGCTCAGTAAAGGGGTTTGAAGCTCCTGTGGGTTGATGCTCATGAATTGTAGCTGAGATTGTTACTCGACAAAGGGGTATGGTGCTCTTGTGGGGTTTGTTTTCATGAATATACTTGAGATTGTTCTTCATGGTTTTTCCCACATTGGGTTTTCATGTTATATCTGGTGTCTCTCTCTATCATGTGTGATGTTTATTGTTTGAGTTTTATTGCATATCTTGAATGTTTGATTAAGTGGAATTTGGTTAAAGGAAAGATTTATAAGATATATGATATACTAATTCACCCTCCCTCTCAGTATATCCTGTGCTTAATAATTGGTATCAGAGTAGGTTCCTTTAGAAAGGGTTTTAACAGCTTGAAGGTAGATCAAAGAAAAGCATAAGATGGCCCAAGCAGCTAAAGAAGGAGAATCAAGAGTTGAAATCTATGGTTGAGGCTCTTAAGTAAAAGGTGTGTATCTTGGATTCTAAGTTGGCTATAGAAGTAAAAGAAAATAAGATATTTATTCAGGATCTTAATAATCAGTTAGAGGTGATAAATTCAATTTTAACATCA